>CM026387.1:66198138-66216021 GCA_014843695.1 Archivesica marissinica | reverse complement strand
TTGTGTTTTTATATGTATGTGTTTATATGACGGATGCGGCGTTCCATAGTTAACGCAGTTTCAATAGCGCATGCGTCGTATATACGGATGACTTCATGTCTTGTCGTTGTCTGTTCACTCGAGTGTGAATCGGTGACGATCGGCAATGTCCGTCTGTGGCGGAAATTGTCGACGTTTGCCGAATCAACCCCAGGTGAGCAGTTGTCACTGTATGTCCAATCGTTTTGTCTGTTGTATGTATATGAATGAGAGATGTATGAAAGGTTTGAATGCATTGGCTCCTTGCTAATCTAATCCCTTTTCTGGTTATTCTGAACTGTTTCTCAGTGCAGATCTATAGATGAACTCTTACGAGATAGTCGCCACTAGTTTAAAGACTTTCCAATTTATATTGGAAAGATGCTTATTTAACGCTGTGGTAAGATATTTATAATGAATTACTATAGATATAATATATATATATGTTGTATTGTGTATATACGCGTGGAATTAATTATGTGCAATATTGTATTGTTTTATCATGTTTTTACTGTAGATTTATGAGTGTATATATTGTATGTTTTAGGCCCTATCCCTATACGTACAGAAAATAAACAATCGAACCTACGCCAGGCGTTGTTGTGCAAGTGAGCCCTTTGACATTGGTGGCCAATGTGGATTTTGGGGTCACAGTGTGGAACGAACCGGACCAGATGGTCGGATGACGATAGAGAAGCGTCGGAAATTGAGTGCTTACTGAAAGTCTACACATGTATACATAGACGGTCAGGTATGGCCAGTGATTTAGACGGAGGAACCCCGGGAGATAGTGTTGTGGATGTGAATCATTACATAGTGTGTTTTATATATGAAATCTGATGCATCAGTAAAATTCGGTAGTGCCGCATATATATAAGGAATTCACGTTGAATTGTGGAGGAACTTTCGTTCCATATTAGCAGAAGTTACGATCAGCTGTTGTTACGGTGAAGTGTGAATTTTCAAAGTGTTATTTTTTTGTGTGTGGTTGATCAGGTAACTATATGGTGTACACCAGTGTTTTCATTCATTAATATATTGGGAACAGTGTTTTCATTGATTTAGATAGGTTTTGTCAAGTGATTTGTGTATTTGTGAAAATCAGTGTATTGTCATATGTTTTCGTGATAGGATTATTTTTCTGTTTATTTTTTCTAGTGGTTTCAGTCAATATGTGTGACATTGGAATTTAGGTTATTGTTGATGTTGAACGTATAAACATATTTGCTGTGTAATTTTGAAATCATATAGTGATTGAGGTATTTTTCAATATTTTCGTTTGTTTGAAATCCCAGTGAAAATTTAGGGAGTTCAATTATTGACATTCCCTGTGTTAATCTTGGTCTGAATTATTCTTGCCCAACTATTCTGCACTATTTCTATTTCTTGTCCTGCACAGTTCTTTACACTTTACTAACCCGCAGGAGGAATGCAAGGAGGAGCTATAGTGAGGTGAGTGATATATGTTTCATGTTGTAATGTCCTAGTGTTTATTTACTGTTTATGTTAAAATTTGTGTGTTATTTGTGACATTTATAGTACTTCGCAGTATTGATATTATTTTGATCAAGCTGTTATCAGACTTGAAAGTGATTCAAGTAAGTGTGCTATAGTGAATTAATGTATTTTGGTTGATATTTTTTTCAATCATTGTAGCTAGTGTGTCAGTCGGCACAGTTTCATTCGGTGTTTAAACTGTCTTGTGAGGATTTATTTTCTGTGTTATACGTATTGCACAGTGTTTAATGTTATATCTTATAGTTCATTACCACAGGTAGTTGACTCAGTGTGATAGTCAAAGCAGTGTACTCTTACAGGTATTCTAATGTGTTTGGATTTGTGTTGAAATAATATATGATACTTTATCATACACATTTCATGGTTTATAGGCTATTTTGAGAAATTCCTTATAGTTTATAGGTTATGATGGTGGCCAGGTCGTAATTAATATAAAATATTTCTTTAATTTTCAGCACAGTGTTCCAGTAAGTTTGACTTTCAGTAATTTGTGTTTATATTTATATTATATTTATTATACAGGTGTAGTATATTAGCAATCATGGCGACAGGAGGTGAGAAAGCAGATATTGGAGATATTTTAACCAACACTCAACTTTCTCAAATTTTAGAGGCATTGAAGAGGTCAAGTGACTATGTTGTACTGACCAAGGAGGAGTTTAATGCTTTGAAGCATCCTGTACCTACTAGTACCCCTATTGTGAAGGAACCTTTTGTTCTTTCAAGTACTCCGTGTGTCACAGAACCTGTTGTTAGACCAAAGATGAGTGTAGCAGATAAAATTAATTATTCTGTGTTTAATTCCAATTTGGAAACTTCTTCATCTTTACAGGTACCAAAGATTGATATTAAATTGCCATTCTTTTCAGGTGATCAACCACCAATGAAAGGTGATGTTACTTATGATGTGTGGCATTATGAAACAAAGTGTCTTGTTTCGGATTCATCTTTGTCACAACCTGTCATGTTACAGATTATTCGCAGATCCCTTCGTGGTTCTGCTAGACAGGTACTTATACCATTAGGTGAGAAGGAAACCATGATGGAAATTCTGCAGAAACTTGACACATTATTTGGAAATGTAGCTACTAATGAGTCAATTATGCAAACTTTTTATAGCGAGTCGCAGAAACCGACAGAAAATGTGACAACATATGGCTGCAGATTAGAAACATTATTGCAGGTTGCAGTGGAAAGTGGTCATGTTAGTAAGGCAGCCAGGAATGACATGCTAAGATCCAAGTTCTGGACTGGACTTAGGAATGATAAATTAAAATTGATGACTCGTCATAAATATGATAGTATTACTAGTTATGACATGTTATTGCGTGAGGTTAGAGCTGCGGAACAAGAGATGACAACTTCCGAGAAGTTGACCACAGCCAGTTTCAGCTGATAGAGACAAGGCAGTGGAGGATATTGCCAATAAGATGGACACTTTGATGTCAAAGATGCAGTCTCTAGAGAAGCAGATGAGAGAAAGACCTTCTACAAATACTAATGCCAATAGTAATAATTATTCATTTTCAGGTAATCATTATAATAACTGAGGAAATTTTCACAGCCGAGGAAGGGCGAGAGGTAGACAAAACTGGAATCCAAGCAACAGTGGTATTAATTCTAATAATCAGGAAAATTATAATATAACTTCTTATTCCAGATCAGATAAAGCCCACCCAAAAGCATAGACTCCTCTGTTGTGGGGCGGACAGAGGAAGTCAGTTGTAGAAAGAGCTCCAAATCTAACTTAGCTGATAGATTAGTTGGTTCAGCCAATGAGGGCACTGCTAGAATTTGTGGCATTAATACTAGAGTTTTAGTAGATACAGGTTCAATGGTAACTTTGATATCAGAGTCATTTTATCATAGTTTAGATCCTAGACCTGAGTTATTAAGTATTAATGATTTCAAATTGGATATTGTAGGTGCCAGTGGATCAAAGATACCATATGTTGGTTACATAGAGAGTGATGTTTTTATTTCGGATATTTTAGAAAATTCTGTTTTTATTCCTATTTTAGTGGTACCCGATACAGAGTATCGACAGTCAGTACCAGGTATTATTGGTACAAATGTATTACGCATGTGTAATTCTAGTGATGATTCTTCTAAATCTGATCCATTTAGACTTGCGGTAGACGCTTTAAAATGTGTTAACTTGATTTCAGTAAAATCAACGAGTAAAACTCCTATTGTTATTCAACCTAATCAAGTTACAACTGTTTCAGGTTTTGTTCGAAAGAAGGGTGGTGTTTCTACAGCCATTACTGAGGCAACTGATAAAACCCAACTTTCAGGATTAAATGTATGTCCAAGAGTTGTTTCTCTTGAAAATGCAGGTTCTACAGCCAGAATTCCTGTCAGAGTTTGCAATATGACAGCCAAAGTTATAAAAATTGAACCTAATTCTGTATTTTGTTCACTTTCAGAAGTCAAAGTAGTAGATTCATGGAAACCGGAAGTTTCTACTCCAAATCCTGAACTTCATATTATTAAGTCTTACACAATTTTACAGGATTTAGGTATACAGGTCAACAGAGACAACTTGACCGAAGAACAATTTTTTAGAGTGCAACAAGTTCTTGGTAAATGGGAACACATTTTCTCCAAATCATCTGTAGATATTGGTAGAACTGATCTTATTAAGCATCACATTAATCTTAATGATGATCAACCTTTTAAACAGGCTTATCGGAGAATACCGCCTTCGATGTATGAAGAAGTGCGACAACACTTAAGAGAGATGGTTGACTGCGGAGCTATCAGAGAAAGTAAATCTCCTTATTGTAGTAACATTGTTCATGTAAGGAAGAAAAATAATAGTTTACGATTTTGTATAGATCTTCGTCAGCTCAACAAACGAACTCGTAAAGATGCGTACACCTTGCCCAGAGTAGATGATATGTTAGACTCTTTAGTTGGTAGTAAATATTACACGAAATTAGATTTACGAAGTGGATTTTGGCAGGTGGAGGTAGCTGAAGAGGACAAGGAGAAAACCGCATTTACTGTGGGACCACTGGGATTATGGGAGTGTAACCGGATGCCATTTGGTTTAACCAATGCACCGAGTACTTTCCAGAGACTTATGGAAACCTGTATGGGTGAACTAAACCTCAGAGAATGTCTTATATTTTTAGACGATGTTTTGATATTTTCGAAGACTTTCGATGAACAAATTACAAGGTTAGAGGCAGTATTTCAACGTCTTGAGCAAAACGGTTTTAAACTAAATCCGTCAAAATGTGAATTTTTTAGTACTCATGTTGCTTATCTTGGTTATGAGATTTCAGCTGAGGGTATACATACAGATCCAGCAAAGATTGAACCTTTGAAGTCTTGGCCAGCTCCCCATAACATTAAATCTTTACGTGTTTTTCTTGGTTTTTCATGGTATTACCGTCGGTTTGTGGAAAATTATGCTAAGATAGTAAAACCGTTAAACAATCTTCTTGTAGGTCATCCTACCAATAAGGCATCAAAAAAATCCAAGAAGTTCAAAACACCATGGATATGGGGCGATGCAGAGGAAACAGCATTTCAAACTATCATTAACAAATTAACTAAACCTCCTGTTCTTGCTTATGCAGATTTTTCGAAACCTTTTATTGTAAATACAGATGCGTCAACAGAAGGACTTGGGGCAGTTTTGTACCAGGAACACGATGGTTTAGAACGAGTGATTTCGTACGCCAGCAGAGGTCTGCGAGCCAGCGAGAGGAATTATCCTGCACACAAATTAGAGTATTTATGTCTTAAATGGGCAATTACAGATAAATTCCATGATTATTTATATGGAAACACTTTTACTGTTAGAACAGACAATAACCCCTTGACATATGTTACTACTTCAGCTAAGCTTGATGCTACAGGACACCGTTGGTTAGCTGCCTTAGGCAATTATAATTTTCAGATTATTTACAGGTGCGGAAAATCCAATTCTGATGCTGATGGTTTAAGTAGACGTCCAAGAGACAATGACAAAGTTTCAGTTATGTTTTCAGATGTCATCAAAGCTCTTTTTACTGCTATTTTAGTTAAGCCAGAAGAACATTCTATGGCTGAAAGTTTAGTAATTTCAGGAGATAGTCAACTAGAACTTGATCCTGAACCATTAATTGATACTGTTGATTTATCTGCGGTAGATTGGAAGCAAGAGCAGCAAAAAGACCCTGACATTGCCAGAATCTATGATATAATTGACAGAAAGATTCAACTAGACAAAGATGAAATCAGACAGGAGACCAAGGCTGTACAGATTTGTCTGAGACAGCGAACATGTCTATCCATACAGGAGAAAACCCTTTACAGGATGGTAGAAATTGATGGACAGGAAGTCAATCAACTTGTATTACCAGTGCACTACAGGGATCTGGCACTGAGTGGAATGCATGATGATGTTGGTCATCAGGGACGTGACAGGACCCTGTGGTTGGTAAAGCAGCGATTTTATTGGACGCATATGGAGCAAGATGTCGTTGAGAAGGTCCGGACCTGCCCAAACTGCATCCGACGGAAGACTCCAACCAAGGCCGCTGCACACATGGTACCAATACAGAGTACATACCCGATGGAGATTGTATGCATTGACTACTCGTCTGTTCAAGTGGTGGCTATGAGAACATCCTTGTGATCACGGACCATTTTACTCGGTACGCACAAGCGATTCCTACGCGGAACCAGACTGCCCATACCACAGCAAGAGTTTTGTTCGAGAATTTTTTCTGTCACTATTCCTTTCCAGCTAGACTCCACAGTGATCAAGGACGCAACTTTGAGAGTAAGATCATCAAGGAGCTGTGCAGTATTGCTGGAGTGGAAAAGTCCCGAACAACACCCTACCATGCCATGGGTAATGGACGAACAGAGCGTTTTAACTCAACGCTGCTAGGGATGCTTGGAACCTTAGACTCATCCGGTAAGGCCAACTGGAAAGAGTATGTTAAGCCGCTTGTCCATGCATACAACGCCACCAGACATGAGTCAACCGGATTTTCACCTCACTTCTTGCTATTTGGATGGCACCCACGCCTTGCCATAGATGCATTTTTGGGGATTGAGGATCCAAAGACGCAGAGACAATCTAGGGCCAACTACGTTGACAAGTTAAGGAAACGTATGGAGTTTGCATACAAGACGGCGACAGAAACTTCAATGAAGGAAGCACAGAGGCACAAGACTTACTATGATGCCAAAATCAGACATTCCACATTAGAAGTAGGGGATAGAGTTCTACTTAAGAATGTAACTCCTAAAGGGAAACTGGATGACAAGTGGGAAAAGGAGCCTTATATCATTATAGGACGACCCAACCCAGATATACCAGTCTACAAGGTCAAGAAGGAATCCAGCAAAGGACGAGAGAGGATACTGCACAGAAACTTACTTCTTCCTCTGATGTCCATCCCATATGAGGAGATTCCGAGTGCAAGACCATACACACCCAGAGAGAACCAACAACCCCAGAAGAGTATTCCGAGACCTACATATGTAGAGACGAGTACCAGAGAGGACAGTATCTCGGACAGTAGCACTGACAGTGAACAACCTAGAAGTCCAAGATATGTAGCTCCACACAGAAGACCAGTACCTGCGCCCCGTGTACGTACGAGACCGGAGCAACCATCCAACAGTTCACATGTTGTTTGTGAGGGTCAACCGAATCTTCAAACTTCGTTGGAGAATACATGGATTCAGCCTAGTAATTTGAATTTGAATTCTAGTAGGCCTAGTTGAACTAGGCTAGTTCTTTCAATTCTACTGATTTTCACATTTCAGATAGAAGTCAGCCAGCTATTGCTAACAGGGAGATTTCTAGAAACAACACTAGTAATACAAATCATAGTAAAACTATTAATAAAGTTTCAGAGGTTTCAGGAACTCCAGTTGCAGCTCCGAGAGGACAGAGACCGCAACGACAGCAAAAACCGCCTGACAGATACGGTGAATGGGTAGCACCAGTTATCGCTACAACAACTGAGAATTATTTTCCTGAACAGGAAAGGTGTGGATTCTACGGTTATTGGTAGACAGGGGAGAATGTCGGAGGATAAATTTCAATGTACATGTATACTGTTGAAATTCTTTGTTTGTCTGTATTTTGTATATATAATATAGTTTCTGATGATCCTATTACATGTAGGTTATTTCAGTTTCAGATTACTTATATTTTTCAGTTTCAGAGTAAAAATTGCATTTACTCAGATATTAGAAATTTCAGACATCTAAGGGAAGTGTTTAACACAATCAATGTTAACATGTTTATTTCCGGTATGTCATTTGAGCATACTACATGTATCTAGTTTGTTGTGACCATGATTTGCTAATATTTTAGTGTTTTATAGATGTGGAGAAATTGAGCTATAAATTGCTATTGTTTATATTCTCTTCATATTTGAGAGAGTACCTTTAAATGCATGTGTTTTTATTGTGAAACAGTAACTATAATTCTGTATATTTCAGGGTTAGTACCTTTAATGTGTCAATGAGGATTAATAGCTTTAATTTTAGTAATTATGTAAATTTCAGGGACAGTACCTTTAAAGTGGTTATGTATTAAAGTGCAGATACATAAACTGGTTCTATACAGTTAGAATTATTACGGAATGTAGTACAATACATATAATTGTATTATTGTGATTTTGCAGCAATTATTAATGTTAGCAGTAGTTCACGGCTGATGAAAGTGTCGTTCAACAACAACAACAACACATGTGTGTGAATTAATTGCGAGATAACATTTCAGATAATTATATCATATGATTACGCATCGTATGATAATGGTTTGCTGTAGTTTAATGGTACATTATCTATTACTTTCAATTTCATTTCAGATTGCTCAGTTTGCACAAGATAATATGTTTAGAATAAATGTGTTCTTGTAGTAGGGTAGATCGCTGTGATCAATAGTTTGTATTCTTTGGTCGAGTACTGACTGGTATTGTAATTATGGAGTTATTGGAATTGTAGATTGTGTGGTTGTATATTAGTAAATGTCGGGAGCCATTTTCTCCTAGCAGGGGAGAATGTCACAGGTTGTGTTTTTATATGTATGTGTTTATATGACGGATGCGGCGTTCCATAGTTAACGCAGTTTCAATAGCGCATGCGTCGTATATACGGATGACTTCATGTCTTGTCGTTGTCTGTTCACTCGAGTGTGAATCGGTGACGATCGGCAATGTCCGTCTGTGGCGGAAATTGTCGACGTTTGCAGAATCAACCCCAGGTGAGCAGTTGTCACTGTATGTCCAATCGTTTTGTCTGTTGTATGTATATGAATGAGAGATGTATGAAAGGTTTGAATGCATTGGCTCCTTGCTAATCTAATCCCTTTTCTGGTTATTCTGGACTGTTTCTCAGTGCAGATCTATAGATGAACTCTTACGAGATAGTTGTTTCTTATTTAAAGACTTTCCAATTTATATTGGAAAGATGCTTAGTTAACGCTGTGGTAAGATATTTATATTGAATTACTATAGAGATAATATATATATGTTGTATTGTGTACATACGCGTGGAATTAATTATGTGCAATATTGTATTGTTTTATCATGTTTTTACTGTAGATTTATGAGTGTATATATTGTATGTTTTAGGCCCTATCCCTATACGTACAGAAAATAAACAATCGAACCTACGCCAGGCGTTGTTGTGCAAGTGAGCCCTGTGACAAAATATAACAGAAAACTTGCGAATAATACTGTAGATATATAATTAAATGAAGTATGAAGGTTACCATATAACGAACACATATAGTTTATTCATATAAATACATACATATTATATATATACATATTTGATTAGGTCAACACATGAACTGAATTTTGAATTAGATTGCACAGATCACAACCATAGCGCACATTATACATGCATACAAATTATCAGTCTCAGTGATTACGCTACGTCTGATGAGGCACCTACATAACATGTAATCTATGTCCCTGGGCTGATCTGGATTATGTAGTTTGAATACTCATAACTATCAATTTTCTTTACAATCAATAATATACGTTTACTTAAATTGTCAGGGCCTCATTTTGACTAATTCTCAGCTCACAGAGTGATCGTGCATATTAACCGTTAGAAAATACCTACATACGCCAAATTATACTGAATGTACTGCTACATTGTTGATACAAGCCACTAATCACATGGAACAGGTAGTAAAGTATAAATCTTTACAATGGGGTCCTACCGATATGTCCGACAACGCGGTATTTAGTCTGTAGACCGGGGAGTTTATAGAAATGACAAACTCTGGTTGTTTCCGTATTTTCGTATATATGGATATAAAGAGCCTGTAAAATACAATATATACATAATATTATTATGTACAAATCATTCTACTTAATTTCACAATACAAAATAGTAAATACACAATTCCAATTCCAGCAGTTCAAATAAATATTTTACAATGTAAAATATCAAAGATAAAACATTACATTACCAGAGTCCGGCTATCAGCTGATACATATATTATATATATGTATAAAGTTACTAGTATAGTATATATTAACGTAAACAGGATAGCTTTGCAACGTATCCGTTTGACTAGTAGAGATAGAGTGTGGGATAAGGGTCTTGAACAAGTTAGTTGGAAAGTGCACCTAATTAGTTGAGTTAGTTCACTCATTCACACATCTGACCTGATTGTCACTCACAATCACTCACCCATAATACTTTATACACAATAGTAGTGAAGACTAGTATATATTATACAAAGACATAGTATGGGACCAGGCTATATAATTATGATATGATTCAGACCAGTGATTTTATTAGGCCATATAGGGAAACTATTGGGTGGTACGCTTGCAGCAGGGTTTGGAAACATTATAATGTACATGTACTAAATATCAATAATTAGTTCCCTTTAACATAAATATGACATGGGTTACAAGTCGTTAAAATATTAAGATTAAAACGCGCACCTGCTATCTGGGTAGTTCCGGTTGTTTGATGAACAGTGGAAACGATCGTTGAATATTTTCGACAAATTCTACATGTTCGAGGCTCTTGGTGTACAAATCATTTTAGCAGGTATATTTTCATGAATTAAATTCATAGTGTACGCTTATTTCAAACTATTAAAGTACCAGTGAGGTTAAAATAATAATAATGGAAACACTTGTTATTTTACCCCACCCACTTGAAATGATTATTAAATTACTAACGAAGGACTACAGTAACATTATGTTTTGCCTTCTTTTTAAACACACGATGAAGACCCCTATTTGTACTATTTAAAATATAAAAATGTATTTACATGATTGGAAGTAGGCAATGCTTTATGTTTTTGTTTTTAATAATAGCCTCGAGGGTCCTCATTCCGGTAGGATACGAAACACTCATTAAAATGTGCATAATAGTTTGTAAAATATACAAAGACGTATACATATCTTAGTCAACAAATCCTTTTCCAACATGTTGCATCAAATTTCAACATAAATGCATGTGTTTCCAAAGAGTAATCACGATTTGTTCTGAACTACTGTAAATTTGTCCGTAATTTTACATGTGACCCAATTCCGGTAACTCTTGGGTAACAGTGAATTAGGCACTCTTAATTAATTATGTGGTGTTTTTCCAAATAGTTCAAATATAAGATATAATTCCAAAATCTATTTTTAACTTTGTTAACACTAATAACTGTTAAAACACTAAATTATTAACTGTTGTTTTATGTAACTGTTTTATTCTACTCCTCTCTAGTGTCACAGCAAGGACACATGACTGTCTCCTCTTCTAAGTACCCCGACTGTGGTGCAATATGTCAAATGCACCCAGTGGTTACAGAGTTTGCCCCAATTAACTCTGTCACACAATCTCCACTTTGCAAATATTAGAGATACACACTTGGAAATCTCTTTAGTGTCTGTTCTTTCTCCTCACCTGCCTAGGATTAGCCTAAAAAAACTAAAATTGTTTATAAGGGATAGGACTGAAAACAAAATAAATAAATTAGGCTTGGCCTTATAGAAAAAGTCCACTTCAGAATTAGATCTGTCAATCAAAGCCTGGTTTCAGAGCAGACGGGTGGTAACATTTCTGAACAATGTTTTTGGGGCCAAAAAAGGGTATTTAAATGAACATTTATTTGGTAATAGTAGAAAAGGTATTATTTTATATGCGTGACATGTTTCAACAAATGTTTACCTGTTTTTGTCTCATTTTACTCTTGTTTGAATGTTGACAGATAGCTACAGCTTTAGTAAATATTTACATCGGAGCGCGTGTATGACGTCAGTAAATATCGCGCGTTACGAGATTTAAACAAATAGCACCGGAATTAGGACAGTCACGGAATGAGGACCTTCAATGATAAATAGTTGTTGATTAAATCAAAGGTTTTGTGTCTTTCAGTGTCCAGACTGTGCTGCTGCATAGCCTGTATTGTGTGTGGACCATCATCGTGTGGAAATTAATGATTAAAGCAGATCTATCATAGACGTTGACATTCTGCATACCGTCGGGAGTTTTCAGGGGCATGGTATTGCACTCGGGTTGATAGGTACTGAGAGTTTTGTTCATTTGTGTTTGTTCCTTCATAACGACTATATTGTTTTATGGTCATTTTGTGCCAGTTACAATTCTAGGCGTTAAACTGCTTTACGGTCAGTCGGTGACTTGTTATTACACGATGACTACGACTGTTGTTATGATTGTTATTCTGATTAATCATTATTCTGAATTCATTCGCCTGTTTGTATAAATTAGGTATTTTCTTTAACAGTATATATATAAAGAGTGAAAAGAAAATGACGTTACATGCCTTATCCTGTGCTGTTGATTATTTATTTCTTATTCATATATATATATATATATATATATACACAGTAGTATATGACCGTTTATTTTTCAGTTACAGATTGATGCTGCAGTGCAGAAGTCATGGATGAAAATGTTAAACGGGCGATGTCGGGTGGCAAGCGGTATTGTGTACTGTGTAAGAGGTACGAAAACAAAACATTGAAAGACGGTGTTCGTGTAACACTCCACAGGATTCCAGGAGGAAAATCAAAATCTGAAATTGAAAGGAGGAAACTGTGGCCTTAAACTACACCGCCCAAATCTACCAGTGACTGAAAATTCATGTGTGTGTATGCTTCATTTTGAAAAGCAACAATATGTACCACGGGAATCGATCCCCAAGTACTACAACCTAGAAAATATAAATGAATACCTGCAGCAAATGTCCTAAACTCTGATTGGCATACCATTGAATTCAAGTCCACACTATCAGTGAACATAAATGGAGGCTGGTATTTGGAAGTTATATCAGACAGATCAGTAATGTCTGGATCCATTGTTCGGTACAGGACACTGTTTGGATTAGCAACCTTGAGTCCAGCCATGATGTCACACAGGAAGGTGTCTGGATCCTTGCATAGGCCTGCCTGGTATGTGTCTGGATATGGTTTGGTTGTCGCCTCACCATTTGTTGTAAACCTGATGTCTTCCAAGCGCTTAGGTTTCATCTGCAGGTCAGTCTGAGGCTTTAACCACGCACAGCCTTTTGAAGTGCAGGCTTCCTTTATTTCGACTAGGGTCAGTAACAGTCCACCAATGTGGCTGCACAGGCCTGACAATCCTGGTTTACAATTGCAGCGCCCCGACTCGATTTTACCCGTGCTTTTTATCAGCACTACATGCAGTGTATAATTCTGTGTTTGTTGACCATGGACACCTACATTGATGACTTCCTTCATGCTCGGCTTGCACTTTCCTCTAATGTAACAATATGGGCTGTCCCCAATCTCGTTATGCTTCCAAATCATAAATGTACTTTTCCTTACAAAATTTCTTTGCTTTCTTCAGTTGCCTGTGACATCCCTGTGTTTTCCCAGTGACGGGGTTCTTGTTAAATACGAAATAGTTGTCTACGTCTTCGCTTCTCAGTGGAGGACACAGGTTGGTGAGCAGCGGTTCCCAGTTGTTGTCAAGGCTGCTAATACTTGGAACTGTATATTCCTCATCAGTGTCGCTTCCCCAGTCTGAATCTGAGTCATCAAAGCGTACAGACCTTAAAATCCTGTCAACTAGAACCTTCTTGTTTCCAGACTTCTTCTTCTTGTGGTCCACAAGCCATGCCACCAGTTTCTTCTTTGTCCAAGCTGACAGACCTTCTTCATCTAGAACGTCATTCTCCATTCTGAAAGTAAACAATATTAAGATATTGTGATAGTGAATTAGTGATCGTAAATAATCAACTGATAATCAACATGGTATATAGAGGATATTCATTTGTTTTTTGTAAATATGGAATTTAATAACGCATATCATGTAATAAAACGGTATATTGTCAGTCATTATTGAACGGGGGCTAAGTAAATTAATTGATTAATTGAAACTTGTCATGCCTGTAACACTTGCGGACCATATTTGAGATAGATGTATAGAATATCCGAAATTATAACATATCCGAAATATAAACACGGTAATATTACAAAACCACTTTAAATGAAAGCTACAGTATGCTTAATTTAAAGATCGATCCGTGTGCATCCAATAATATACTTACTTGTTTGATATGTAGACGACGCACACAAGTACTATGCAATATCTGGTCATATGGCTTGATTATCGCTTCATTTCCCAAGATATGTTATAATTCATGTACATTTGACCGGAACTACCCAGAGTCTAAGGGACGCAACTTGAAAAGGGAGGTCATCCTGTATATCGGTAGTTATCCATTGGACGGGGTCAAACTGCAGGCCTTTAATTGTATTAGTTCAGAAGTCATTCATGTGTCTTCTGGAGTCCCACAGGGATCCGTACTTGGACCCCTGCTATTCATAGCCTATATAAACGACCTCCCACAAAACATCAGTTCCAAAGTCCGTATATGTACAGATGATACTGCAGGCTATATATCACTGACATCTGCAAATGAGTCAGTCACACTCCAAAACGATCTTAAGAGATTAGAAGAGTGGGAGTTGGACATGGAATATAACCCCTCCAAATGTCAAGTTATCCACGTCACCAGAAGGATACATCATATTTCCAGACAATATAAACTCCACGGAGTCCTACTTGAGTCGGTCACCTCAGCCAAATACCTAGGGACGCTTACATAAAAAGGTCACCAAAGATAGCTAACCGAACATTAGGATTTCTACACAGAAACATCGAGGTCAAATCCGAACCCCTTACGTCCATGGCTTACCAGACACTAGTGAGACCCCAGCTGGAACATGGCTCCGAGATTTGGTCGACCCATACCCAAACATTGATAGACCAAGTTGAAGGTGTTCAGCGAAGGGTAGCCCGTTGGATAAAGGCTAATTTCTATCGTACCTCTAGTGTTACAGACATGATACATTCCCTAAATCTACGTAGACTAGATCAACGGCGTATTGACAGTAGGTTATCATTATGTATAAAATTCATAATTATCTGGTTGCTATCACTATTGAAAATTACCTAGTAGTAGTATATAACAGTAGTACTGGAGTCTCTTTGGATGTAAACAAACGGGCGCCAGTTTGAATTCTATTTATAGTAACTCATTTGCATAATTATAAGGTAATATAAAGTAGGTCACATACGTGTGTGTTTATTTTTAGTATATGTGTCACTATAGAGCCACCTCCTTATTGATGACGTATGTGTAGTGCACAGCTACTGAGCGCGGCGTCCATGTACGAAGGCGTACCTCTATGTAGTAGTACTGGCGTCTCTTTGGATGTAAACAAACGGGCGCCATATTGAATTATATTTATAGTAACTCATTTGCATATAAGATAATATAAAGTAGGTCACACACATACGTGTGTGTTTATTTTTAGTATATGTGTCACTATAGAGCCACCTCCTTATTGATGACGTATGTGTAGTGCACAGCTACTGAGCGCGGCGTCCATGTACGAAGGCGTACCTCTATGTAGTAGTACTGGCGTCTCTTTGGATGTAAACAAACGGGCGCCATATTGAATTATATTTATAGTAACTCATTTGCATATAAGATAATATAAAGTAGGTCACACACGTGTGTGTTTATTTTTAGTATATGTGTGATAATGTGTCACTATAGAGCCACCTCCTTATTGATGACGTATGTGTATTGCACAACTACTGAGCGCGGCGTCCATGTACGAAGGCGTACCCCTATGTAGTAGTACTGGCGTCTCTTTGGATGTAAACAAACGGGCGCCATTTTGAATTATGTTTATAGTAACTCATTTGCATATACGGTAATATATAAATTAGGTCACACACGTGTGTTTTTATTTTTAGTATATGTGTCACTATAGAGCCACCTGCTTATTGATGACGTATGTGTATTGCACAACTACTGAGCGCGGCGTCCAGGTACGAAGGCGTACCTATATGAGATATAAGCCAATCTAGAGATCATAGAAAACTACGTCACGTGTCTGTTTTTGGGATGAGTGGCATTTTAGAATCTGATCCTGCTGTAAATGAGTTCATGCGAAGGGAAAAACTCATTAATTTATACTCCCAGAATTATTTAGGAAAAACCTCGTCTAAATATAGTTATAATGTAGAATACCCGTTTTGCGTAGGTTCTATCAGTGCATAGTCTAGGGAAGGCAAACCAAACTATATTTTCAGTAACAGTTCACACATCAGTTGTGTAACGCTGTAAGTGTCTTGAAAATATAAAGATGGGCGCCTGTAAAACGTACTGAAAGACAGTGCAAAATCATTTTTCTAGTTTGATTATTAAAATTTATTGACAGAATACCACTATCATGGTAAATACCTAAAACAGTTTGACAAGTATCAGTCAAAGGTTATTACTTTAGCGTTTAACACTTGACTGTAGTACCTCATTTCAAATGTATCTGTATGAATACTGTCACACCAAAGGCGGAGGGATATAGATTTGGCGTTGTCCGCAGTCAGATATATGTAACCCATGGGTGGAATTTCATGAAACACCAACTAATTATGTACCATCATAGTGCCTGTAACCAATGTATGGACGGTCATCAAACTTGAACTAAAATTACATCACCAGTGTGTTGTATTGTCCTGCAAGTCTGACTCACATTTGCAACAGTGAAAGCAGAGTTATTGCCCTTGAATATATTAAACATTCATTAATTTGGCCTTAACTAAGTGACCGCTTATTGGAATTTCACAAACTCAAAATAAATATGTATTACCATTGTACGCAGGTGCACCTATAACGTTCGTCCGGATCAGGTCAATAACACCAGTGTTATGGCACTTTAATTGTTTAAAATTTAGTAAATTGGCCACAACTAACTAACAGCTATATGGACTGTCATCAAAACTTAATATAAAAGTATATCACCACTGTGCGGTGTTGTCCTCCAAGTCGGACCCACATTTCAATAGTGAAACCTGAGTTAATGCCCTTGAATTGATTAAAAATTCACTAATTTGGCCTTAATCAGTAACCGCTTCATGGAATTTCATGAAACTGAAAATAAATATGTATTACCATAGTACGCAGGTGCACGTGTAACATTCATCCGGATCGGGGCAATAACACCAGAGTTGTGGTTCTTTAGTTGACTAAAAATGCACACTTCTCAGCAACAAACTAGTGAACTGTTATTAATCTTAAACTATATATGTATCGCAAGAGTGCAGTGATTCGTCAGGGTCTACGCACTATCACCACAGTTATTGACTAAAAATCCACACATTTGTCTGCTCAGCCCCAGATTGGAGGGGATATCAATTCATCAAATTTGATTGTTGTCATACCATGATGTACATACACTCCAGAAATTGCCCCATTTCTAGCACAAAACCTTGTGTATCCTTTTCATTGAATATAATGCTAAATATGATGCGAAAGTTTCGATACTATAAAAACAAAACAAAACATGGCAGTTTTTTACATTTTATTTACATACAAATTAATAGGTGGTATATACACAGAGGTCATGAAATATATTTACAATGTGACATCATATCATGAAATTACTTCAAAGATGTAGCATCTAACAAACTATTAAATTTGTTTCCATAACATTTCGATTTAACAAAGTATTGTTTGTTTTTCCCTTTGCCCTTTGTCTTCAAAATTGTCTCCATTTTAAATTTTTGGTTAGGGTCATATTCTATTTTCTGAAGTTCACTTTGGTAAAATGTAACAGTAATTTCTTTTTTTGCGAGATCTTGCAATATGTACAGTGGCAATGTTCCTCTGTGATATCGTTTCCATATTCTAATCACCTCACCACTCTATGATTCATCATAAGCACGTGTACAAATATTCCTTAAATATGTTATTCTAAGTCACCAACTTTGAATTTGTATGGTTTCAGCTTAGTCTGCACTTTGCTGGTTTTTGGGTTTTGTGCAAAATAGGTAGATAACCTCACTTCTTCTTCGTTA
>CM026387.1:66059188-66193491 GCA_014843695.1 Archivesica marissinica | reverse complement strand
TATTGTTCATGAGTATATGGGTTATTGTTCATGAGTATATGGGTTATTGTTCATGAGTATATGGGTTATTGTTCATGAGTATATGGGTTATTGTTCATGAGTATATGGGTTATTGTTCATGAGTATATGGGTTATTGTTCATGAGTATTATAGCTTACAATAGTAGGGCCTACATGTTAAGTAGGTTATTGAATTATTTATATACTACGTCGGATAGTGATATCGATTTGTATTCAGTTTTTGTTGCATACATGGTGAATTCAGTTACGAACTATAGGCGAAATGTTCATTAAATATTTACCAGTTGTTAGAAACAAACAGCTGCTAAGGTCAATCACTCATATAACAGGTATCGCATTGTATGGACAGCATTACTTCTTTGGTATAACCCGACCTTGCATGGGATAAAGTTAAATATTATAAGCTGCTGTCATGCCTCAAAGATAGAGAGTATATGCCATAGAGTGACATAATAGCTTTTGGACAAAAGTGTGCAATTCCACTAAACATAGGATATATAAACGATCGTGTGTGAGAAATAAGTTGTAATTTTAACAATGAAAATGTCGAAACTTCAGCTGAGGCTGGCATGTATGCTTGCACTGTGCTACCTGTTGACACTTGGGATGATATACGTGTGCGTGCCTCTAGCTCAGAGTGATTCTAATATGGGCGTTGATCATCAGTATTTCGCACAGAACGTGACGGCATTCACTGATTCACAAAATAAATACAAACTTCACTGGAGAGAAAAGGAGAAAGTTTACTTCAAGAAGGTTCGAGAAATTGTTCAACAAAAGGACAATGTGAACAATGCAGCGGATGAAGATAATATTAAATGTGACAGAAAATCAACTACAATTTTCCACAAAATTAATGCAGGCTTTTATATATATTCTGCTTACTTTGACAAACGAAACGGAACCCGTTTTATACGTATTATTGCGGCAGTTTCAAGAGGGACGATAAAAGAAGATCTAGATTCGTCATTTCATTGTCTATTTGACATGGAAGAAGCCGGAAATATGTCTAATACGGCGCATGCGCCGATGCAGTTTTACGAGATGTGCGAGAACCACAAGAAAAGGTTTGGGGGTTGGATTGTGTCGTGTAAAATACCTAGTGCCATCGACTCAACACCAAGCAAAATCCGAGTTGAATTTCGGAAAAGTAACCACACGGTCGCATACAGATCAAACGACATATGCGTTTCATCGCGTGACAAGAATGTTGTCAGACGAAAACTAAATTATGGCGTGTGCGTTCCGCCGATTTACGGAGATGTTAAGGCAAAGGCTTTAATAGAGTTCATAGAATTTAACAGAATACTTGGTGCGGATGTATTCATCCTATATTTAGAAACCTCCTTGGAAAGTTTATCACCGGAAGTTAGAAGTATTGTACGTTATTATCAGAGACAAAATGTTGTTATACCAATACCATGGCACTTGCCATTCACCACAAGCTCTATATGGTATCACGGTCAGTCACTAGTAATCAATGACTGTTTGTACAGGAACATGAATGATTTCAAGTATTTAGCATTTGTTGACCTCGATGAATTCATTATTCCGCAAGGTGACCTCTTAACTTGGAATGACGTCATTGGGGAATTAAACAAAACTAGTCCTGTTTTGTTTAAAGGTGTTATTGGACTGACATTTAAGTCCACTTTTTATTCTGATGAGTTTTCGAGACATGTTTTCTCAAATGAAATGACTATGACGGTACGAACAAACCGGACAAAGCATTTCAGTTACCGTAGAAACAAGGTCATTGTTAGGCCAGAGAAGATTTTTGAACTTGGTATACATCATGTTAGCAAACCATTAATTGAGAGCTACAGTAATATAATAAACGTACCAACCACCACAGCGCACATACACCACTATCGACCATGCTTGCAGGAATTCGGAATTCATTGTAATGTTCGAATAGAGGATTACACTATACCAAAGAAATATGGACAACGAATCATAGACAATTATCTCAAAACGATGTTTGATATTACGCCTTAGGCATAATATGAAACTAAATAAGAACAAAATGCCATTCTGAGAAATGAAGCATTGATAATTGTATCAAATTATAGTCGTTTTTCAAGACTTTAATGACTGTGAAACAAAATGAGAAGAAAATAATTATTCAAATATAGTGTCGCAAAATATATAATTGCAATAATTACTTTTATTCCTCCATGTAGTGGGGATCAAAACATAGTTACAGTATAGCCACATATAATATACATTTACAGTATAGCCACATATAATATACATTTACAGTATAACAACATATAATACACATTTACAGTATAACAACATATAATACACATTTACAGTATAGCAACATATAATACACACATTTACAGTATAACAACATATAATACACATTTACAGTATAGCAACATATAATATACACATTTACAGTATAGCAACATATAATACACATTTACAGTATAACAACATATAATACACATTTACAGTATAACAACATATAATACACATTTACAGTATAGCAACATATAATACACACATTTACAGTATAACAACATATAATACACATTTACAGTATAGCAACATATAATATACACATTTACAGTATAGCAACATATAATACACATTTACAGTATAACAACATATAATACACATTTACAGTATAACAACATATAATACACATTTACAGTATAGCAACATATAATATACACATTTACAGTATAACAACATATAATACACATTTACAGTATAGCAACATATAATATACACATTTACAGTATAACAACATATAATACATATTTACAGTATAGCAACATATAATATACACATTTACAGTATAGCAACATATAATACACATTTACAGTATAGCAACATATAATACACATTTACAGTATAACAACATATAATATACATTTACAGTATAGCAACATATAATATACATTTACAGTATAACAACATATAATATACATATTTACAGTATAACAACATATAATACACATTTACAGTATAGCAACATATAATATACACATTTACAGTATAACAACATATAAAACACATTTACAGTATAGCAACATATAATATACATTTACAGTATAACAACATATAATATACATTTACAGTATAACAACATATAATATACATTTACAGTATAGCAACATATAATATACATTTACAGTATAGCAACATATAATACACATTTACAGTATAACAACATATAATACACATTTACAGTATAGCAACATATAATATACACATTTACAGTATAGCAACATATAATATACACATTTACAGTATAACAACATATAATACACATTTACAGTATAGCAACATATAATATACATTTACAGTATAACAACATATAATATACATTTACAGTATAGCAACATATAATATACATTTACAGTATAGCAACATATAATATACATTTACAGTATAACAACATATAATACACATTTACAGTATAACAACATATAATACACATTTACAGTATAGCAACATATAATATACACATTTACAGTATAGCAACATATAATACACATTTACAGTATAGCAACATATAATATACACATTTACAGTATAACAACATATAATACACATTTACAGTATAGCAACATATAATATACACATTTACAGTATAACAACATATAATACATATTTACAGTATAGCAACATATAATATACACATTTACAGTATAGCAACATATAATACACATTTACAGTATAGCAACATATAATACACATTTACAGTATAACAACATATAATATACATTTACAGTATAGCAACATATAATATACATTTACAGTATAACAACATATAATATACATATTTACAGTATAACAACATATAATACACATTTACAGTATAGCAACATATAATATACATTTACAGTATAACAACATATAATATACATTTACAGTATAGCAACATATAATATACATTTACAGTATAGCAACATATAATATACATTTACAGTATAACAACATATAATATACATTTACAGTATAGCAACATATAATATACATTTACAGTATAGCAACATATAATATACATTTACAGTATAACAACATATAATACACATTTACAGTATAGCAACATATAATATACATTTACAGTATAACCACATATAATACACATTTACAGTATAACAACATATAATATACATTTACAGTATAACAACATATAATATACATTTACAGTATAACAACATATAATATACATTTACAGTATAACCACATATAATATACATTTACAGTATAACAACATATAATATACATTTACAGTATAGCAACATATAATATACATTTACAGTATAACAACATATAATACACATTTACAGTATAACAACATATAATATACATTTACAGTATAACCACATATAATATACATTTACAGTATAACAACATATAATATATATTTACAGTATAACCACATATAATATACATTTACAGTATAACAACATATAATACACATTTACAGTATAACAACATATAATACACATTTACAGTATAACCACATATAATATACATTTACAGTATAGCAACATATAATACACATTTACAGTATAACAACATATAATACACATTTACAGTATAACAACATATAATATACATTTACAGTATAACAACATATAATATACATTTACAGTATAACAACATATAATATACATTTACAGTATAGCAACATATAATATACATTTACAGTATAACAACATATAATACACATTTACAGTATAGCAACATATAATATACATTTACAGTATAACCACATATAATATACATTTACAGTATAACAACATATAATATACATTTACAGTATAACAACATATAATATATATTTACAGTATAACCACATATAATATACATTTACAGTATAACAACATATAATATATATTTACAGTATAGCAACATATAATATACATTTACAGTATAGCAACATATAATATACATTTACAGTATAGCAACATATAATATACATTTACAGTATAGCAACATATAATATACATTTACAGTATAACAACATATAATATACATTTACAGTATGACAACATATAATACACATTTACAGTATAACAACATATAATACACATTTACAGTATGACAACATATAATATACATTTACAGTATAGCAACATATAATATACACATTTACAGTATAACAACATATAATATACATTTACAGTATAGCAACATATAATATACATTTACAGTATAGCAACATATAATACACATTTACAGTATAGCAACATATAATATACATTTACAGTATAGCAACATATAATATACATTTACAGTATAACAACATATAATATACATTTACAGTATGACAACATATAATACACATTTACAGTATAACAACATATAATACACATTTACAGTATGACAACATATAATATACATTTACAGTATAGCAACATATAATATACACATTTACAGTATAACAACATATAATATACATTTACAGTATAACAACATATAATATACATTTACAGTATAGCAACATATAATACACATTTACAGTATAACAACATATACTATACATTTACAGTATAACAACATATAATATACATTTACAGTATAGCAACATATAATATACATTTACAGTATAGCAACATATAATACACATTTACAGTATAACAACATATAATACACATTTACAGTATAACAACATATAATATACATTTACAGTATAGCAACATATAATATACATTTACAGTATAGCAACATATAATACACATTTACAGTATAACAACATATAATACACATTTACAGTAAAACAACATATAATATACATTTACAGTATAGCAACATATAATATACATTTACAGTATAACAACATATAATATACATTTACAGTATAGCAACATATAATATACATTTACAGTATAGCAACATATAATATACATTTACAGTATAGCAACATATAATATACATTTACAGTATAGCAACATATAATATACATTTACAGTATAGCAACATATAATATACATTTACAGTATAACAACATATAATATACATTTACAGTATAACAACATGTAAATGCAGGGACCCCTGTGCTTATATTGAACATGTAAATGCAGGGACCCCTGTGCTTATATAGAACATGTAAATGCAGGAACCCCTGTGCTTATATAGAACATGTAAATACAGGAACCCCTGTGCTTATATAGAACATGACCCTTAATAACTGAAATTGTATCAGTTTCAAATAAACGATAAGAAATAAATGGTGTTCCTTTTGTGGAAACCAATTAATAATGCAGGCGTACAGTATGATATGCGTATGCCAATGATTAACGACTGTCGATAATTATCTAACTCCAGGCCCGTAGGTAGATGGTCGGAGCGGTCGGACGACCCCCCCCCATAATTACCCAAAGTCCACTTGTTCATGCACTCTATCAGAATGTTTACATAGTTACTATATTCGCACCAACACAAGTGGTGGTTTGTAGATTTATGTCAATGTACAAGTAATTTCTACATATATTTCCGTACATTCTCAGACATCCGTTGACATATATGGTCTATATTAAAATCAAATAATGATGCCGTATTATGTGCTCAGTCATTGCCCAGAATGCAGGAAATGGCGTTTCAGACCATCTAGATTTCAAAATATGGCATGCCCCCCCCCCACCCCCCTCTAGCAGCCTCGGTGGTCTCTTCAGGACCTCGAGGTCCATTCTGGAAATCGAAACGACCCCCATAAAATATCTCTATACTGTTTACCGCGTACGATTTATACAACTATACTCAGTATTACATTTGGGAATAAAGATCAATCAATATATATCGAACTATTGTACACCCAGTATGTATGTCTCCGTGGTCTAGTGGTTAAACTATTTACTTTACAATGATTGCGAAGCAAGTTTTAACAACTTATATTAATCACTCTCGTTGGCGCGGATGAAAGTGTAAATGTGGCCATTCGTGTGGGAAGAAACCGGAGTACCCGGCGAAAACCCACCTGTCCGATCTGGTGACCACCGTACCATCTCACATACTTCCCGGTCCGAGGATCGAACCCGAGTTAGTAAGTGCGCTAATCACTGCGGTAATCGGAGCGCCGTGGCTAAAGCGTCCGCCTACGGAGCGGGAGGTCGATGGTACGAACCTCATCAGCGGTTCATTCTGATATGGACGGTTGTTGAGACGCCAGCTAGTTAAATAATGGTTACCGACTGCCTATCAGCCACGCGCATGGCCTTCAAGGATAGGATTCGGGAAGTACTGGTGTCCACAAGAGGTGTCCCATAAGTCAGAAATGACTGGTCCTTTCAATAGGAGTGACACTATCATAATTAACACTTTACTTTTACTTTTTTTTATATCTCGCTTATGCTTGGATTAATCGGAATTAAATGATCACTAAATGACAGTATATACTGACTAAACATTTTGGGAAGGGTCGTAACTAAAGTTGCTAGAACTTGTAGCCCGACCGTTTGCCTTTCTTTAATTTGTCGTGCTTAGTATTCACGTGAAAATGTAAAACGAATCGAGCAATAACATATGATTAAACTTGACTAAGCATTCGGGAAGGGTTCACGTGGAAGTATGAAAGACGGCACACTTTCTAAAAATGTGTGCGCATGCGCAAAGAACCAGTCTATATAAATGGGTTATCGACCTGAGGATGTAAACAAATATAGCCAAGCAAATATCCCATTTTCCATGGAAATAAATGATTTCTAACTTGTTTCCGCCATGTTGTATTTACGACAAACACAAACCTGACGCAACGTTATACAAGCTATGGTTAAAAGCTTAAAATGACGTCACTATTATCGAGTCGTTCGGTGGAGTCCGGGTTTATCTAGATCGTTCTTGTGACCCATATTTAAATGTTTATTAGTGTTAGACACCCACTGCAAGTTAGGGAGAACCATCCGTGTACACATACAGTCTACATCCGTTATGTCTAATTCCGTGGGATCGAACAAAATACTTCGATGTAACCGAAGTTTGACTTAACGAAATTCGATATAAACAGACCCAGTTATATGTAAAATGATGTGTCTGAAACGAGACTTTGATCCGGAGAATTCGACATAACGGACTTAGACTGTATATTAGTATTTATATTGTATTGAAGGATAATGCAGCATACAGAATATGTATCCATTCCAGCGTTCATTTACATGCATGCTGTAGAACATCGATACACGTGACATCGGTTTATGGTTCCACCATGCCCGATAACGCCATTGTTTATTGTAAATTATCATGTGTTAAATAGACGTGTTTAAGTGAAATGAGCAGAAATCACGACATTGTACAGTACTAATATAGGTTTGCTTGTAGTTAGCGTGTTTCCAATACAATATTATAATGATACCTAATGCACGCGCATTAGTTATATCTTCCAGACAATCTAATCATTATTAAAAAGATTGATCTGCTAATGGACTATCAATAATGACAGAAAGTAGTCATAATAACAGTTATAATATATATTGTAGAGGACATAGAAAACGCACACTTCCGATAAGTGTGTTTTACATGAAAAACAATAACTATATAAATACATAGTTTTAAACATTTTGGAATATTTTTAGTTGTTCAGTTTGGAGGGTGACACCCCCCCCCCCTTGGTACGTGGGATTCAGGGCCTATTTAGTCCGTATTCGGGACGCAAGAGCGTCGTACGCGGTACGCAATAAAAACATATTTTGGTATTCAGTACGCAAGATTTCCAATATAAATTGTTTTCTTGGACAATAATCTACGTTCTATTACCAATTTAACGACAACAATACCACGAAACATGCTTCAAACGCGATGTTATGTGAATAAAAAGTAAAGTGTTGATGTACGGACCTATACGATCTATTCGGACTTTAGATAATGTCCAGGGTTACTTCCCTTATAAACAATTTTACCATTTGCACTACTGTAAATATACAAAATGTTCTTGGAGGCGTGCTGCTGATTTCTGTTGAGTGCTACTTTCCCTGTCCGATTTGTTATCTTTTTTATTATAAACAGGTGTGTTCAATGTGTTTAACTGGTTAAATAGTATTCGGGATTCAGCGTTAAAATAAGGTGGTATTCGGGACGCACTGAACAAATATTCGTAATAAGTAATAAATAAAGTATTCGGGATTCAGGGGGAGGGGGGGGGGGTGTCACCTCAGTTTGTGTTTTGTAATAAAGATGTGACATATCTTTGATGGAATCCTTCGTATTTCGTTTTAGTGTAGTAATAATCATATATAATAATGTAGGTGTGCGTTTTCTATATTATCTAGTATATAACATTACATGACTGGTGATTTCATAACATAGTTTATGAAACGAGTTTTGGAATGATGCTATAAAGCGAGCCTGTTTGCTATTAAGCGAGCCTGTTTGGTATAAAGCGAGCCTGTTTGCTATTAAGCGAGCCTGTTTGCTATTAAGCGAGCCATTTCGCAAGCTTAATAGTAAAATTCCAAAACGAGTTTCATAAAATATCGTATACAATTATCACGATTGTAAGATACTTTTATCACTCTCGTTTTAATAAATAACGTTGCTACTTTCATTTTGGCGCCAAGCGTCAGCGCATATTGTCATGACGTCACTAAATTGTCACGAAGTCACTACGCTAAGCAACGTTATATGTAATACCACAGGCACAAGACACATTTTGTTCGCCCTATGGTCATATAGTAAGTAATGTTTAAACATTACTTAATATAATTATGACCATAGGTCAACAACAAAAATGTGTGTCTTGTGCCTGTGATTTAAACAGCGTTATAATTGAGTCGAGACTTCTTTTAAATCGTAGTTTGTCTCACCATTAACCGTAAACGTTATGATCCAATTAATTTAGAAATATGCATACTTTTACTATAATTTAACTTACAAATTACAAGGATCATTCTCTCAACCAATCAGAATACTTCCGTGTGTTATTACATGTGTGTACATATAAGAAAATATGTGATTGCTGTATGAAAATGAATACAAGCAAAGTTATGTGATAAACGAAGATATGTACGCAGCTATAAACTGTTCTCCTATCGTCATGCAACATAACGGCTAAATAGGCATGCCTAAAGTTGCTGTGAACCCATAACGCTGTATGCTTACTGCTCAATAACTTCCAATACAAGTACATAGCATGGGGCTGTAGATACACATCATGGGGCTGTAGATACACACCATGGGACTGTAGATACACATCATGGGGCTGTAGATACACATCATGGGACTGTAGATACACATCATGGGACTGTAGATACACATCATGGGACTGTAGATACACATCATGGGACTGTAGATACACATCATGGGACCGGGGCTGTAGATACACATCATGGTGCTGTAGATGCACATCATGGGGCTGTAGATGCACATCATGGGACTGTAGATACACATCATGGTGCTGTAGATACACATCATGGGACCGGGGCTGTAGATACACATCATGGGGCTGTAGATGCACATCATGGGGCTGTAGATGCACATCATGGGGCTGTAGATACACATCATGGGGCTGTAGATACACATCATGGGGCTGTAGATACACATCATGGGGCTGTAGATACACATCATGGGACTGTAGATACACATCATGGGACTGTAGATACACATCATGGGACCGGGGCTGTAGATACACATCATGGTGCTGTAGATGCACATCATGGGGCTGTAGATACACATCATGGGACTGTAGATACACATCATGGGACTGTAGATACACATCATGGGACTGTAGATACACATCATGGGACCGGGGCTGTAGATACACATCATGGTGCTGTAGATGCACATCATGGGGCTGTAGATGCACATCATGGGACTGTAGATACACATCATGGTGCTGTAGATACACATCATGGGACCGGGGCTGTAGATACACATCATGGGGCTGTAGATACACATCATGGGGCTGTAGATGCACATCATGGGGCTGTAGATACACATCATGGGGCTGTAGATACACATCATGGGGCTGTAGATACACATCATGGGGCTGTAGATGCACATCATGGGGCTGTAGATACACATCATGGGGCTGTAGATACACATCATGGGACCGGGGCTGTAGATACACATCATGGGGCTGTAGATACATATCATGGGGCTGTAGATACACATCATGGGACCGGGGCTGTAGATACACATCATGGGGCTGTAGATACACATCATGGGGCTGTAGATACACATCATGGTGCTGTAGATACACATCATTGGACCGGGGCTGTAGATACACATCATGGGACTGTAGATACACATCATGGGACTGTAGATACACATCATGGGACTGTAGATACACATCATTGGGATGTAGATACACATCATGGTGCTGTAGATACACATCATTGGACCGGGGCTGTAGATACACATCATGGGGCTGTAGATACACATCATGGGACTGTAGATACACATCATGGGACCGGGGCTGTAGATACACATCATGGGGCTGTAGATACACATCATGGGACCGGGGCTGTAGATACACATCATGGGGCTGTAGATACATATCATGGGGCTGTAGATACACATCATGGGACTGTAGATACACATCATGGGGCTGTAGATACACATCATGGGGCTGTAGATACACATCATGGGACTGTAGATACACATCATGGGACTGTAGATACACATCATGGGGCTGTAGATACACACCATGGGACTGTATATACACATCATGGGACTGTAGATATACACCATGGGACTGTAGATACACATCATGGGACTGTAGATACACATCATGGGGCTGTAGATACACATCATGGGACTGTAGATACACATCATGGGGCTGTAGATACATATCATGGCGCTGTAGATACACATCACTGGGCTGTAGATACACATCATGGGGATGTAGATGCACATCATGGGGCTGTAGATACATATCATGGGACTGTAGATGCATATCGTGGGGCTGTAGATACACAGCATGGGGCTGTAGATGCACAGCATGGGTCTATAGATGCATATCATGCGGCTGTTTTCGAACATATATTTCAAGTGAATGGGAGGCAGACGTTTAAAAAGTACCGTTAATGTATCGTTCATTTTTTATTTACTAATTTTGTTAGCTTCACAATATAAAGAAACGCACTCTTATGACATAATATACAATAAAATATACAGCTATATTTGTGATTGTCCCTATAAATAAACTGAGGAATTATTTATGAATCTGGTGCTGGAAATAGATAGGCATACACTTATGTAATATACACATCAAGGACAACTTCGCCAGACGATATCCCACTAATGTGCTTATATACGATCTTATTGGCTAGCTTTCCATCAATAACACTGACATGGCATTTGTACCTAGAACTGACATGGCATTTGTACCTAGAACTGACATTGCATTTGTACCTAGAACTGACATGGCATTTGTACCTAGATCTGACATGGCATTTGTACCTAGAATTGACATGACATTTGTACCTAGAACTGACATGGCATTTGTACCTAGAATTGACATGGCATTTGTACCTAGAACTGACATGGCATTTGTACATAGAACTGACATGGCATTTGTACCTAGAACTGACATGGCATTTGTACCTAGAATTGACATGGCAGTTGTACCTAGAACTGACATGGCATTTGTACATAGAACTGACATGGCATTTGTACCTAGAACTGACATGGCATTTGTACATAGAACTGACATGGCATTTGTACCTAGAACTGACATGGCATTTGTACCTAGATCTGACATGGCATTTGTACCTAGAACTGACATGGCATTTGTACCTAGATCTGACATGGCATTTGTACCTAGAACTGACATGGCATTTGTACCTAGAATTGACATGGCATTTGTACCTAGAACTGACATGGCATTTGTACATAGAACTGACATGGCATTTGTACCTAATTTTGGCTAATATCCTTTAAAATTGTATTTATTTCACAACGATTGCGAACAAGCTTTAACAACTTATATTAATCACTCTCGTTGACGCTGGTGAAAGCGTATATGTGGTCATTCGTGTGGGAGGAAACCGAGGTACTCTGAGAAAACCCACTTGACCGATCTGGCGACCGCTGTACCATCTCATATACCTCCAGTTACTAAGATCGAACCATGGTTGCATTGGTGAGAGGCGAGCGTGCTAACCACTGCGCTAATCGGCTAATATAATATTTGTAATGCAACTTTATCCATTTAACTGCAGCCTCATTTCACTACAATACACAACCGCACAACCGTCTGGTGGGGCCGTTGTCTAATGTTGTTAAAACGTATGGCCCAAACCATTTGCATGTTCATGTGATGTATTGTATCTTTTTGTGTATGACATATTTACTATTGATATACATTAAAATATGATTAACTAAGCAACCGGACAGCCGATTATGTTAGTGTGAGCGTTCGTAATACAAAATAGTTCCCGATCATATAATGTTCATGTTAGTTTCTGTTTGGTGTCAGAATTAACAACGGCATACAAAACTAATCCATCAGAACCTATGACTTTATAATTAAATGCTTATGATTGTCAGAAAATAGTTAACATATAAAAGTGCATCCAATTGCGGAGGAATACGAAACACAAGGCTGAAGAAAATGCCACCATCCACTGTTCCAGAACGGTGAAAGATAGCTGTCAAAAGGCCAGAGTACTATATTAAATTCTACGCGTAATTGTACGAAATTATCAATTTAAATTTTATAATTAGTAGGATATTGTTATATAAGTGTATGTTTTAAGTAAGATATAAGCCCCAAACGGATCCAATATGTAAAATAGATTACTGTCTTCCGCGCTACGCGCCTCACACAGTTCAATATTTTACATATGTGATCGTTTTCGGCTTATATCCTATACATAATCAATGTAGTTCGAATCACAAATTACTGAATGTGAGACGATTACTACAAGAGATAAATAGTTGTAATATCCTGCCGGAATAGTAATATCATAGAATACAAGGTTGATTTCCGGATATTTTCTAAACTGTCCCAGTAAATACATAAATGAGAAAATAAGTAGATCAGCGCGAGTTCCACTGTAATCTCTATTCTTGCAAATCGCTTTGGTTATTGAAAGGAAAACGTCTTATTTCGACAGTGAACGCGAGAAACTTAATGTAAATTCAATAAATAAAGTCTGCTTCTAGTCGGCTAAATCGTCCATGAATCGTATCTATTTTCAGTCATTTACTTCATTGATTGCCAATGGGGATTTAAGTTGACGACACGCGATTACTTCAATGATATGCTTAGCCTTAGATCCGCATATAATCGGGTCTTTATTAATCGAAGCTGTAAACGAGATGCATTATTCGCGCAATTAATTTCAAAACCGCGTACTTAACTCCAAAACGAAGTTCAAACTATCATGATTCTATCATTCATAGCCATTTTGAGCAGATACGATGGAAACCAAAACTAATCATATACTCGTTATATATATAACGACCACGATAATGCACCCAGTCCGCCACCGTACTCGAGTGATTACGGTCGCGGTTACGGAATTGATGATTGAGCTTATTTAACCTCACCTCCGGCGAACCACGTGGGCGAGCGGAAATTACGTTTCTTGTATACCACTGTAATCTATCATCACTGGTGGTCACTGGTTCGAACCCCGCTTTGGCCTACTCATTGCATTGAATGTTGTCTACTTGTATCTGTTTTCCTTTTCAGCCTCAGATTCTTCACCGATATTGTTTCAGCTATTTCAGACATCTGCTCAGTTAATATTCCATATGACACAGAAACATTTGTATCTGTTTTCCTTTTCAGCCTCAGATTCTTCACCGATATTGTTTCAGCTATTTCAGACATCCGCTCAGTCAATCTTCCATATGACACAGGAACATTTCTATCTGTTTTCCTTTTCAGCCTCAGATTCTTCACCGATATTGTTTCGGCTATTTCAGACATCCGCTCAGTTAATCTTCCATATGACACAGGAACATTTCTATCTGTTTTCCTTTTCAGCCTCAGATTCTTCACCGATATTGTTTCAGCTATTTCAGGCATCCGCTCAGTTAATCTTCCATATGACACAGGAACATTTCTATCTGTTTTCCTTTTCAGCCTCAGATTCTTCACCGATATTGTTTCAGCTATTTCAGGCATCCGCTCAGTTAATCTTCCATATGACACAGGAACATTTCTATCTGTTTTCCTTTTCAGCCTCAGATTCTTCACCGATATTGTTTCAGCTATTTCAGGCATCCGCTCAGTTAATCTTCCATATGACACAGGAACATTTCTATCTGTTTTCCTTTTCAGCCTCAGATTCTTCACCGATATTGTTTCAGCTATTTCAGGCATCCGCTCAGTTAATCTTCCATATGACACAGGAACATTTCTATCTGTTTTCCTTTTCAGTCTCAGATTCTTCACCGATATTGTTTCAGCTATTTCAGGCATCCGCTCAGTTAATCAACCATATGACACAGGAACATTTTATTAAAAACTAATAAACTCACATTATATACGGATCGTAGCTATTCGTGTGGTGTAGCCGAGGTTCCTTGTTTACTATCTCTGAATTAAGTGCTTGAAAATAGATATAATTCATGTCCAAATTAGGAAGCCTTATAGTTGAGTTAGTATATTGAATTTGCATTAGGTTCGCTTGTTCGCTGTTGGAATAAGACGTTTATTTTCAATAAGAGATGTTATTTCAGAGAAGACAGCTTAAGCAATTGTCCCTACTGATGGCGGTGGCGTCACGTTATGTCAGTTCTATGATATACTAGCAACGATATCTGGATAACGGCATTGCCATCTATGATAATATGTATCATACTTTGTTCACAACCACCACGAGCATTTGTTTTTGATTTATTAAATTATCACATAACTTTGTTTGTATTCCGTGTAATACATACAGTCATCTCGTGTGTGTTTTACGTTTATTTATCGTCGCTATCGGTTGCCCATATGAGCGACGCCTCCTGAAGAGATTAGTCATTTTAGATGTTTGGAGGATAGTGCAATGATACAGACAGAGACCCATTCCAGAGTCTCCTCTGGATCATTTACGTGCACGGTGTACGGCACCGACACGAGACCTCGGTTTAAAGTTCCATCTGAAAGACTATTAATTGTATTAGGTTCAGACGGTGGATCGAACCTGCGATCCCTGGATTACCAGTCCAGCGTGTTACCACTGTACACAGTCATCTCATACATTCTGGTATGACCGCACGTTTAATAACACCTGGAAGGATTCTGATTGGTCGCGGCATGACATTGACAGCTTGACATATACATTGTAGTCATGCTTTTAGTTGTTGAAAATCATCTGCTAAATCAATAAAATGCTAGATACGAACTAGCAGAATACAGTGATTAAAAATATTGTGTCGATGATTTGCATGAAGTTGTTTGATTATCAGGGACTATTTACTACGGCGTACGGATACAGCTTAATGTAATAAGGCTCAAACATATACTGGCAAACAGAAACGTATTTTTCCTTCAAATGTATGGTTGTTGTTCATGTTGTAATGCACTATAAGAGGATTGTGGGGCTTAAGTAATTAATTACAAATTCTAAATATCGAGTCGATCAGATAGTAGTGAGAATATTAATCGCGTGGGTTTACGTTTGCTATTTCTGAAGTCAAATATGATCCGCGAATATCAAATATGCCGTGAATTCATGTTTCAGAAGTACGAACTATTAAAAGAATTATGCATAGTCATATAACTCAATTTCCTTCCCACATCAGCCTTTATAGCCTGGAGGGAAAGTCTGAAAAGGCCGCTCAAAATCCATTACCGTTAACATTTTTACAATGATTGCCAACATTGGATTTTATATGTATTTGTTCATGCCAATTTCAATATTGGCAGGCACGATTTTCACCTTAAGTGAATGGCAAAATTCAAAATGGCCGCCAACACAGAAAAGACAATTTTGAAGTTGTGATTTCACAGCTTGTAGACAATGTAGAAAGATGGTGTTCATTTTACATGTACGTTATTCCGACTAGGGGATTCAATAGTGTATGTAGCATGGTTTGCAGCCAGCCATGGCTGCATGCAAGATGGCTGTCCTCAAATGTCATTAGATTTCACAAAGCACGAGCTTGGATATAGGGTGGTAACATATCAAGCTATACATTAATTCTTTGTAAAGGTGATATGTACGATATGTACGATATGTACGATATGTATGTACGATATGTACGACATGTACGATAAGTACGATATGTACGACATATCGTACGATATGTACGATATGTATGTACGATATGTATGTACGATATGTATGTACGATATGTATGTACGATATGTACGATAAGTACGATATGTACGACATATCGTACGATATGTACGACATATCGTACGATATGTACGATATGTACGATAAGTACGATATGTACGATATGTACTCTCAACTGTTATTTTATATTCATTTATCATTTACTTCATTACTATGCAAAATCCATAGTTTTGAAATGATAAACATGTGCAACTACATGTTTAATCCGACATTGTGACACACAGCAAATTGTGCAGATTCGTGGAACACTTATCTACTTTTATTGTTTGCGTCCGATTGACACGGTGCAGCACCGAAACTGATCAAATATCAGCGTCATGCACGAAAATAATGCACATTTCACCTTGATACATGTAAACGGTTATGATGGGACATGCATACGTACAGTGTTACCTAATTCAGTAACGGTTAGGTAATATAAACGGGCCCGTTAAAGTGATTGCTACATTGTGTAGTGGCGCCCAGTGACGTCCAGAGGTCCGAGTCACTGACCATACCGAACGGTGTGAAAGTTTTCGCTCGCATGAAAGGCCGACACGTGGATGGCGGAAACAGTGTTCCTGTATTACTAGCCGAAGAACACAACTACCGATTTCAAAGACACAGTGTCATTAAATGCAATTTTCAAAATGTCAACTCCAGCTAAATTTGACATATTCCATGCAGATTCCACGCCACCAAACAATGGCATATTTCTAAATGTGTTCGGAACAATATTGCCAGCAGCTCTAAAATATTTGTATTTTGAAGGATCTTAAAGATTCTAGGAATGGTGGGTTTTATTTAATCAATGTTTATAAAAGATACTTTTAACTTGTTTTAAGACAATGTACACATCATGTACACTCAATAATTTAATTAAAAATAGTCATTATGTTTTGTTAGATCCAGAACCTGGATACGTTGCAGACGGGCGGATATACCACCGAAAGCTACTTCCGTCAATTGAAACATTTTTTCCACTTAAAGTATCCACGTCCAGGCCCCGAGGTTATAAAACTTTTCTCCAATCTCAAAACTCAGTCTCAAGCGTCTGATTGGTTCAGCTGACAGTAACACTCAGAATCAACCAATCAGATCAGAACAGTCGAACACTACGGAAAAGCCGTTGAATAACCTTGTGAACAATTCGTGCAATATCGTGGATAGTTTGTCGATGATACTATGGTATGCTATGTGTAGGATTTAAGCCGAAAAAGATCCAATATGTGAGGCTTATATCTCACTTAAAACACACACTTATATAACAACACACACTTATATAACAACACACACTTATATAACAACACACACTTATATAACAACACACACTTATACAACAACACACACTTATATAACAACACACACTTATATAACAACACACACTTATATAACAAGACACACTTATACAACAACACACACTTATATAACAACACACACTTATATAACAACACACACTTATACAACAACACACACTTATATAACAACACACACTTATATAACAACACACACTTATATAACAACACACACTTATATAACAACACACACTTATATAACAACACACACTTATATACAACACACACTTATACAACACACACTTATATACAACACACACTTTTAACACACACTTATACAACAACACACACTTATATAACAACACACACTTATATAACAACACACACACTTATATACAACCACCTTATATAACAACACACACTTATATAACAACACACACTTATATAACAACACACACTTATATAACAACACACACTTATACAACAACACACACTTATATAACAACACACACTTATATAACAACACACACTTATATAACAACACACACTTATATAACAACACACACTTATATAACAACACACACTTATATAACAACACACACTTATATAACAACACACACTTATATAACAACACACACTTATATAACAACACACACTTATATAACAACACACACTTATATAACAAGACCTTGCTACTTAAATTTGTTACTTCGTACATTTATGCATAGGATTTAGTATAACACTGAAAGCAGTCCAATATTAATAATAACGGACTGCAAGTACAAAGGTATGACGTCACGACCGTGTTTTAATCGTTGTGAAACAGCAAGAGTGTCTGTACTTTGTGTACGTTGTTATTATACACTATACATTAAACATAGATAACTTCTACTAGTCTGTCTCTTCAATCAAACCAATTAGTAACAGTAATCGTAATAACATACAGGGATGTGGGAGTTATGCTAAACAACCTCAACCTTTACATTCCAATGACAATCATTGTAAATATGGAATTTAATTTTTCAAATGCCAACATCTGGATTTGAACTTTCAGATTTTCTTGTTATGTATGGTTCCATTACAGATTACGTGACAAAATTAGTTAAATTACACTTTCGATAATGTACCGAAATGTATTTATGTTTTCTGAAACATTTATTGACTAGTACTGAAGCACGTGTTTGCAGTAATATAGAGAATATGTGTGTGTATTAGTGTAAGATAGGATTTTATTTATTCGAGTGATCTCCGAAATTTGTATTTCACATGGAGCATGTTACTGATATTCGTCGTTATAGTGCGGGTATTAACGCTGCTGGTGGTTGTGTTGCTGATATGTTGGATATAGGTGAAGATGTTGCTGATATTCGTCGTTATAATGCGGGTATTAACACTGACGGTGGTTGTGTTGCTGATATGTTGGATATAGGTGAAGATGTTGCTGATATTCGTGGTTATAATGCGGGTATTAACACTGACGGTGGTTGTGTTGCTGATATGTTGGATATAGATGAAGATGTTGTTGATATTCGTCGTTATAATGCGGGTATTAACACTGACGGTGGTTGTGTTGCTGATATGTTGGATATAGGTGAAGATGTTGCTGATATTCGTGGTTATAATGCGGGTATTAACACTGACGGTGGTTGTGTTGCTGATATGTTGGATATAGATGAAGATGTTGTTGATATTCGTCGTTATAATGCGGGTATTAACACTGACGGTGGTTGTGTTGCTGATATGTTGGATATAGGTGAAGATGTTGCTGATATTCGTGGTTATAATGCGGGTATTAACACTGACGGTGGTTGTGTTGCTGATATGTTGGATATAGATGAAGATGTTGATGATATTCGTAGTTGTCATGCAGGTGGTATCGCTGATGTGTGTCATATAAATATTGATACAGCTGTGCAAATGATAACAACTCACAATGCTCATCATAAATTAATTACAACACTACAATCCTCTTTAATCTTCTTTCAGATTCAGATGCATATATGACCAATCCAGACGAAGTAGATGACAATGATATGGATGCCATCAGTTCTGTCAAACGAAGGTAAGATAGTAGATGACACTGTGGGTGTGTGGGGGTATTGATGTACACACTGAAGAAAATAAGATATGAATATAATCGAAAGTGGTATAGGTGAATGACGCTGCTATTAGTAAACAATTGATACTATGGCCATGAAGGAATGCGCGAATACATTCAGTTCGCATTCGATTGCGCTACTAATGGTCTCGGAAAGCTTAGTAATATGTGATATCTGTCCATTAGGATTCACATAATATGTATATACGATTTGTTCTTCCTAGTGAATTGATGAACCTAGGTGCAGTGCACGTTGTTATTTTGCTCTGGCATATCAGGTCTACCGTATGACAATTTATTTTAGCGCAATTACGATACGAGTTTATAGTCGGTTCAAAAGCTCACTCAGAGCTTGTATTGTATTGTTGCTATCTTGCCGACTCAAAATCAAATTTATCTTATCTTGAGTTCTTACAATGTTTATTTGATCGCTCTCGAGACCTCATTCCTGATGGAGACCAACGCTATGATTGAGAGAAGAGGCACTGTTGAAATAGATAGCTCTAGATAAAACGGCAGTAAAAACGTAAAGTAAGCGACTTCGAATTGAGACTAATGTGTGTGTGTTTTACGTTTATTTATCATCACTATCGGTTGCCCATATGAGCGACGCCTCCTGAAGAGATTAGTCATTTTAGATTTTGGAGAATAGTGCAAAGATGCAGACAGAGACTCATTCCAGAATCTCATCTGGTGATAATAATACTTATCTACACTCCACTATTTATACTATCCGAGAAGCACGAAATAAGCGTGCATTTAACACGCAAAACTTGATTAAACATCAACACCCATCGAATATCTGTAAAACTAGAATAAGTTTATTTGTGAAATCGTATTCCACTGTATTAAGAGTGTTAAAGAAAATAGTGAAACTCACTTTCTCCTTGTTAGCCAATCAGTTGTCAATAATATATCTTACCCAGCAAGTTTAAGTGTCCTCGACACAGTGTGTGGTCTACCTTCTATTTAGTAGGGTATTCATATATCCATTGTCCACATGTAACACTTCATATTAACACTGACGGTGGTTGTGTTGCTGATATGTTGGATATAGATGAAGATGTTGATGATATTCGTAGTTGTCATGAAGGTGGTATCGCTGATATGTGTCATATAAATATTGATACAGCTGTGCAAATGATAACAACTCACAATGCTCATCATAAATTAATGCCACTCTATTCTGTCCTTCTACAGGTTTGTGCATCTTTTTTGTATTTAAGTTTATTTAACGTTGCTACCGGTTGCCCGTTTCAGCGACGGGCATATTACCTAACAACACCGCCCCTGGACAGGCTCCAGCAGTTAACCAGTACTTGTTGCACCAACCTCCGTAGGAAACTGCCAACATGTTCAGATAAAGAGACACAGTCTGAGCTGGACTCGAACCCGTGACCATCAGTGGTGGTATAGGCTACAGTGGTATACAAGTCAGCGAGCTTAACCACTCGACCACGGAGGCGGTCTTGTGTCATCTAATGTTCTATGTTCGCGGAAGATACCCTTTTCTTTTCTCTTTATTTATTTCATTTCAGACACATGTTTTACAACACGTTGCATGGTGTACTTCCCATCTATGGAAACCCTGTGCCACAAATTGTGTTATTACAAGTGTCGATTTTCATATGAAATACGTGTTCATAATATGACGTGGTCACGGCATCCTATTATAAAATATCCGTTATTATTCGGTATTTCACAATTTGTCTTGTAGTGTATGCGCCCGAAGCAAGGTTCCTGTTAACCAATATTCTTCTGTAAATCATGTTAATACTATCTCTTTTTTTCCAGACAAGTTGGTCATGCATATCATGTCAATTTTCGAGTATTTTCAGTTAGCTATGACCAGTAGAACATACAGTAGGATAATGGTTTATTCATGGGGTTTCAGCTAAAAGGAAACTCTTAAATTAGTTGTGTATTACTTTTATTATATGTTACTCAAATTCTGTATTGCTGTAGATCTCTATCTCAATTTTGGAAAACTCTACGATATGTTGGTATCACAATTTTCGTGTCGTCGAGTTCTATTCCTATCTAGTCCCTGGGATTTGCTTCTCTGTGGAATTAATCTACATGGAGATTCATAGAGCACCATAATGGTGTAAGTCCATGCTAGTATGGTCTTCTATATCATTATTTTAGATTTGTTCTCGAATTAAACAGACTAAAACTGGCAATATTCTGGAGTTCCTAACAGCCATGAACTAGTGGTTGCTATATAATTAAAGGAACACACAATGGAAGTCGTGATAGCGCAGTGGATGCGCGTTCTCTTCAGGTGCTAAATGTCCGGAGTTCGAGCCTCGCTGGAGCCGTTACGATTGTGCCGTTTAAATTCCACGTTGCCTCTTCTCTCTCCATCGTGGCGATGTATTCCATCAGGAATGAGGTCTCGAGAGTGATTAATATAAGTTGAAATAACTTGTTTCGCAATCGAGCTAAAAGAAATGTGTATAAACTAACAGGCTTCATGATACGAAATGTGTATAAACTAACAGGCTTCATGATACGAAATGTGTATAAACTAACAGGCTTCATGATACGAAATGTGTATAAACTAACAGGCTTCATGATACGAAATGTGTATAAACTAACAGGCTTCATGATACGAAATGTGTATAAACTAACAGGCTTCATGATACGAAATGTGTATAAACTAACAGGCTTCATGATACGATATTAAAGCCCGCTAACACACAAAGAATGTTGAACCTCACACAGCAAATAAAAAGTTATGACAGAGTGCTTATATGAAAAATAAAATTTTGGAGACCGCCATCTTGAATTAATCAAGTCACGTGACCTTTTCAAAAACAGTAGCCATACTAATTGTATCAACATAATTATTCAGTTTAGTTTATACCAATTTAGTTTAGCTCGATTGCGAAACAAGTTCTTACAACTTATATTAATCACTCTCGAGATCTTATTACTGGTGGAATCCATCGCCACGAGGGAGAGAGAAGAGGCAACGTGGAATTTAAGTTCCTTGCCTAAGGGCACAATCGTAATTAATTTTATGTGGACATGACGACTACCTAAAATATTCAAAATGGCAGCCTTTTTGAACAATATTTCAAGTTATTTTACAAATTCAAATGACAGCTTGATTTGAAGAGATGTTCATCGTGTTTCAATATTGGTTTAAACAGTATTTATTCCAATACATTTACATGTATAACACAACAAATGTTACAAATTACATAAATTGTGAATGGTTTGGATTGGAAAACAAGTTTTCAGAAAACTTATATTAATTCCTCTCCAATATTATATCCACAGTTCTCTTAAATGGTGCTTATATGGGCAAATATTCACACAAAGTGTGTCCTTTACAGCTCTGTGTAATTACTAATGTTATGTGTGTCAATCAGACAGTGTACACGTATGAACGTGTGCCTTGGCGTCACATATTGTAAATTTTCTTTCATTATACAATGCCTTCCATTGCGGAATACATATCCGCAGACCGGAGTGAACAGTCTGAGAGAGGATGGATGACGTGAAGTAGCAAGGCATGGACATTTACCATTAATTTTATGTCACGTGAGGACATTATTCTAGACGCGATACATGTATGTAATTGAGCAGTGTGCGTCCACTGCAGAACCACGTCATGCACTATAATAATGAATTGTGTTAATTCTTGTCTTTCAGAGAAGGTGATTGTATGCGATTGGAAATTGTGTGTTAACATACAGTCTACATCCGTTATGTCAAAAGTTGGTTATGTCGAATTCGCCGGTTATCTCGAAATCGGGTCAAAGTCCCGTTTCAAACACTATCATTTTACATATAACTGGATCTGTTTATATCGAATTTCGTTAAGTAAATGTCGAAGTATTTTGTTCGGTCCGATGGAATTCGACATAACGAATGTAGACTGTGCATGATGTGGAAATTCAGCCTGTGTGAACATCACATGAGACAAATTGAAGCTCCATATAACCACGGTTCTAAGATAGTTTATAGTAATAAACAGTTTTACTGGAATTGTAAGCTAAATAGTGATACAATATTGACTGTCTAGAGCTAGGTCTGGTAATGTGTTGGATATGTGTCTACATGACCATTCATTCTTTCATAGAAAATAGTGAGGCGGCTAGCTTGCATTATACCTTTTAATGAAGCCATTTAAGATCAGCAAAATGTACGACGCCCTGCCTAGAGTCATGTTTTAATTAGTTGTAACAAATATGGCGGATTGCATCTGCACGCTCTCCGGGCTTGATGATACGCAATTCTCCAGTGTAGATCCTACGATGCATGTCATAACGACTGCATGGTGCCGTGATTACCGGGGGTGTGTTTCTCTCGAGAAACCAGGCTTCCTGCCTCCTATAGCAGTGATCTTGTCTACATAATGTGTCACCACACCTCTCTTGTATTCAGTCGATCTTAAAATCAGTGACATAACTAACACTGGATAAATGTTGTGTTGTGTGTATTGCTGTTTAAGCTCAACTTAGGTCAAATGGCTACCCTACATGTAATAGCAATGATTTGTATGAACTGTATTATGATGGTGAATAATACGAAATCCAGCAATGGCCGTCTTCCATTTCTGCTCCCATTCGTTTAGAATACTCAATTCATCCGGTAAGTTTTGCTATACCAACTAAAGATCTCATTGCAGTTTAGATCACGTCCGCAAAAAGGTTTGCTAACATCGGGTAGGAAACAAACAAGCAGCTGTCGTGCACACGATCTCTGGGCACTGAATCCATTACTATGTCTATATTTACTGGCGTTGTGATGTCCGTCTTATTTTTTTAAATAGGAACTACATTTGTCTAAAACATATCCGATGGAACAAGTCGACTGTCAATGGAATTATTGAACAATATGGTATATGTCCGTGCTATTTCATATGTACATTCTTTCATATATAGATAGTACAGTCAGCACCAGCGGCCGATTTATGGGGATTTCCGTTTTGGAGCCCCAATTCTTCGTGGCATGTTTTTTCTGGTTCCCGGTGAAGGAACCAATGTCTATAACTGATTGGATTATTGTCATGAACACTGATTATCTAACATTGTCCTGTGTTGTCCATTACCCCTTTAAAGCGCAACACACCCGGATATAAGTATAAGATTTCAATGAAACCATAGAATGTGTTAGTTGTATTTGTTTTGTCTACCATGTTTATATCCAGGTTGGTGACAGATAATGCCATCTATTGTATATAATAACTTGTTATTATTTTCTTTCAGACACCGTGTTTGTATGCGATATGGCATGGTGTGTGTACCGGACTCAAGTCTCAAGTTTACCAAGTGTTGCCGTGGATTAAACTGTGTCTGTAACTTATGGAATACCCACTGTAGATGTCGCGCAAGACTAGGATAACTATAAGACCCAGTGCACGTTTCATGTCTACCTCAATAGGTTGACACGTGCTGTAAAACTAATTCAATATCCTAGGGATTCATATATGTATGCATTCTAAATGTACTTGCATTAATTCACTAATCATTTCGAAAGTTCATACTACATTGTCACACTGTGCATTGTCACACTGTGCATTGAAACATCATCCTTAAAATCAGACATATATCTACGTATTACATCCCAACTCTCAATCCTGAGTATAGCTGACCATGGTCCAGACTGGTCCTATGTTACGTATTACATACCAACTCTCAATCCTGGACATAGCTAACCATGGTCCAGACTGGTCCTATGTTACGTATTACATACCAACTCTCAATCCTGGGTATAGCTGACCATGGTCCAGACTGGTCCTATGTTACGTATTACATCCCAACACTCAATCCTCAGCATAGCTGACCATGGTCCAGACTGGTCCTATTACATCGTCTTAAGCATACATTCTATAGAACCGTAGGCTGCTAAATATGAACCTCTAAAACTTGTCTGTTATATGTTGTTAACATAGCATTGGTAATGGTACATGTATGTGCACAACACTTGAAAAACAAATCGAATTGTATAGCTTAACATTGTTTATTTCAAACAATATAACATATACAAATATACATTTTAATTTCACAACCTAATTGGACTATTGTTAATACTATTGTTAATTCAAAAACAAATCAGTGCTTTGCTTTGTTTAGTCTACAATACACAAGATAATCGCTGCATATTTTTGATTTATTATCTTTATTTTTGTGTCATCGATGTACACATAAATAAATACACACATATAGGCGCCAGCACAACGCTGTACATAACCACTCAGATTAGAGTACGAAGAGACAGATATTACATCACAATATATTATATCAACCATTATAAAACCAAGCTTGCTAACCGTTGAATTATATAACTATACTAAAATAATGCACATATACGCTTTCATCCGCGCCAACGAGAGTGATTAATATAAGTTGCTAAAACTTGCTTCGCAATCGTTGTAAAATAAATAAAGAACAAATAAATAAAATAATGCAATTAAATATAAATTAAATAAACGGTGACACGATGTGCCTAATGTGCACATATAAAAACTGTGTTAAGATCATGTTTGAACTGATTAATAATTACTTCTAGATATAACTTATACAAATACAAGCATTGACATCTAAATGATCTTAGGTAGTGATATATACAGTGTGGTTACATTGTATTCAGATAGATATGCCGATAAGGCCGAAAGCGAATTATGTGTATGTATAGGATATAAGCCGAAAACTATCCAATATGTAAAATAGTGGACTGTGTGAGGAGCGAACGCCGAGGACAGTACCACTAGTTTACATATTGGATCGGTTTGAGGCTTATATCTTACTTAAAACACACACTTATATAACACGATCCTGCTAATTAAAATTGTTAATTTCGTACATTAATTTTACGCATAGGATTTAATATAATATGGCATTTTGACAGCAGTCCAATATTAATAATAATGGACTGCAAGTATAAAGGTATGACGTCACGACAGTGTTTTAAATCCTGATATGGCTGAAAGCGAATATGTGTATTTGTGGTTAGGCCTACATTGTGTTCAGTTATACAGCCTGGTAGGCCGAAGCCGAAAGCGATTTGTAATCTATGTGATTCAACATTGGTGTTCACAGCCAGCACAAAACACCTGCCTAGCAAACACAGTACTGTTTATTTTTGAGCAACATGGGCGGTATATATATATGTTGAAGAGATGCGTGCTTTGACGGAACACACATGGTACAAATACCATACACATTGAGATATGCAGCAACTGGGGAAGGACTGACATTGCACATTATTTCAACAAAAGTCAGAATATATATTTCGAGTTAAAAACATATAATGTCCCCAATAATATGCCGGTTTCTGAATTCTGAATTATGAAACGTTTATTCTATACAATTTAGAGGTATTTTTATATAGTGTAGATTAAACTAAGCAAATTTAATTTTACTAACTTCCAATTTAATTTTTTTTATTTTATTGATTATTGCAAGAATGTCCCGATACAGTAGCCACCAATTTTCAGTTCTGGATATAAATAGTTCTTGAGAGAATAATTGTTAATAAGACTTTTTCATAGAATATGTCCAACAGTATCCTATACGCAACGAGTGCTAGTTCTGGTTACCATGTAATGTACCGAGAAATAAAATATTGAAACAGAAAGCATACGATTGCGTTATTCCTGACAGCGAGTACCTACATGCACTGATAGCGAGTACCTACATGCACTGATAGCGAGTACCTACATGTACTGACAGCGAGTACCTACATGCACTGATAGCGAGTACCTACATGCACTGATAGCGAGTACCTACATGCACTGATAGCGAGTACCTACATGCACTGATAGCGAGTACCTACATGCACTGACAGCGAGTACCTACATGCACTGACAGCGAGTACCTACATGCACTGATAGCGAGTACCTACATGCACTGATAGCGAGTACCTACATGCACTGACAGCGAGTACCTACATGCACTGATAGCGAGTACCTACATGCACTGATAGCGAGTACCTACATGCACTGATAGCGAGTACCTACATGCACTGATAGCGAGTACCTACATGCACTGACAGCGAGTACCTACATGCACTGACAGCGAGTACCTACATGCACTGATAGCGAGTACCTACATGCACTGACAGCGAGTACCTACATGCACTGACAGCGAGTACCTACATGCACTGAGAGCGAGTACCTACATGCACTGATAGCGAGTACCTACATGCACTGACAGCGAGTACCTACATGCACTGACAGCGAGTACCTACATGCACTGATAGCGACTACCTACATGCACTGATAGTGAGTACCTACATGCACTGATAGCGAGCGAGTGAGTGACTGAGAAAGTGAAAGAATGTACATGCACTGATAGCGAGTACCTACATGCACTGAGAGCGAGTGAGTGACTGAGAAAGTGAAAGAATGTGTGGTTTACGTTTATTTATCGTCGCTACCGGTTGCCCATATGAGCGACGCCTCCTGAAGAGATTAGTCATTTTAGATGTTGGAGGATAGTGCAATGATACAGACAGAGACCCATTCCAGAATATCCCTCTTGTTCTTTTACGTTCATGATGTAAAGCACCGACTCGAGACCTCGGTTTAACGTGCCATCTGAAAGACTGTTAATTGTATTAGGGTCAGAACGGGGGGATCGAACCTGCGATCCCTGGATTACCAGTCCAGCGTGTTACCACTGGATTACAGATCCGTCTGTTAAAAGTGAAAGAGCCAGTTTGGTTTATATTTTATTGCATTTATCACAGGAAATACTTAATCCTTTCAACACTACAGACTTCTAAATAGGCTTACAAAAGGTGTATATCCAGATGGACCGGCTCATGACGAGCCGTCGCATCAAGTTCGGGCGGACACGGACGGGCATCCGGGTAGACCACTCTGCAAGTCAGCTGGATAGCTTCTTCCACAATGAGATTCGAAGCTACGGCGATGAAGGCCAAGTGATTTGAAATCAACAACATTAACAAGTCGGCCACGGAGGTCCATTATTTCTGAAAGTGAATGGTTGTAGTGAGTCTGTGATCGAGATGGAGAGTGAATGCTGTAGTGAGTCTGTTATCGAGATGGAGAGTGGATGGCTGTAGTGAGTCTGTGATCGAGATGTAGAGTGAATGGCTGGAGTGAGTCTGTGATCGAGATGGAGAGTGAATGCTGGAGTGAGTCTGTTATCGAGATGGAGAGTGGATGGCTGTAGTGAGTCTGTGATCGAGATGTAGAGTGAATGTTTGGAGTGAGTCTGTGATCGAGATGTAGAGTGAATGGCTGTAGTGAGTCTGTGATCGAGATGGAGAGTGAATGGCTGGAGTGAGTCTGTGATCGAGATGTAGAGTGAATGGCTGGAGTGAGTCTGTGATCGAGATGTAGAGTGAATGGCTGTAGTGAGTCTGTGATCGAGATGTAGAGTGAATGGCTGGAGTGAGTCTGTGATCGAGATGGAGAGTGGAATGCTGTAGTGAGTCTGTTATCGAGATGGAGAGTGGATGGCTGTAGTGAGTCTGTGATCGAGATGGAGAGTGAATGCTGTAGTGAGTCTGTTATCGAGATGGAGAGTGGATGGCTGTAGTGAGTCTGTGATCGAGATGGAGAGTGAATGCTGTAGTGAGTCTGTGATCGAGATGTAGAGTGAATGGCTGTAGTGAGTCTGTGATCGAGATGGAGAGTGAATGGCTGGAGTGAGTCTGTGATCGAGATGTAGAGTGAATGGCTGGAGTGAGTCTGTGATCGAGATGTAGAGTGAATGGCTGGAGTGAGTCTGTGATCGAGATGTAGAGTGAATGGCTGGAGTGAGTCTGTGATCGAGATGTAGAGTGAATGGCTGGAGTGAGTCTGTGATCGAGATGTAGAGTGAATGGCTGGAGTGAGTCTGTGATCGAGATGTAGAGTGAATGGTTGTCGTGAGTCTGTGATCGAGATGGAGAGTGAATGGCTGGAGTGAGTCTGTGATCGAGATGTAGAGTGAATGGCTGGAGTGAGTCTGTGATCGAGATGTAGAGTGAATGGCTGGAGTGAGTCTGTGATCGAGATGTAGAGTGAATGGCTGGAGTGAGTCTGTGATCGAGATGTAGAGTGAATGGCTGGAGTGAGTCTGTGATCGAGATGGAGAGTGAATGGTTGTCGTGAGTCTGTGATCGAGATGGAGAGTGGATTGCTGGAGTGAGTCTGTGATCGAGATGGAGAGTGAATGCTGGAGTGAGTCTGTGATCGAGATGGAGAGTGGATTGCTGGAGTGAGTCTGTGATCGAGATGGAGAGTGGATTGCTGGAGTGAGTCTGTGATCGAGATGGAGAGTGGATTGCTGGAGTGAGTCTGTGATCGAGATGGAGAGTGGATTGCTGGAGTGAGTCTGTGATCGAGATGGAGAGTGGATGGCTGTAGTGAGTCTGTGATCGAGATGTAGAGTGAATGGCTGGAGTGAGTCTGTGATCGAGATGGAGAGTGGATGGCTGTAGTGAGTCTGTGATCGAGATGTAGAGTGAATGGCTGGAGTGAGTCTGTGATCGAGATGTAGAGTGTAGAGTGGATGGCTGTCGTGAGTGAGTCTGTGATCGAGATGTAGAGTGTAGAGTGGATGGCTGTCGTGAGTGAGTCTGTGATCGAGATGTAGAGTGTAGAGTGGATGGCTGTCGTGAGTGAGTCTGTGATCGAGATGTAGAGTGTAGAGTGGATGGCTGTCGTGAGTGAGTCTGTGATCGAGATGGAGAGTGTGCGTATCGAATGGATGAGTGAATGAGGTCAAGCAGCATTTAACATGTATATCCACATGACCTCATATTACACAAGCATCACGAGGATCACCGCAGTACAATATAACCTAGGTTCTTCACTCGGAGAACTACTTATCGGTAGAAACCAGAATTTCATCCCAATACAAGATCAGTTTGAAAAACAGGCACGAGCCACAATAAGTGTGTGTGCCCTTTGGTCCAATAGTAGTACGTTTATAAATAATGAAATAATTCGAAACCATCAGTGGGATTCGAACCTACAGCATTGCGTGGCAAATAACTGGAGACCATCGAAGTTAACCACTCATCCATGGAGGCCCCCGACCTAACCCATATAAGTAATGATAGTGAAACATGTGTTTTGATATATCAACTTATTGTATGTGATATTAACCCCAGTAGAGCTACCTATACTAGAGGTACCTATATGAACACTAGAACAAGTTTAACCTCAACACATATTCTCTTTTTTTAAATAATATTTTATTGCATTTTTTCATACAATACATTATATATATACATACAATACTAAGAACAAATCAGAGATTAATATGTAATTATATGAATGCAATATACGATACATTTGTTTTGTCGAGGGAAAAAAGCAAATGGGTTGGGCTACAAGTTATAACACATCTGGAGAAGGTCCAATAATGTATCTTGGGTATGTATGACGATACACGAACAACTGGCATTCGGACTAAGCTTGATATTGCAGCTAGATACCACAAATGCTTGCGTTCGCATCATACAACACATACCATGACAATAATATCAAAAGCATTACCATCAAGTCCATTATTTTAAAAAGATGAAAGGATGCTTACATATGTATACTAAAACCACACAAAAACTGTGCACATTTATCTTGAACGTTCATTGTTCGTAACAGATTTTAGAATTATGGAATATACTGTGTGTTTCGCGTTTATTTATCGTCGCTACCGGTTGCCCATAAATTATGCGCGACGCCTCCTGAAGAGATTAGTCATTTTAGATTGTTGGTGGATAGTGCAATGGTACAGACAGAGACACATTCCAGTGTCTCCTCTGGTTCTTTTACGTGTACGGTGTACAGCACCGACACGACACCTCGGTTTACGGTAACAGCTATTGTACGAGGCTTTTATGGCTTGATATGTTGCAAAATACTATTATTATTAAGATAGAGAATTATTAGATTTCCATCCACAGAGTACATGAATAGATCTGAAAATGAACAATTGTTGTTGGAGGATAGTGCAATGGTACAGACAGAGACCCATTCCAGTGTCTCCTCTGGTTCTTTTACGTGCACTGTGTGCAGTACCGACACGAGACCTCGGTTTAAAGTCCCATCTGAAAGACTGTTAATTTTATTAGGGTCAGACGGGGGATCGAACCTGCGATCCCTGGATTACCAGTCCAGCGTGTTACCACTGGACTACAGATCCGTCTGGAATTTACTATCATGATTGAAGAAAATAATCCTTCACACATTGCACTAATATACCCAATATTAAAGCCAAATTGATACCAAATATGCTTATAATTTTTTTCTAAATGGATATATATTTTACTTCTAAGGCAAGTGCACAGTTTCTTTTTGGTGTCAGTATAGTTTATCTTTGAGTATGTGATCGAGATGGAGATTTGGTTTATTATGCAATCCGTCTGTTTAAACTTTATTTATTTTACAACGATTGCGAAGCAAGTTTTAACAACTTATATTAATCACTCTCATTGGCTCGGATGAAAGCGTAAATGTGGTCATTCGTGTGGGAGGAAACCGGAGTACCCGGAGAAAACCAACCTGTCCGATCTGGTGACCACCGTACCATCTCACATATGGTCTTCGTATGCAATCCGTCTTTACTGAAACTGAGAAATATTGGCACATGGGAACCGGATAACAACATGCATACAAGTATAGTCATTGGTTATACAGGATTCGTGCTTCTGTGTACGAATTCAGATCACGATCATATTGTCATTCTTGACGACGTCGCTAACATTCAAACTGCCAATTATCTTCCAGATAAAACGGAACCGCAATCGAGGAAATTATAATCTGAAATATAAATAGATATTCTAATCGTATTTTATTGATCTTTTGTAACATTCCTGGTCTTGGCTGATGGCAAGGATTATATGTATTATCATATCCATTGCCAAGTGTGATTGTGGGTTACTGTAAAACTTCTCCCATTCAGACGTTATGCCATAATCTTAGGTCAAAGAAAACACACTTGGTGATACTTTCCTTTACCTATAAAGTGTTTTATATCGCTTCTCACCAATGCAACCCGGGTTCGATCCTCGGACCGGGAAGTATGTGAGATGATACGGTGGTTACCAGTTCGGACAGGTGGGTTTTCTCCGGGTACTCCGGGTACTCCGGTTTCCTCCCACACGAATGACCACAGTTACGCTTTCATCCGCGCCAACGAGAGTGATTAAAACGTATAATTTGTTAGAACTTGCTTCGCAATCGTTGTAAAATAAATAAAGTTTAAACTTAAATATAAAATATTTATTTTTATCACATAAACTTGCTTGTATCCATTGTAATACAGCCATCAAATATGTGCGTGTATGTACACACGTGTAATGCAATCTGAAAGGATTCTGAATTGTCGCATGACAGGTTGCATTTGACAAGTTCGACATATAATTTGTGTGCATGCTTTATTTGTTCAAAATCAACTGCTTAGATCATTAAAATGCAAAATATGCACTAGCGAACTATAGTGATTACAAGTATTGTGTCGTTTATTTGCGTGTAGTTGCTTGGTTGTCAGGGATTATTTACTAAGGCGTACGAATACACCTTACTGATTGTCTTGGGGTGTAATAAGGCTCAAAATGATATGTGCAAAGAGAATTTTATTTTCCAAGATCTGGTTTTTGTTATTGTGGTAATGTGATAAAAAGGATGTTACACTCGTGGTGATAGCATAACATATTTTATGAAACTCGTTTTCAAAATTTGCTATTAAGCTCGCCTCACTAAAGGGCTCGTTTAATAGCAAATTCCAAAACTCGTTTCATAAAATGCTGTATGGAATCACAACTCATGCGGAATCCTCTATATGTACGCATAGCTATACTGATAGTTTTATTACACAATACCGGAAATAATAATATAATACATACAATATACTAACGAGAAAGGGAAGTGATTCTGTTCAATAACTGCGTATGTTGTTTGATTGCAATGACGCACGCAGACGTTGGAGATGGGAGATATTGCTTCGATGACATGGAGTTTCCTGTACGTTTTGCATCGTTATAGTAATTGTTAGGCATAGTTAATGAAGAAAAATACAATATGTTACATTGCGATGTGATGGCATGGGTAAAATATAATGCTCAAAACGTCAATGTCAAAATGCATTAGACAGACAGACAGACAGACAGACAGACAGACAGACAGACAGACAGACAGACAGACAGACAGACAGACAGACAGACAGACAGACAGACAGACAGACAGACAGACGACAGACAGACAGACAGACAGACAGACAGACAGACAGACAGACAGACAACAGACAGACAGACAGACAGACAGACAGACAGACAGACAGACAGACAGACAGACAGACAGACAGACAGACAGACAGACAGACAGACAGACAGACAGACAGACAGACAGACAGACAGACAGACAGACAGACAGACAGACAGAGCAGACAGACAGACAGACAGACAGACAGACAGACAGACAGACAGACAGACAGACAGACAGACAGACAGACAGACAGACAGACAGACAGACAGACAGACAGACAGACAGACAGACAACAGACAGACAGACAGACAGACAGACAGACAGACAGACAGACAGACAACAGACAGACAGACAGACAGACAGACAGACAGACAGACAGACAGACAGACAGACAGACAGACAGACAGACAGACAGACAGACAGACAGACAGACAGACAGACAGACAGACAGACAGACAGACAGACAGACAGACAGACAGACAGAGGCGGTCTAGGGATCGAACATAGAATTAATAATGTACATATTTAAATACTAAATAGTAATGTACCAAAGATGGCGATGGTCCACCCCCAACAATATATAATACCGTAAGCATGTTAGTTTGTCACTTTGGTCTGGTTGAAAATCAATTATTTAATCCAAATAACGCAATGTGCTTACATGTGTGTGCGTGTGCGTGTGTTTTGCGTTTATTTATCGTCGCTACCGGTTGCCCATATGAGCGACGCCTCCTGAAGAGATTAGTCGTTTTAGATTGTTGGAGGGTAGTGCAATGATACAGACATAGACCCATTCCAGAGTCTCCTCTGGTTCTTTTAAGTGCATGATGTACAGCACCGACACGAGACCTCGGTTTAATGTCCCAGCTGAAAGACTGTTAATTTTTCAAAAGCCAAAAAAAAAAAATATGAAAAATTAAATAACTAAAATGCAAATAATATCCATTTGCTGTATAAAATGTTGACTGCTAGAGAGCTGAAAGGTCAGTACATAATTATACGTCTAAACTCATTAAATCAGAAAACGCAGGGAATCGCTTCTATACCCCAACAATTTTAAGGAGAACATGCCCCCGGTCCACATAGATTGCCTCGGTTGAAATTTGCCTCTGGCTACGGTACTGGGAAATCCATAACCCTTCGTGTAGATATACCCCCCACACACACACATGAATTTAAGGTACAGTTTCACAGACAACGCCCCCGTGACCGCTGTTCAGCAAATATATAATTAAAAGAACGGAGAATGTGCTTACATTGCATTTATATGAGAGAGTTAAAACAAGTCGCCTTGATATCAGGAAAATGTTTGCTTGTAAATTATTGTTCATTGAAATGGCAATATTGGCAGGGGAGTGGCGTTCATTTTAAAGTACGGTCCATTGAGACGCAAATAAAGCAGTTAATTGACACAAGGAACTTACCCTGTCTGACTTCCGTGATTTGTTCGACGTGCGATTGCGGAATGATTCTTTTCTACACAAAAACGTCCGCCCACAGTCTGTTACGGTCAGTCATTTAAATAATTCGTCTTCGACCATTCAAATGCGACAAACGAGCATTTACATGTGTGCAGTGTTAGCTACAGTTATAGGATATATATAGTATAGATAAGGCACGGATACATGTTATTGTAAGAAATATACCCATACTCAACTATGCCTTATTGAAATTCGAATGAAGCCTAAAATGACAGGTCAATCTGCCGTAACTATGCAAGGTACATTATTTAACATCCGGTCTCATTCAACTAGACATAACACTGGATTTCCGACAAAACAGTGTTTCCAGTTGCATAAATAAAAGAAAGTAACATATTGTTACGGTGGCAGGGAACAACTTCTAGAAACAGTATGCAACTAATCAAAGTAACATATTGTTACGGTGGCAGGGAACAACTTCAAGAAACAGCATGCAACTAATCAAAGTAACATAGTTGATTGTGTTTCAGGTATGTTTTTACTTTTTATGGGTGAAATATTTCGAATCATCAGACCATTATTTACCAATATTCAAGTTCACTCTTATCGTCGAGACTTGTTCGGGGGCAGGGCATTACCATGGAAACAATATGCAACTTACCAAAGCATTATATTGACGGTTTTCTATACTGACACAATAAAAAACTGTACAGTTTTCTATTGAGCGTATCTCTTTCGTTACAAATTTTAGAATTATGGATTTTACTATCTCATTTATTATAAACCATCTCCGTGGCCTAGTGGTTAAGGTGTCCGCCTACGGAGCGGATGGTCGACGGTTCGAACCTCGTCAGGCGTTCGTTCTGATATGGCCGGTTGGTGATCCGCCAGCTAGTTAAATAATGGTTAACGATTGCCTACCAGCCTGGCGCCTCGCATACAAGCATAGTATTCGGAAAGTACTGTTCATGATTTATGTTCATAAAAAGAGGTGTCTGATAAGTCAGAAATGGCTGGCCCTTTAAATAATAATACAAACACTTTTATCATGAGTGAAGAAAATAATCCTTCACACATTGCGCCAATTTACCCAGTATTTCGCCTATTTTGGTACCAAATTTGCCTACGTCTTTTTTCTAAAAGGATATCAATTTTACCTCTAAGTGCAGAGTTTATTTTTGGTGTCATTATTAATATTCAAGCGTTAACGGAACCGTCGCAGTCACAGGAAAAGTGACTGCTATGTCTCTAGACAAATTAATTAACTTGGTCGAGGTCATCACCTGAAGTAGTTGTTGATGATCATATTAACAAACACATACAAGGGCCATTGAATGTATGTGAGTTTTGTATGTCAATCGAAATACCTGATTTGTTTATGATGTTGTTTGCTACAGTCTACAACATTGTGCGTGTATATTTAATGGTGTAACTCTGTTGTTGTTGTTGTTGTGTGTTTGTTTGTTTGTGTGTTTGTTTGTTTGTTTGTTTTGTGTGTTTGTTTTGTTTGTTTGTTTGTTTGTTTGTTTGTTTGTTTGTTTGTTTGTTTGTTTGGGTTTTACGCCTTCATCAGCACCATTTTGGGCTATGTCGACCTAACAACAGTTTCTTGGGCATGCTCCAGCGGTTAACCAGTATTTGGTGCACCATACTGCCAGCTGTTTCATATAAATAGACACGGTCTGAGCGGGGCTCAAAACCCATGACCATCAGTGATGATATGTTAAAGTGGTATACAAGTCAGCGACCGTAACCACTCGACTACGGAGGCGGACATGTGTATTGGTATATTTATTTTTTATAAAACGCGATAACTGTGGCCTTTATTTACCAATACTGGATTAACACATAACAATGAAATAGGGAATTGGGGTGGACATGGGGTACGATTTATATCTAATATCGCAAGAAGGTTGCAAGTAGCTATGTGGTCTATTGGATAAAATATGTGCGCTGTAATATTGCGTTCCTGGATCGAATCCTGGACGATGCGCCATTTATTAATTTTTTTTTACCTGGAATTGGCGGGATTTCAACAAGTGGTTAAACGAACAGCTGATTCAGAACTTGCCAGCCAATTCAGTATTGAGTGTAGATAATGCGCCGTATCATAAACATTCAGGATGATAAATGCCCAACCCAGAGTTCTAGTAAAACTGAGATACAGGCGTGGCTTCAATGACTCAACATTCCATATACAGAACAGATGTGGAAGCCAGAACTGATAGAATTATGTAAGAGGAACAAACCGGCTCCAACGTATCGTCTAGATTCCACACTGGAACAGTTTGGCCACACATGTCTTCGTCTTCCGCAATACCATGCGGAATTGAACGCAATTGAATTGATTTAGGCAATTGTGAAGAGACGTGCAGCATCTGCAAATCTGACATTCAAGATGAAGGACGTCATGGCATTGTCTCAAGAGGCAATTAATAGTGTTACACCGTCTGAATGGGAGAACTGCTGCAGGCATGCAAGAGAGGCAGAGTAGCGATTTCGCATGACCGACATTACAGTGGAACAAGCTTGTGAACGGTTCATTATTGAGGTTACTGATGAAGAGGGAACAGATACCGCAAGTGAGCAGGATGACTACTCAGACACTGACAGTGCATTTAATGAACATTTGTATATATGTCATGACATGTACACATAAAGAAATAAAGAATTATATCTAAATATATAAAACAAAAACCGTTATTTGAAAAGTATGATTCGAACCTACACCACACAAAGACAATAAGATTACAAGTCTGATAAACTATTCACTAGACCACGAATAACTTACAATCGCAGGTTCGATCCCTCGTCTAACCCTAATAAAATTAACAATATTTCAGATGGGACTTTAAGCCAAGGTCTCGTGTCGGTGGTTTACATCGTGCACGTAAAAGAACCAGAGGGGACTCTGGAATGGGTCTCTGTCTGTATCATTGCACTATCCTCCAAAATCTAAAATGACTAATATCTTCAGGAGGCGTCGCTCATATGGGCAACCGGTAGCGACGATAAATAAACGTAAAACACACACTATCTTGGAATAAACATCTTTTTCAACCTCCTCAATATCGGATGTTTCATGAGTAGCTCTTAGTTGGAGTAAATTGATTCTTTCATCTAACCTGGTCACGTAGGTCAGCATCTTAATGGAAATATAATGCGCAAAAGTTAGTCACTAATTTGTGTAAACATTAGTCCGACTGTGAGTGTGCTAGTATTATATGGAAGTCGTGATAGCTCAGTGGTAGCGCGTTTGCTTCATGTGCGAAAAGGCTCGGAGTTCGAGCCCCACTGGAGCCGTTACGAGTGTGCCCTTAGGCAAGGCATTTAAATTCCGCATTCCTCTTCTCTCTCTCCCTCGTGGCGATGGATTCCATCAGGAATGAGGTCTCGAGAGTGATTAATATAAGTTATAAGAACTTGTTTCGCAATCGAGCTAAAATAAATGTGTATAAACTAATGTGCTAGTATTCTTCGCGTGTTCTATTCTTTGAACTATAGTTTAATCATATTGTATTGCTTGTTTATATACAATACAATTACAAATATAAACAATGATAAATATATAAGCAAAATGATACAACTGTAATGTTATTCTTATACTTGAACACTGTAAGAATAAACTCTATAAGCAAATGGGTTGGGCAACACGTGTTACCAACATTAGCGAGTGCCCTCCCCTTTGAACAATGAATCATATGTCAGCTTATTCCATCTCACGTCGTAGAACGGAACGGAACATAATACTGATTATGTCCGTTACATTTCCGAGACATGACTAGGAAAATTCAAAATGAAATCAAGTGCAACTCGAAACTGAGCGGAAGAATCATAACTCTCTGTGCTGTACATACAGAATTATCACCCCATTTCATTTGATTAAATCATACCCAAAGGATACCATTCCTAGTATTGATGGGCAGAGCCGCTGGAGCCGTTACCATTGTGCCTTTAGGCAAGGCATTTAAATTCCACATTGCCTCTCTCTCCCCTCTCTCTCTCTCTCGTCTCTCTCTCCCTCTCCCTCTCTCTCTTCTCTCCATCTCCCTTTCTCTCTCTCTCTCTCTCTCTCTCGTGGCGATGTATTCCGTCAGGAATGAGGTCTCGAGAGTGATTAATATAAGTTGTAAGAAATTGTTTCGCAATCGAGCTATAATAAATTGGTATAAACTAGAGCCGAGTTGTATTTATCCAATTATTTACTCTTCACTTCAGTACATTTCCCCGTGGTGTGCTGGGGCGCATTTACTCTTCACTTCAGTACATTTCCCCGTGGTGTGCTGGGGCGCATTTACTCTTCACTTCAGTACATTTTCCTGTGGTGTGCTGGGGCGCATTTACTCTTCACTTCAGTACATTTCCCCGTGGTGTGCTGGGGCGCATTTACTCTTCACTTCAGTACATTTCCCTGTGGTGTGCTGGGGCGCATTTGTTGCATAATGTGGCTTGGTATTATGAGAGAAAGATATCTTCAGAATGACGACTCTCTTGCATTGCAGATAAGAGTGACTTGTATGTTCTAAACAGTGAGCAAGTAGTTTGGGAGGTCAAAAATATATATTCCCGGATAGCTGCCCTGGGGTGGAACATTGTCTCGTTTTGTCGACAATTGCTTCAAATGACAAGCTACCCTTATATAAAGTCTACTCAACAGCCTCACTTTGGATGGACATTTCACCAGATAAGACTAACCTTGGTACGTAACAACACCTTTGCTGTGCATGCTCCAGTGGTTAACCAGTAGTTGGCGCAACAACCTCTGTAAGAAACTGCTCGAACACGTGGCCATCAGTGATGATAGGTTTCAGTGGTATACAAATCACCAATCTTAAACCACTCGACAACGGAGGCGGACTGACAACTTAAATTGTCCATCAACACAACATTTGCTTCACCTCAAAGTTTAAACATAGACTAACCTATTGAGTATTTCAGAAAATGCATTCGGATTTTAGAGGAGATAACACAATATAAAAGATAATTATATTTCGGGTGTTACGCCTGCATCAGCACCATTTTGGGCTATATCGCCGGCAGGCAGTTTACCTAACAACACCTTTCCTGGGCAGGCTCCAGCTGTTAACCAGTACTTGGGTGCACCAACCTCCGTAAGAAACTGCCAACTTTTTCATATAAATGAGCGGGGCTCGAACCCGTGACCATCAGTGATGATAGGTTACAGTGGTATACAAGTCAGCGACCTTAACCACTCGACCACGGAGGCGGAAATATAAAAGATAAAACAAACTAAAAGATATGATAGATTCAACATAATTTAATATTTTACTCCCACATAAACTATATAGCAATATAATAAATGACAAAAAACAATAATACAAAAGTAAAAATATCTCAAATACCACTGCGATAAGTAGAAACAAATCAGTTTGACTGGAGTAGGCCTGCAAAATCAACACAACAAAGCAAACATAAGTTATTCTTAGAGCTAAATCAAGTACAAAATATGATTTTAGGAAAAGGTAACATATTCCACTAAAACAATGGTTCCAAAAACAAGAATTACCTAAAAAACAAGAATTACCTAAAAAACAAGAATTACCCTACCAATGGTTCCAAAAACAAGAATTACCCTACCAATGGTTCCAAAAACAAGAATTACCCTACCAATGGTTCCAAAAACAAGAATTACCCTAACAATGGTTCCAAAAACAAGAATTACCCTACCAATGGTTCCAAAAACAAGAATTACCCTACCAATGGTTCCAAAAACAAGAATTACCCTACCAATGGTTCCAAAAACAAGAATTACCCTACCAATGGTTCCAAAAACAAGAATTACCCTACCAATGGTTCCAAAAACAAGAATTACCCTAACAATGGTTCCAAAAACAAGAATTACCCTACCAATGGTTCCAAAAACAAGAATTACCCTACCAATGGTTCCAAAAACAAGAATTACCCTACCAATGGTTCCAAAAACAAGAATTACCCTACCAATGGTTCCAAAAAAAGAATTACCCTACCAATGGTTCCAAAAACAAGAATTACCCTACCATGGTTCCAAAAACAAGAATTACCCTACCAATGGTTCCAAAAACAAGAATTACCCTACCAATGGTTCCAAAAACAAGAATTACCCTACCAATGGTTCCAAAAACAAGAATTACCCTACCAGATGGTTCCAAAAACAAGAATTACCCTACCAATGGTTCCAAAAACAAGAATTACCCTACCATGGTTCCAAAAACAAGAATTACCCTACCAATGGTTCCAAAAACAAGAATTACCCTACCAATGGTTCCAAAAACAAGAATTACCCTACCGATGGTTCCAAAAACAAGAATTACCCTACCGATGGTTCCAAAAACAAGAATTACCCTACCAATGGTTCCAAAAACAAGAATTACCCTACCAATGGTTCCAAAAACAAGAATTACCCTACCAATGGTTCCAAAAACAAGAATTACCCTACCAATGGTTCCAAAAACAAGAATTACCCTACCAATGGTTCCAAATTTGTTTCATTTTAGATTTGTTTGTTTGTGTTTTGGGTTTATCGTCTCACCAACAGGCTTAGGTCATATAGTGCTTCTCCAACTATTATTGGTGGAGGTGGACCCCGGATACCCCTCCGAGCAGTATTTCAGGCACAGACAGACGGGTAGAACCACTAACCTACCTAACTTGCTCACATTAAAGAATTGAACACCCCCAGTGGAATTCGAACCTAGTGGTGACGTGAAGTCAACAACTATAACCACTCTGCCACAGAGACCAATCCACTCATTTTAGATTGATTCTTGCAAAAAAAGGTACAATTGTTCTCACATTTTGGCATAGTGTGGTGGGCGCAGTAGTTTAAATTTACGAGAAAGATAGCAATATTGAGACCAATTGTACCTTTGCATTCCAAGGACGATGAACCATGACAAGATTATGACACATTTTAACAATTTCATCTTTTACATACACCTGTAGACTTCTGCAGTGTCACCGGGGTTCTTCCATATCTGAAATGGGGAGGGGCCTTCCTACAGTATTGCTCCAACTCAACATTGAAACTGACATTACCCATTCATTTGGCACATTCTTTTTATGACAAATTTATCTTGTTAAATTGTCAAGCGACCTGACATGCGATACCAGGACTAGTTAGGGGAAGGGATCACTGGATATAAATGATTGGGGGGAAATTACTGGCATGCAAGCAATGTTCACATATTGTTCTGTAATTCCAAAACATATTCATGGTATGTGTTTTACGTTTATTTATCGTCGCTACTGGTTGTCCATATGAGCGACTCCTTCTGAAGAGATTTAGTCATTTTAGATTTTTGAGGATAGTGCAATGATACAGACAGAGACCCAAGTAACTGAAATGGACTGGTGCATGATATTTTTAGACCAATAAATTAATAAGAAAATTACATTTGGACCAGTTCATTTATGAAAATGGGTAAATTTGTCTAAAAATAGTAATATTACTGGCAAAAAGTGCAGATCCTGATGAGACAGCTCATGCGAGCAGGCTCATCTGGATCTACACTATTTGTAAGCCTATTTAGAGGTATGTAGTGTTGAAAGGGTTAACAATGTTGCTGGTGAAACAAGATTCAAATATTCTACAATGTCACAGGAAATGCTACACTCGACTATCAGCAATGGGGTTTCAGCAGGCATCATATAGGATTCATGTACATATCTGACATGCACATTGCTATAACATGTCCTTGATTGGGCCATACAGGAGGTATGTTCACAATTATCTAGCAACTGTCTGTTGTGATGACAGAGGCTATTTGTGTGTATTAGTGTAATATAGGATTTTATTTCATCGAGTGATCACTACAATACATATTTCGGTGATCACGAGACAAAATAAAATCTTATCTTACACTAATATACACAAATCCCCTTTCATGATTCCCTAATGATTTTGGCCAATATAATATTTATTTTCAAATTTTATTCACTTTACTGCCCCTGTCGGGAGCCTCATTGCACTCCAATACCCAACCGCACAACCACTTCCGTTAGTGTGAATGCCCGTAATAAGAATGCCCGTCATTTTTTTTATTAGAATATATTACTCACTACCGGTAATTAACTGTTCATGATAGACAGAAAATAGCTAATATACAAAAGTACATCTAGCCACGCAGGAATACGAAATGCAACCAGTGACAGAGAAAATGCCATCTTTCACAGTATTAAAGTGGTACAAGATGGAGTTTTCTTTCACTGAGAAAAGTCTATCATTCACTGGAAAGCATAAAAGAAAGTGACTTGCTAACTTCTCGAACTATAAACAATTTAATTTAAAATTCTTTTTTTTCCAGGAGATATGAATAAACATTAATCCTGAAAACAACATTAAAACATAATTTGTAAACATAATATATTGAATATATAAACATATATATTTTACCAATAAACAACCAACATTTCTACATACCCGACCACTCAATTGATGCACTGACATATTTAAAACAGAAATACGAGACAGCTGAACATTAAACAAGAATAACGCTGTCGTCTCAACTCACCAATAATAATAATATAACTATGATAACAATATATACACCATCACATACTACTATCCATCAAGTTACTACAAATACAGGATACCTGTTGTTGGATTTGTGTTTTACAGATCACAAACACAGTTCTGAATATATATCCCAGATCAATACACGATATTCAATGCGAGTCTACACAGAGGGAGAAGTCTTATTTATGTGGCACAACTAGTCATACAATAGGCTGAATCTTAACCCTTTCAACACCAAGTAACTCACATGGACTGGTCCATGATATTCATAAACCAATAAATGAATCAGAAAATCACATTTGGACACATTCATTTATCAAAATGGGTAATTATGTCTAAAAATAGTCATATCACTGGCAAAAAGTGCAGATCCTGATGAGACGGCTCGTCACGAGCCGGCTCATCTGGATCTACACTTTTTGTAAGCCTATTTTGAGGTCTGTGGTGTTGAAAGGGTTAAAGATTCAAATAATTCCTGAAATCAGACTATTTTTCTCCAAATTTAAAGGTCAATCTTGTGGGTGGACTTTGTTTTGTAAGGGGTAGGCAACATCCTCTAGAAAAGGTATGCAAGTTATCATGTTTTTTTAAGGTATATGTAAATATGTAATTGTAGACGGCACGGCCGGGCAGGTCACTGCTTAGTCTCACTGTCAACTAAAGTGGCCGAGACAACAAGTACACGATAAACCATGTGATTCTCAACAAATAACTTCATATTTTAACAAAAGTGAATTACGATGTACAGGTATTTTATTACACCAAACATAATCTAATGTATGTATGTCTAATTGTCACGCCCTTCAGTATTAAACACCCTCGGTCATGGCTTTCGGTATTACGGTAAACACCCTCTGTCACGGCCTACACTAATCAATGCTATGCTTCCTATACAATATCCCACATAACATAGTTTTAAACAGTGATAATTAAATTAAATATACCAAGCAGAATCTTTACATTAAACTTAACATTTGATCTATGAACATGTCCGGATCTAATAACACAACTTTCCTACAATTCCGTTTCCTATGCAGATAGCACCTTGTTGCATTTCAATACGATCCAGACTACTCCTGAATCCATCTATCTATATACCTATATATATATTATATTCTGCAGGCATCAAACAAGTGTTATACGAAGCTTTCATCAAAAGCTTTCAGCATCTTTACATTTATTGCACTGTGGTTACATTTTCTACTTGTTCCCTGCCCGCCATATATTCTATTAGAAGACGAAACAGTTATAGGAGATACATTATCTACACACAATCACATTCTGCTGCGACTAGTTACGGTATATATAGTCATCTCTCTCTCATTCTCACGAGTATTGAAATCACACTTTTGTTTGTATATTACAACAATCAAAACATGAACATTAATATAAGCAGGTAAAACATTCCCTGGCAGTGCTTGTGATACTGTAAGCAAAACGTTGTGTCTTTCAATAATACAACACAATGTCCAGTGTTAACATGTACTGCACAGATCCAGTACACATTCACACACAGACACACCTTTCCATGCCATCCTGATCACCAATGTCCAGTGTTAACATGTACTGCACAGATCCAGTACACATTCACACACAGACACGCCTCTCCATGCCATCCTGATCACCAATGTCCAGTGTTAACATGTACTGCACAGATCCAGTATACATTCACACACAGACACGCCTCTCCATGCCATCCTGATCACCAATGTCCAGTGTTAACATGTACTGCACAGATCCAGTATACATTCACACACAGACACGCCTCTCCATGCCATCCTGATCACCAATACCACATCCAATGACAAATCAGTATTCAAACGAACAGATATAATTAGTTGCCGCTACGCCACGGCTGATCTGGATCTATGTTGTTTGCAAAAATGTGATTTTATTTACTCAGCGCGTAAAAACTGAGACTAAAAGTACTGTTATACAGAATAATGGATTTATATGTAATTGAGGTACTTGTCTCAATTATCATTTCTGAATGTACTGCTTTCCACCGGATTTATCTTCATAGAATAGAATCACACACAATAATATATAATATCATAATACTAACTATTTATGAAAATAGGCTAATACGACTCGACACATAATGTTAAAGTCAAGTTAACTTCATGTGCTGATGCCGCTACAACAACAATAACAGACTACATTCTAAATAAATAGCTGCACAATATTTATCATTATCATCTTCCCATTTAGCACATTTTTTATCCTAATAACTTGCAACAAGAAACAAAAACTATCACCTTGTTTTTTTACAACAGTTAATACACCCAGCAGGGAGAGCACTTGTTCTATAGTGTACAATGAATAATAGACATGTATCATGGAAAACAACAATATTTCATTACTAGGAAACAGATAACTAACAAACATGTTCTCACAGCTCATTCTAGGTCAGAATGTTTGGGAGAAGTGAGAAAGTGCGCGATTGCGTCTTTAAATGGTGTTATTTAATAGATTTCAACAACAGGGTTAAAATACACAATATGACCATTAAATAGGACATATGAATAGAGACAGTGCTTTATAAAATGGGCCAGTGTATCATACTGGACACAATTTTGTATGAAAATTGTAAATAAAAGCAACATTTTTTAGGGAGAAGTATTTCTATTTCTAGAATGAGCCCCGATATTCTCACTGTTTCCTTCATTGCCACGTCCCTACCACTTGTAAGATTATTGTCTCCTTGAACCATACTGAAAATTGGTCTTGCACCAAATAATATTACCCACAATAAATACATATACAGTCAAACCTGTCTTAAGCAGCCAGCCAAGGGAGTCTGAGAAAGTGGCTGCTTAGTACAGGTGGCTGCTTAATAGAGGTCATATATATAATAAAACAATCAATTGGGAATCTGAAAACTGGCTGCTTAATACAGGTTGGCTGCTTAATGGAGGTGACCACTAACACAGGTTTGACTGTAGTGTCCATTACATTATTTGCAATTGACGTCATCGACAACATTCTTTTCCATCACAAAAACAATCCCAAGTATCAATAAAAGAAGACAATTTTACGACAATACGTTACCCAACATTGCAGACTAATCACATTCAACTATTGCTTTGAAACTTGAAACTTTCAATGTTAATTAGGTGACTAATAATTCACTCATACACTGATATGAACACATGTGCTCTAATTAATCACCAATGTCATGCAATCAAACATCTAATCAAAATTAAAACCTCACCCCTGACCACATGCTTACACAATACCGTAGTACACAAACACAATAAAGCACTTGTAACAGAATATTGGTTTAAAAGTTAAAATTGTTTCTTCTAAAAATGGAGCCATTTTATCTACAAATGACGATACATTGGTGACAATTTCATCACGACTACTTCTCCGATAGTCATATTCAAAGATATGGTCAACTACAAAGTTTATGATTAGCTTGTATTTGTAACATATTAGTTCGTAGTTCATACAAATTTACCTTAGCTCGATTGCGAAACAAGTTCCTACAACTTATATTAATCACTCTCGAGAACTCGTTCTGGAATCCATTACCACAAGGGAGAGAAGAGGCAACGTGGAATTTAAATGTTCTAAGAGCATAATCCTAATGGCTACAGCTGGGCGCGAACTCCGGACCTTTCGCTCTACCACTGTGCCATCACAACTCTCTGATAGTCATATACAAAGAAATTGATAACTACCGAGTTTATGGTTATTTTGTATTTGAATTATGCCTCATGGTTGACTTAATTGTTCAAATGATTTCTCTCGTTAAATAAAGTCTTTATTATTATATTATGCTTAGTCATTAGCTACATGTCAGCAGGTAGTGGGAGTGGCTTCAGCAGTTACTTCAACCAATCAAATCACAGGGATGGCAAAACTAATTATCTACAACTACTTTAAATAAATAATAATTAACTACATTGTACTACTATCTTACTTACAGTGGCTGTCGGACAAAAATGGAGTAACTTACAACTTGACAAGTAAATCTATTTACAATATGATCACTTTAACAGCTACATTTGGCAAAACTAGCTGATTGTAATGCAATTTTAAATCCACTTTGATTAGAAAGCATAAAATTATTAGTATTGGCCGTATTAGGTATGAAACCTATATGTCGGAATACTTTTCGTGGCTGTATTAGGTATGAAACCTGTATGTCGGAATACTTTTCGTGGCTGAATTAGGTATGAAAACTGCATGTCGGAATACTTTTCGTGGCTGTATTAGGTATGAAACTTGTATGTCGGAATACTTTTCGTGGCTGTATTAGGTATGAAACCTGTATGTCGGAATACTTTTTGTGGCTGTATTAGGTATGAAACCTGTATGTCGGAATACTTTTCGTGGCTGTATTAGGTATGAAACCTGGTATGTCGGAATACTTTTCGTGGCTGTATTAGGTATGAAACCTGTATGTCGGAATACTTTTCGTGGCTGTATTAGGTATGAAACCTGTATGTCGGAATACTTTTCGTGGCTGTATTAGGTATGAAACCTGTATGTCGGAATACTTTTTGTGGCTGTATTAGGTATGAAACTTGTATGTCGGAATACTTTTCGTGGCTGTATTAGGTATGAAACCTGGTATGTCGGAATACTTTTCGTGGCTGTATTAGGTATGAAACCTGTATGTCGGAATACTTTTCGTGGCTGTATTAGGTATGAAACCTGTATGTCGGAATATTTTTCGTGGCTGTATTAGGTATGAAACCTGTATGTCGGAATACTTTTCGTGGCTGTATTAGGTATGAAACCTGTATGTCGGAATACTTTTTGTGGCTGTATTAGGTATGAAACCTGTATGTCGGAATACTTTTTGTGGCTGTATTAGGTATGAAACCTGTATGTCGGAATACTTTAAGGTTAGTAAAACGCTTCAAAGGCAAAAATTATTTTTCAATAACATTTTTGTCACTGCTCGAGATATAGTTTCCTGAAAACTTAAATAAAGGCTGTATTTTAAGATAACCCATTTTCATTCAACAGCGATGATATATATATATATATATATATGCAACAAAAGAGGTACATTTAGGGATTTCTATATCTAATCTCCGCCTAACACATTAAATAAGAAGATCACTGGGTTTACACATAACTTACAGTATCAATATAACCTTTAGACAATAACAATTAGTTTAATTGCAAAGTATTTTTTTAAATGTAATGGCAAAGAGTGAACAGCCCAAGATGCATAATTATATGCACAAACCATGTGACTATATGTGGTAACTATAGAGTGGTGCTGTAGATGTCGTGAGCTGCCATATTGCATGCAGTCCTTCTCGTTTCATATGGTCTATAGAAATAATCATAGCTCTTTACAAAAATATCCTTGTGACATCATGTACACATCTAGTCATCATGTACACATCTAGTCATCATGTACACATCTAGTCATCATGTACACATCAATCATGTACACATCATGTACATATCTAGTCATCATGTACATATCTAGTCATCATGTACACATCTAGTCATCATGTACACATCATGTACACATCTATCATGTACACATCTAGTCATCATATACACATCATGTACACATTTATCATGTACACATCATGTACACATCTAGTCATCATGTACACATCATGTACATATCTAGTCATATGTACATATCTAGTCAGCATGTACACATCATGTACACATCTAGTCATCATGTACACATCTAGTCATCATGTATACATCTAGTCATCATGTACACACAGTCATCATGTACACATCTAGTCATCATGTACACATCTAGTTATCATGTACACATTTAGTCATCATGTACACACATTCATCATGTACACATTTAGTCATCATGTACACATCTAGTCATCATGTACACATCTAGTCATCATGTACACATCTAGTCATCATGTACACATCTAGTCATCATGTATACATCTAGTCATCATGTACACACAGTCATCATGTACACATCTAGTCATCATGTACACATCTAGTCATCATGTATACATCTAGTCATCATGTACACACAGTCATCATGTACACATCTAGTCATCATGTACACATCTAGTCATCATGTACACATCTAGTCATCATGTATACATATAGTCATCATGTACACACAGTCATCATGTACACATCTAGTCATCATGTACACATCTAGTCATCATGTACACATCTAGTCATCATGTACACATCTAGTCATCATGTACACATCTAGTCATCATGTACACACAGTCATCATGTACACATCTAGTCATCATGTACACATCTAGTCATCATGTACACATCATGTACACACAGTCATCATGTATGCATCTAGTCATCATGTACATATCTAGTCATCATGTACACATCTAGTCATCATGTACACTTCTGATCTATTCTGGTGTACAGTTAACATCTAGCATAGCTGGACCATGTAAGCACCCACTTCTGATCTATTCTGGTGTACAGTTAACATCTAGCATGGCTGGGACATGTAAGCACACACTTCTGATCTATTCTGAACATCTAGCATGGCTGGGACATGTAAGCACACACTTCTGATCTATCCTGAACATCTAGCACAGCTGGGCCATGTAAGCACACACTTCTGATCTATCCTGAACAGCTATCACAGCTGGGACATGTAAGCACACACTTCTGATCTATCCTGAACATCTAGCATGGCTGGGCCATGTAAGCACACACTTCTGATCTATCCTGAACATCTAGCACAGCTGGGCCATGTAAGCGCACACTTCCGATATATCCTGAACAGCTATCACAGCTGGGACATGTAAGCACACACTTCTGATCTATCCTGAACATCTAGCATGGCTGGGCCATGTAAGCACACACTTCTGATCTATCCTGAACATCTAGCATGGCTGGGACATGTAAGCACACACTTCTGATCTATTCGGAACAGCTAGCACAGCTGGGCCATGTATGCGCACACTTCTGATCTATCCTGAACAGCTAGCACAGCTGGGACATGTAAGCACACACTTCTGATCTATCCTGAACATCTAGCACAGCTGGGCCATGTAAGCACACACTATCAACTTGGCCTGAAATGTTAAATAACAGAATGTTAGTAAAGAAGCACATTACCCTGTTGGGAAGGGCCGTAACTAATGTTGCTAGAACTTGCAGCACAACCTGCTGTTTGCTTTACTTTCAATTGTCATGCTTTGTATTCAAGTATATATGTACAATGAATCAAGCAAGAAAATGTGATAAAACCAAGAAACAAATGACCTGAAGTGAGCTAGGACAGCACTATCTTTAAACTTCTAGGATGGGATGTTCATCAGAAGATTTGTGTCACATGCTAAATGATTGGCAGTGACCTTGAACTATGAACTACAGATGAATACTGCTAATAAACTGACAATGATCATTCTGTACATGGAGATAACCCACCTGTCCGATCTGGCGACTACCGTACAATCTCACATACTTCCCAGTCCAAAGATTGAACCCGGGTTGCATTGGTGAGAAGCGATTGCGCCAACCACTGCGCTGATTTACTTAGATAGCTTACAATTCCTTGTATGATTGTACACATCAAAACTAATAGTGTTGGCATGCGACTTATGTCCCCCAGAATCATCAATTTATCTTATAATCTGGTGCTTTCACAGAATCATTAATTTATCCTAGACGGGTGCTTTCACAGCATCATGAGAAGCATTTGGTTTCATGGTACCGCCAACTTACCTTAGATTCTGGCGATTCCACTGTACCGCCAACTTACCTTAGATTCTAAAGCTGTCATAGTACTACCAACTTACCTTAGATTCTGGCGATTCCACGGTACCACAAACTTACCCTAGATTCTAAAGCTGTCATGGTACCAACTTACCTTAGATTCTGGTGCTTTCACAGTACCACCAACTTACCTCAGATTCTGGTGCTTTCACGGTACCACCAACTTACCTCAGATTCTGGTGCTTTCACGATACCACCAACTTACCTCAGATTCTGGTGCTTTCATGGTACCACCAACTTACCTTAGATTCTGGTGCTTTCACAGGACAACCAACTTACCTTAGATTCTGGTGCTTTCACAGTACCACCAACTTACCTTAGATGCTGGTGCTTTCACGGTACCACCAACTTACCTTAGATTCTGTTGCTTTCACGGGACAACCAACTTACCTTAGAGTCTGGTGCTTTCACAGTACCACCAACTTACCTCAGATTCTGGTGCTTTCACGGTACCACCAACTTACCTCAGATTCGGGTGCTTTCACGGTACCACCAACTTACCTTAGATTCTGGCGATTCCACGGTACCACAAACTTACCCTAGATTCTAAAGCTGTCATGGTACCAACTTACCTTAGATTCTGGTGCTTTCACAGTACCACCAACTTACCTCAGATTCTGGTGCTTTCACGGTACCACCAACTTACCTCAGATTCTGGTGCTTTCACGGTACCACCAACTTACCTCAGATTCTGGTGCTTTCATGGTACCACCAACTTACCTTAGATTCTGGTGCTTTCACAGGACAACCAACTTACCTTAGATTCTGGTGCTTTCACAGTACCCCCAACTTACCTTAGATTCTGGTGCTTTCACGGTACCACCAACTTACCTTAGAGTCTGGTGCTTTCATGGTACCACCAACTTACCTTAGATGCTGGTGCTTTCACAGTACCACCAACTTACCCTAGATTTTGGTGCTTTCACGGTACCACCAACTTACCTTAGATTCTGGTGCTTTCACGGTACCACCAACTTACCTTAGATTCTGGTGCTTTCACGGTATGAATTGTCAACAAGTTCTTTCCATCTACTAATGGGGCAAATGCTAGCACAAAGTTACCTTCCTGCAAAATCATATAACCAGTTTAGAATAGAGAATATACATGTATCATATAACCAGATTAGAATAGAGAATATACATGTATCATATAACCAGTTTAGAATAGAGAATATACATGTATCATATAACCAGTTTAGAATAGAGAATATACATGTATCATATAACCAGTTTAGAATAGAGAATATACATGTATCATATAACCAGTTTAGAATAGAGAATATACATGTATCATATAACCAGCTTAGAATAGAGAATATACATGTATCATATAACCAGTTTAGAATAGAGAATATACATGTATCATATAACCAGCTTAGAATAGAGAATATACATGTATCATATAACCAGTTTAGAATAGAGAATATACATGTATCATATAACCAGTTTAGAATAGAGAATATACATGTATCATATAACCAGTTTAGAATAGAGAATATACATGTATCATATAACCAGTTTAGAATAGAGAATATACATGTATCATATAACCAGTTTAGAATAGAGAATATACATGTATCATATAACCAGTTTAGAATAGAGAATATACATGTAGCTTGTTCTATGGATAATCAGAGATTGCACTAAACGAGCACAAAGTAATGAATTGATGACTGACAATAGCCACGATTGAATGATGAATATGGAACTGATGAAATAAATATATACATAAATTCATCTCTAGAAAAATTATTACGATATACACCAGTACACTAAATCGTAATATTTCGCTAATACCCTGAATGGAAGATTGGTGTGTGTGTGTTACGTTTATTTATCGTCGCTACCGGTTGCCCATATGAGCGACGCCTCCTGAAGAGATTAGTCATTTTAGATTGTTGGAGGATAGTGCAATGATACAGACAGAGATTCATTCCAGAGTGTCCTCTGGTTCTTTTACGTGCACGGTGTAAAGCACCGACACGAGACCTCGGTTTAAAGTCCCACCTGAAAGACTGTTAATTTTATTAGGGTCGGACGGGGGATCAAACCTGCGATCCCTGGATTACCAGTCCAGCGTGTTCCAGCAACAGTCTCTGGTAATCTAGGGGCAAATGTGACGTTTCACCCCTTCAGGGGGTAAATATTACACAGAGTGCACATCATGCTCTTCAAATGAAATAATAAAACTATAATTCTATGTACATTATACAATATAACAAACGTAGAACAGCCTTCACTGCTACAAATATATTGATGATTCTGTAAATAAATAAATGTAGGTAATAACAAACACACACTATTGGCTATGTATCATGCATTGTTCAAGATTAACCCTTTCCTACATAGAGACTTAGGTTAATATTCTATTATATCTCCATACAAACGACAGCCATTTAACCCTTTCCTTCATAGAGACTTAGGTTAATATACTATTATATCTCCATACAAACGACAGCCATTTAACCCTTTCCTTCATAGAGACTTAGGTTAATATACTATTATACCTCCATACAAACGACAGCCATTTAACCCTTTCCTTCATAGAGACTTAGGTTAATATACTATTATACCTCCATACAAATGACAGCCATTTAACCCTTTCCTTCATAGAGACTTAGGTTAATATACTATTATACCTCCATACAAATGACAGCCATTTAACCCTTTCCTTCATAGAGACTTAGGTTAATATTCTATTATATCTCCATACAAACGATGACCATTTAACCCTTTCCTTCATAGAGACTTAGGTTAATATTCTATTATACCTCCATACAAATGAAAGCAATTTAACCATTTCCTTCATAGAGACTTAGGTTAATATTCTATTATACCTCCATACAAATGAAAGCAATTTAACCATTTCCTTCATAGAGACTTGGGTTAATATTCTATTATATCTCCATACAAACGACAGCCATTTAACCCTTTCCTACATAGAGATTTAGGTTAATATACTATTATACCTCCATACAAACGACAGCCATTTAACCCTTTCCTTCATAGAGACTTGGGTTAATATACTATTATATCTCCATACAAACGACAGCCATTTAACCCTTTCCTTCATAGAGATTTAGGTTAATATACTATTATATCTCCATACAAATGACAGCCATTTAACCCTTTCCTTCATAGAGACTTAGGTTAATATACTATTATATCTCCATACAAATGACAGCCATTTAACCCTTTCCTTCATAGAGACTTAGGTTAATATTCTATTATACCTCCATACAAATGACAACCATTTAACCCTTTCCTTCATAGAGACTTAGGTTAATATACTATTATATCTCCATACAAATGACAACCATTTAACCCTTTCCTTCATAGAGACTTAGGTTAATATACTATTATATCTCCATACAAACGACAGCCATTTAACCCTTTCCTACATAGAGATTTAGGTTAATATACTATTATATCTCCATACAAATGACAACCATTTAACCCTTTCCTTCATAGAGACTTAGGTTAATATACTATTATATCTCGATACGAATGACAACCATTTAACCCTTTCCTTCATAGAGACTTAGGTTAATATACTATTATATCTCGATACGAATGACAACCATTTAACCCTTTCCTTCATAGAGACTTAGGTTAATATACTATTATATCTCCATACAAATGACAACCATTTAACCCTTTCCTTCATAGAGACTTAGGTTAATATACTATTATATCTCCATACAAACGACAGCCATTTAACCCTTTCCTACATAGAGATTTAGGTTAATATACTATTATATCTCCATACAAATGACAACCATTTAACCCTTTCCTTCAAAGAGATTTAGGTTAATATACTATTATATCTCCATACAAACAACAGCCATTCAGCTATCATGTAGTGGATAAGTAGTCGCCATATCTATCCCACCTCCATAGATATTACTGGGACTACACGAGATTTAGGTTAATATACTATTATATCTCCATACAAATGACAACCATTTAACCCTTTCCTTCATAGAGATTTAGGTTAATATACTATTATATCTCCATACAAACGACAGTCATTTAGCTATCATGCAGTGGATAAGTAATCGCCATATCTATCCCATCTCCATAGATATTACTGGGACTACATGATATTCTGGACATTTTTACGACCATTGGTTTGGCTACTACATTGTCAATGTATGTCATATTGGTAATGGCGTCAAGAGAGGTGCTTCTATGAGGGAAAGGGTTAAACTCATATTTTCCGTTAATGGACGTTGTTTGTTTGTATTTGGGGTTTATAAAGTCGCACCGACAGCTTAGGTGATCTGGCGACTCTCCAGCTTTTATTGGTGGAGGAAGACCCCGGATGCCACTTCAAGTAGTAGTTCAGACACGGATGGGCACCTGGGTAGAACCACTGACCTTCTGCATGCCAGTTTGATAGTCCACACATGAAATAATTCAACACCCCCAGTGGGATTTGAACCTGCAGCAGTGAGGGGCAAGTGGTTTGAACAACATTAACCACTTGGCCATGGAGACACCTCTTAATGGATATTGTCCGATTAGCGCAGTGGTTAGCGCGCTCGCTTCACACCAATGCGACCTGGGTTCGATCCTCGGACAGGGAAGTATGTGAGATGGTACAATGGTCGCCAGATCGGACAGGTGGGTTTTCTCCGGGTCCCACATGAATGACCACATTAACGCTTTCATCCGAGCCAACGAGAGTGATTAAAATATGTTGCTAAAACTTGCTTCGCAATCGTAAAATAAATAAAGTAAAATAAAAAAAAATTAAAAATGGATATTGTAAAAACAACCACATCAAAATAACTACTCTTCCAATACCTCTGTTAGACAGGACTGGGGGTGACCGTTCAGATTAACTGTTTTCACTGCACTCGGACCATATAGTCGACATTTCACTTCTTGATTGGCAAACACAGCATTTCCAATAAATAACAAGTACCCTAAACCTGAAACATGATAACAGTTAATCATCGGTTAATGAAATTAAGAGTAGAACCTATCATATATCGAGAGTCTAACATTTAATCACACGTATCAAGAAACACATGGAAATATGCAAACTTATTTACACAATACTGTGATAAGTAGAAGTCGTGATAGCGTAATGGTCGCTTCAGGTGAGAAAGGTCCGGAGTTCGATCCCCACTGTAGCCATTACGATTGTGCCATTAGGCAAGGCATTTAAATTCCATGTTGCTTCTTCTCTTTCCCTCGTGGCGATGGATTCCATCAGGAATGAGGTCTCGAGAGTGATTAATAGTTATAAGAACTTGTTTCGCAATCGAGCTAAAAGAAATTTATATAAACTAATACTGTGATATAACCGTATACATATGCTTTCATCATTTTAATTTGTAATGTAATTAATGTATGCATCTAGGCTGTCCGATTAGCGCGCTCGCTTCTCACCAATGTAACCCGGGTTCGATCCTCGGTCCGGGATGCGAGATGGTCGCCAGATTGGACAGGTGGGTTTTCTCCGGGTACCCCGGTTTCCTCCAACACGAATGACCACATTTACGATTTCATATGCGCCAACAAGAGTGATTAATATAAGTTTGCAATCGTTGTAAAATAAATAAAGTTTTAAATGTATGCATCTTCATCGACTATTTGTTAATTTATCACCACATCTAAATTAGTTTGCTAATTATCATCGCCACCAGGTTAACCACGGCAATTTATTTATTTAGTCATTTTAGGATAACGCAATTTACATAAGCAGCTCCAATACCAGAAGCATTCCTGGTTCTTTCTCATGCATGGTGTATAGTACAGATACAACTTGCTTTATAGTCCATTTGTCAAATTACTTACTGCACTTGCACACAACCGGATCAGCTTGTCCGCCTCCGTGGTCGAGTGGTTAAGGTTGCTGACTTGTATACCACTGTAACCTATCATCACTGATGGTCACGGGTTCGAGCCCCGCTCAGACCGTGTCTCATTTATATGAAAAAGTTGGCAGTTTCTACAGAGGTTGGTGCACCCAAGTACTGGTTAACCGCTGGAGCCTGCCCAGGAAAGGTGTTGTTAAGTAAACTGCCCGCCAGCGATATAGCCCGAAATGGTGCTGATGCAGGCGTAAAACCCGAAATATATATATATAAAAATAACAACCGGATCAATATTATGTGTTCCATAAGTTCATTTCCAGGCTTCAGCCATTCTAGCTGACATTTTTTCGTTAGCTCTACAAATTCTCAGAATCTTTTCATTTTTGATTGCTACCGGTACTTAATTATAGCAACCTTTTATTCTAAGAACTTCAGGCGCTTATTTGAATATTTATTATCCATTTTTTGCAAGAATTTTCCACAATTAATAAATCTAGATAATTGTAAAACCTACAGTTTTAAGATTTTCCCCAGTGGTTCGACATTTCCCCATTAGTCTTCACCGTTCACCATTATTATTATTATAAATCGCTACATACACGAATAAAACTATACGTAAATTTAAATACAGACTCAATTATTTGCCTGGCTGTCTCTGCAAGACAGCAATCGTTAGCCTCGCTACCAGAGGGTTGATAGGACTGCCGTCTGCAGACAATGTCTATGCCACTAGACAGCTACATGGCTTAGTCAGAGGCTAGGGGGTCCCACTGTTTTAGTAATATTAACAAAAACTTATAAACCGGAGAATCCTAAAAACAAAATCGCGAAAAATGGGAAATAAATTATCTTTTACACAGATCGATTGGAAGAAATTAATTACACAAATGACTACTAATAACTATAGAAACTAAACTGAGAAAATTTCAAGATAATTACTTAATGCACATGATTCTGAACAACGAGTTCCTATTTAAATGCAATATACAGTCTACATCCGTTATGTCGAATTCCGTCCGACCGAACAAAATACCTTGACATATCCGAAGTTGGACTTCACGAAATTCGATATAAACAGATCCAGTTATATGTAAAATGATAGTGTCTGAAACGGGACTTTGATCCGACTTCGAGCTAACCGGAGAATTCGACATAACCGACTTTGACATAACGGATGTAGACTGTAGCTGTGAAATGCATAATAATTCAAACTGTATCAGTGGTCACCTCTATTAAGCAGCCAGTTTCCAGATTCCCAATATGCTGTTTTGCTATACATTTCACCTCTATTAAGCAGCCAGTTTCCAGATTCCCAATATGCTGTTTTGCTATACATTTCACCTCTATTAAGCAGCCAGTTTCCAGATTCCCAATATGTTGTTTTGTTATACATTTCACCTCTATTAAGCAGCCACTTGTAATAAGCAGTGACTTTCTGCGATTCCATTGGCTGGCTGCCTAAGATAGGTTTGCCTGTACCGTATGTTTTAGGAATGCCTTCAGACTAACATAATTGACTTAAAAGAGCCATTGCAAACGGACAAATTTGGATAAAGTTAATTATGAATAGATTTCCATTTGTAATTTCAGATTCAATCATATATCAGTAGCATATAAAACTTATATATAACCTACATGTACAGTTAAGTTACTTGGTAAATGAAAATTGTAAATGTGAGGTTATATGTTCTCCGACTGTGGACCAATTACATTCCTCAAACACAACAAATTAACAGTATTAACCCATTGCACGCTAGCGGCAGATAAAATCACTTTTGCATACAGCATAGAGCCAGATCAGACGGCACGTTCAGACTCTATGCTGTTTGCTATTCAGATAGTGGGGCTAACACACTTGTCTGAATAGCAAACAATATAGATCCTGATCAGATGTGGCATTACATTGTGGTTGATCTGGATCTATGTTGTTTGTAAATGTGATTTTATATTACTCAGCAGGCAAAGGGTTAAATAAACATTTATAACATACCTATAAAACTATAGTTTATACACTAACAGGCAACCATCCACAGTGACACTCACTAACACTTTCTCCAACTATTTTCTGTCTTACTGTAGCTAATCAAAATACCCTTTCTTCAAAAAAAGAAACATCCTTGAGTTTACCACCAGGATACATTAAGCAGTCTAATGTGGCAATTTGTTGCAACAATTAACTGCTATTAAGTAGCCACCTCTACTAAACATCTAATACCTCCCATGACTGACTGCTTAAATCAGGTTTGACTGTCCACTCTATTGCAGTCCCCATATACCAAAGACGTCTGAAGAATGCAGGGACTTCCAGACAATTACCCCTTAAATGTGATGGGTTTTAACCCAATTCAACACCAAGTAACTGACATGGACTGGTGCATGATATTCTTAGACCAATAAATTAATAAGAAAATTACATTTGGACTAGTTCATTTATCAAAATGGGTAATTTTGTCTAAAAATAGTATTCCTGGCAAAAAGTGCAGATCCTGATGAGCCAGCTGATCTGGATCTACACTTTTTGTAAGCCTATTTAGAGGTCTCCTATGATAATATAATGCCAGGGCTTCCATCCTGGCTCAGCTGAGATGAAAGTTAAAAGCCCTGCCCGTTCTCCAAATGAGAACATCAATTACATGTTTGGTTAGAGACAGTAAAAGTTATGGTGAAAATTTACCTGGATTTGGCGGTTGCAGATCATGATGAAATTCAACTTTGAATGTCTCGGCATCACTGACGTTGAACAGGTGAGGCTGGAACAGGGAACTCAGTACTTGCGCCGTTTTATTCAGGGTAACAGATACCTGATTGTCAAACTCTGACATCACCCTGTCAAATAAATGCACAAAATACCATAGTTGTTCTATTCAGGGTAACAGATAACAAATTGTTAAAATAGCTGACATCACCCGATCATATAAACACGCATGGTACAGTAGCTGTTCAGGGTAATAGCTGACATCACCCGATCATATAAACACACATGGTACAGTAGCTGTTCAGGGTAATAGCTGACATCACCCGATCATATAAACACGCATGGTACAGTAGCTGTTCAGGGTAATAGCTGACATCACCCGATCATATAAACACACATGGTACAGTAGCTGTTCAGGGTAATAGCTGACATCACCCGATCATATAAACACGCATGGTACAGTAGCTGTTCAGGGTAATAGCTGACATCACCCGATCATATAAACACACATGGTACAGTAGCTGTTCAGGGTAATAGCTGACATCACCCGATCATATAAACACGCATGGTACAGTAGCTGTTCAGGGTAATAGCTGACATCACCCGATCATATAAACACACATGGTACAGTAGCTGTTCAGGGTAATAGCTGACATCACCCGATCATATAAACACACATGGTACAGTAGCTATTCAGGGTAATAGCTGACATCACCCGATCATATAAACACACAAGGTACAGTAGCTGTTCTATTCAGGGTAATAGCTGACATCACCCGATCATATAAACACACAAGGTACAGTAGCTGTTCTATTCAGGGTAATAGCTGACATCACCCGATCATATAAACACACAAGGTACAGTAGCTGTTCTATTCAGGGTAATAGCTGACATCACCCGATCATATAAACACACAAGGTACAGTAGCTATTCAGGGTAATAGCTGACATCACCCGATCATATAAACACACAAGGTACAGTAGCTGTTCTATTCAGGGTAATAGCTGACATCACCCGATCATATAAACACACATGGTACAGTAGCTATTCAAGGTAATAGCTGACATCACCCGATCATATAAACACACAAGGTACAGTAGCTGTTCTATTCAGGGTAATAGCTGACATCACCCGATCATATAAACACACAAGGTACAGTAGCTGTTCTATTCAGGGTAATAGCTGACATCAACCGATCATATAAACACACAAGGTACAGTAGCTATTCAGGGTAATAGCTGACATCACCCGATCATATAAACACACAAGGTACAGTAGCTGTTCTATTCAGGGTAATAGCTGACATCACTCGATCATATAAACACACAAGGTACAGTAGCTGTTCTATTCAGGGTAATAGCTGACATCACCCGATCATATAAACACACATGGTACAGTAGCTATTCAGGGTAATAGCTGACATCACCCGATCATATAAACACACAAGGTACAGTAGCTGTTCTATTCAGGGTAATAGCTGACATCACCCGATCATATAAACACACAAGGTACAGTAGCTGTTCTATTCAGGGTAATAGCTGACATCACCCGATCATATAAACACACAAGGTACAGTAGCTATTCAGGGTAATAGCTGACATCACCCGATCATATAAACACACAAGGTACAGTAGCTGTTCTATTCAGGGTAATAGCTGACATCACCCGATCATATAAACACACAAGGTACAGTAGCTATTCAGGGTAATAGCTGACATCACCCGATCATATAAACACACAAGGTACAGTAGCTGTTCTATTCAGGGTAATAGCTGACATCACCCGATCATATAAACACACATGGTACAGTAGCTATTCAGGGTAATAGCTGACATCACCCGATCATATAAACACACAAGGTACAGTAGCTGTTCTATTCAGGGTAATAGCTGACATCACCCGATCATATAAACACACAAGGTACAGTAGCTGTTCTATTCAGGGTAATAGCTGACATCACCCGATCATATAAACACACAAGGTACAGTAGCTGTTCTATTCAGGGTAATAGCTGACATCACCCGATCATATAAACACACAAGGTACAGTAGCTGTTCTATTCAGGGTAATAGCTGACATCACCCGATCATATAAACACACAGCTCTCTAGCAGTCAACATTTTATACAGCAAATGGATATTTTATGCATTTTATTTATTTAATTTTTCATTTATTTTTGTTTGCTTTAGACATTTTAACATCAGTGTGGCTACAGGCCTGTGTAAGCACTACACCACTAGATATACTACCCCAACAAATAACTACAAACATACAATATTAACAGCTTCGTTACCTGCTGATATGACTGGTGAGTATAACCTCGGTCTCCCTGTGCTGCAGCAACTTCACGTAGTCCAGGGCTGTGTGACCAGACTCAGATATTGTATTGAAGTTGGCTCCGCATTCCAACAACAAAGATACAATCTGATTGTGACCTCTTTTACCCGCCTACAAACAACAAAGATACAATCTGATTGTGACCTCTTTTACCCGCCTACAAACAACAAAGATACAATCTGATTGTGACCTCTTTTACCCGCCTACAAACAACAAAGATACAATCTGATTGTGACCTCTTTTACCCGCCTACAAACAACAAAGATACAATCTGATTGTGACCTCTTTTACCCGCCTACAAACAATAATGTCGAACAATAACAGACATTATTCACGTTTACAGTTTGGCGAAAATAAAAACAATTGATACAAAGAACAGCTTAAATGTTTTCGACAGTAAAGAACATTGTTAATGGTCATCTCCCAAGTCCCAGTGTTAACCCATAACCTGCCGCATAAATTGGACGGAATGTGCAAACAACATAGATCCAGATCAGCTGCTGATCAGGATCTAAGTTGTTTGCTATTCAGACAAGTGCTATAGCTCCACTATCTGAATAACAAACAGCATAAAGCCAGATCAGTCGACAGGTTCTGTGCCATCTGATCTGGCACTAAGCTGTTTGCATGATTGCCATGATTGGCAGGTCCAGGGTTAACATTAGAAAATAGCAAGCACCAGAATGTCACATTAATGTTATAATTAAACATAATTACTGATTATGCCACAAAAAAAACCTCAAAGAACGGCATGTAAATTACAAAAGAGCATACTTGTACTGAATAGCCATAGTTTGAGCCCCGCTGGAGCCGTTACGATTGTGCCCTGCATTTAAATTCCACATTGTCTCTTCTCTCTCCTTCATGGCGATGGATTCCATCAGGAATGAGGTCTCGAGAGTGATTAATATAAGTTGAAAGAACTTGTTTCGCAATCGAGCTAAACTAAATTTGTATAAACTAATAGCCATAGAATCTCAGAATGAGCCATGAAATTAAATGAATATATAACCATGGGTGATGAAATATCAAAAGAGTTTAGTTAAACTTGCCCAGATAATTTGTTATTTGTCCGTAATTTATGTATATTATATATGTCTACTATGCATAGCTGTTATTAAATAAGATACTAATATTTAATGTTTGGTTACTTTATAATATCAATAAATTATTAAAGATACTTTCATTACTTTGTGACTGTCATTTTACGCTATGACAAATGGCCATACCAATGTACAAACCACAAGCTAGGGAGTAATCTAGTTCCAAAATGTACCCTCCATTCAATGTAGGGAGAAGTGAGGTGGAAGTGTGTATTTCCTCTACACTAGCTTGGGAACAGGTATCGATATATTTTGCCTGGTCAGTCAAATAAATATATTTTAACACCGAGACTATTAATTCGGCCGTATTGAGTTTCTGATCATATCAACACCGGGGGAAACTTGGGGGATTGTCCGTGTAATTATTGACTCACATTAATCCTATTAATAGGCCTATTAGCACGTGAATTAATTAATGATGTACTTGAATCGAAAGCGAGCTACTGCAATGTTGATAAAACTTCATAAATGGCCGCCATTGTTTACGGGTCAACGAAACGATAAATAGTTTTAAAAAGTACAATGTGCGTCTGATTTGACATATTTACTCAATATTTAAGTCTTCCTTAGTTCAATTACGCCGAATCGACCCATTACCATCTAAACGTAATATTTAAAATCCGCCATCTCGTCAATATAACACAGAAACAGGAAATTATATGCTTGCAATGTAAATGAGTCTACAGGAGTATTCGTATATATTCGGAAATAATCGTGCCTGTTCAGCGATTTCCGATAGAATTCCGTTTCTATATTTAGCAATATTATCTTGTAGAGAAGAGTTGTCGTTCTTCAAATAAAATCAATTCTTCAAATTCTTCCTCATTTATGAGGGTGTAAGTAGATGGCGGTACGATCGGAAATCAAGTTTCCCCTGGCTGTCATTTTGCAAGAAGTCAAAAAGTGAAAAATCGACAGACTGGCACCCAGGCTACATCTACACATATTTTCCTTTAAACCTATCATTTTGTGTTCAAGTTATAGAGCTGCATTTTTGAAGCAGACGTAGCAGATTACAATTTACATTTTGCACAACCCATAATTAGTGTTTCCCCTAAGCAGGAATAGGAGGGCGGCCCGCCCTGCCCCGTTTTGGAGCAGCACTTGTGCCTGAAATTCTGAAAATGCCTGCCCTCGTGTGCCTAAATTCTCAATAAAACTTGATGATAAGTATTGCAATATTGCCTGAAATCCCCAACAATCACCGAAAAGCCTTAGACGGCCGAATACCAGTGCACCAATGGTAATACGCAATGTGCAAAATTGATTCGTCATCAAAATGTTTCGTACTCATAATAACATAAATGCGACCTCGTCAATTCTGCCCCTTTTGAGGACAGGCAATAATAAAAATGCCCTTTTTTCTACCTACTACCTGCCCGTTTTTCAGTCTAGGGGAAACACTACCATAATTGTCTCAAGATATATCTCCTACTAACAATATTTTATCACATTTATAACATTTTGGAATCTTTGAGTTTATGCCCCCCATCCAAAGTAAATGAATCCAAATGTCATACATAGTATGTGGTATGCACACTAAATCATGCAACATCAATGGTAATAAATGTAGCAGTAATTCAGTTAAATATTTACCTATCCATCTACTACTACAGTCGGACAGACACCATTCATTTAATTTGGTTCAAAAAGCTAATGGATGTCGAAATTTCTGACAAATACAGGGTGCAAACATCCTGCATAATGGATACAGCATAATATTTGTAAATAATAATGATTAATAAAATGTGACCTGTCAATTTTGACTGGATACCAGTAATTACATATACAAATTTAATCTGTCTGTCCACATGGGACCACACCTGAGACCACACCTGAGACCAATTAGCATTGAGCAATATGCAATGTTGTTTATTGTGTGCAGTCCAGAGGTGTGATTACATGATTCAGTTAGTTTTAACTTTATTCATTTTACGATTGCAAAACAAGCTTAAACAACTTGTACATAACATACATTGACAGAAGGTAAAATATTCTATTTCAATATAAAAACATTTTGGTCCTAAAATTAAACCAGGAAAATTTACTTGTCCATGGACAACTCTATTTTAAAAATACACTTGCCGGACCTAAAAAATTGTACGGCTTTGCTGCCTCTGAATAACTGAAAAAGGTGAAGCACAAAGCTAAACATTCACAGGAGTACATTTTATGGTCTTCTTGATTTTAAAAACATAATTAAATCTCACAAGCATCATTGAAAGCACACATATTAAATGCCAAATCCAAAATATATCGGATTGCGTAATTTAAATGTACAGTACGCACAACACTTACAACAATGAGGGCACTTTTCTTGTCCTTGGATACAATGTTCACTTTGGCTCCAAGCTCTAAAAGCAAGTTAACTGTACATATCTCGGCCTAAAATTATAGAAAACGTACAGTTTAAATATGATGTCGAAAAACCAAAAACAGCATTGCAAGTGTCCCGTTTTTTATACCAGCAATATTAATAAAACATGCTAACAGTGATCCAAGTGATAAAATTGTTAGCATGTTGTGCAAAGGAAACAATGATAAAAACAGAGGAAAACACTTAATAGGACCTATCAACTGTTAGGGAGTATTCAGGGGCAGTAACTGACCGATGTCTCTCATTGATTGATAGGGAGAAGAACTATATAAGTTTTCTTTCGTTCCAATCCCTTTCAGTCTACTGCTGTTAAATTATATGTAAAATGTTCATTTCTTGATTACATGTACAAATACTGAAATAAATAATGTTTAAACTAAGTGCATTGATTTTAGTGATATAATGATATGTTACGGAGAAACGGAGCTACGAAGAAAGCCAAATTAAAAAAGACTAACCTAGTCAAAATATGATTACATGTTTTTCAACATTGTTCAAGTACATTAAAAATGTTAAAATTGAAGGATTTCTTTACTGCAAAACATTGCGTAATACAGGTTTTATAACAAATATAATTGTATGATAGGAAATTTGTTTTAGAAATTGTGACAATAAGTTTGAGCAGAAATTTTACCATAAAACAAAACATTACACACACCAAATGTTTTATCATAAATGTACACAGCAAATGTTTATCATACATGTACACACCAAATGTGTGACTAGTATTTGCCACCATTTTTTCAGATAAGACTTCAAACCAAGGTCTTGTGTACTGCTTCACACAACCATACAAAGGAACCTAATGAGGAACCCGAAGAGGACCTAAGCGATACAAGCGACATTGCGCCTGGTCGGGTCAGTCTGTATCCACCTCCCCATTCTGAGTCAGCATAAAAGCCATCAAAGTTGCAAGGCCAAACACAAGAACAAATGACACAATTATATAACCAATCAGCACAACAAGATCTCCAGTGCTCGTTATGTTATGCGATGTTTTGTTATATTTCGGGTTTAACGCCTGCATCAGCACTATTTTGGGCTATATCGCCGGTGGGCAGTTTACCTAATAACACTGTTCCTGGGCAGGCTCCAGCTGTTAACAAGTACTTGGGTGCACCTCCGTAAGAAACTGTCAACTTTTTCATATAAATGAGACACGGCTTGAGTGGGGCTCGAAACCGTGACCATCAGTGATGATAGGTTACAATGGTATACAAGTCAGCGACCTTAACCACTCGACCACGGAGGCGGACTTCGTTATGCGATGTACGAAAATACTCCATTACATGGGGAAAAACGAAGCCGATTGGTTTTACCACCCAAACCTAAAACATCGTACAAATCACATCGACTCTAAGTGCAAGATTACTTACAGCGTAGCAGGCAATCATCAATGCTGTCGTACCATTCTTCATCTGTGCATTAATGTCGGCACTGTGTTCTATAAGCAAGTCTGATATGTCATCGTGTCCTAAAACAGTACAAACTAATGACAAGTGAACACCGAATGTGTCATAGCAAACATTCTTGCAAACATGATTAGTATCTATAATTGATATGTCTGGATCGTGGCTGCTACTTCCACCCTATTGAAGCCTGACGCAAGAAATTGTCTGCACAAAACACAATCATCTATCTAATGAAGCAACTTAAGGCATGTTGTATTGTTACTAGTTATTAGCATCAAATGTTCACAGTAATGACAATTTGATGCATTGAGAAACTTCCACTCGTTGACTCGGGACACTAAGCTATGCCACTGATTACTAGCACTCTAAATAAACAAAATAGTTACTGGTTATCTATCTGTCTCTATATAACAACCTTGCTGCAGACAGATAAGCATAGCCTGGGAACAGGCGTTGATATATTTTGCCTGGTCAATCAAATAAATATATTTTAATACCGAGATCATTAATTGGGCCGTATGGAGTTTCTGATAATATCTTTTTGCCAGAAATAAATTGGTGAAAAATCGACAGACTGGAAGCTAAGGTAACCACCAATTAGCTATAGTCAGGTAACCACCAATCAGACAGGTAACCACAAATCAGACAGGTAACCACCAATCAGACAGACAGGTAACCACAAATCAGACAGACAGGTAACCACCAATCAGACAGACAGGTAACCACAAATCATACAGACAGGTAATCACCAATCAGACAGACAGGTAACCACCAATCAGACAGACAGGTAACCACCTATCAGACAGACAGGTAACCACCAATCAGACAGACAGGTAACCACCAATCAGACAGACAGGTAACCACCAATCAGACAGACAGGTAACCACCAATCAGACAGACAGGTAACCACCAATCAGACAGACAGGTAACCACCAATCAGACAGACAGGTAACCACCAATCAGACAGACAGGTAACCACCAATCAGACAGACAGGTAACCACCAATCAGACAGACAGGTAACCACCAATCAGACAGACAGGTAACCACCAATCAGACAGACAGGTAACCACCAATCAGACAGACAGGTAACCACCAATCAGACAGACAGGTAACCACCAATCAGACAGACAGGTAACCACCAATCAGACATGTAACCAACAATCAGACAGACAGGTAACCACCAATCAGACAGTCAGGTAACCACCAATCAGACAGACAGGTAACCACAAATCATACAGACAGGTAACCACAAATCATACAGACAGGTAATCACCAATCAGACAGACAGGTAACCACAAATCATACAGACAGGTAATCACCAATCAGACAGACAGGTAACCACAAATCAGACAGACAGGTAACCACCAATCAGACAGACAGGTAACCACCAATCAGACAGACAGGTAACCACCAATCAGACAGACAGGTAACCACCAATCAGACAGACAGGTAACCACCAATCAGACAGACAAGTAACCACCAATCAGACAGGTAACCACCAATCAGACAGACAGGTAACCACCAATCAGACATGTAACCAACAATCAGACAGACAGGTAACCACCAATCAGACAGTCAGGTAACCACCAATCAGACAGACAGGTAACCACAAATCATACAGACAGGTAACCACAAATCATACAGACAGGTAATCACCAATCAGACAGACAGGTAACCACAAATCATACAGACAGGTAATCACCAATCAGACAGACAGGTAACCACAAATCAGACAGACAGGTAACCACCAATCAGACAGACAGGTAACCACCAATCAGACAGACAGGTAACCACCAATCAGACAGACAGGTAACCACCAATCAGACAGACAGGTAACCACCAATCAGACAGACAGGTAACCACCAATCAGACAGACAAGTAACCACCAATCAGACAGGTAACCACCAATCAGACAGACAGGTAACCACCAATCAGACATGTAACCAACAATCAGACAGACAGGTAACCACCAATCAGACAGTCAGGTAACCACCAATCAGACAGACAGGTAACCACCAATCAGACAGACAGGTAACCACAAATCATACAGACAGGTAATCACCAATCAGACAGACAGGTAACCACAAATCATACAGACAGGTAATCACCAATCAGACAGACAGGTAACCACCAATCAGACAGACAGGTAACCACCAATCAGACAGACAGGTAACCACCAATCAGACAGACAGGTAACCACCAATCAGACAGACAGGTAACCACCAATCAGACAGACAAGTAACCACCAATCAGACAGGTAACCACCAATCAGACAGACAGGTAACCACCAATCAGACATGTAACCAACAATCAGACAGACAGGTAACCACCAATCAGACAGTCAGGTAACCACCAATCAGACAGACAGGTAACCACAAATCATACAGACAGGTAACCACAAATCATACAGACAGGTAATCACCAATCAGACAGACAGGTAACCACAAATCATACAGACAGGTAATCACCAATCAGACAGACAGGTAACCACCAATCAGACAGACAGGTAACCACCAATCAGACAGACAGGTAACCACCAATCAGACAGACAGGTAACCACCAATCAGACAGACAGGTAACCACCAATCAGACAGACAGGTAACCACCAATCAGACAGACAGGTAACCACCAATCAGACAGACAGGTAACCACCAATCAGACAGACAGGTAACCACCAATCAGACAGACAGGTAACCACCAATCAGACAGACAGGTAACCACCAATCAGACAGACAGGTAACCACAATCAGACAGACAGGTAACCACCAATCAGACAGACAGGTAACCACCAATCAGACAGACAGGTAACCACCAATCAGACAGACAGGTAACCACCAATCAGACAGACAGGTAACCACCAATCAGACAGACAGGTAACCACCAATCAGACAGGTAACCACCAATCAGACAGACAGGTAACCACCAATCAGACAGACAGGTAACCACCAATCAGACACAGGTAACCACCAATCAGACAGACAGGTAACCACCAATCAGACAGACAGGTAACCACCAATCAGACAGACAGGTAACCACCAATCAGACAGACAGGTAACCACCAATCAGACAGACAGGTAACCACCAATCAGACAGACAGGTAACCACCAATCAGACAGACAGGTAACCACCAATCAGACAGACAGGTAACCACCAATCAGACAGACAGGTAACCACCAATCAGACAGACAGGTAACCACCAATCAGACAGACAGGTAACCACCAATCAGACAGACAGGTAACCACCAATCAGACAGACAGGTAACCACCAATCAGACAGACAGGTAACCACCAATCAGACAGACAGGTAACCACCAATCAGACAGACAGGTAACCACCAATCAGACAGACAGGTAACCACCAATCAGACAGACAGGTAACCACCAATCAGACAGACAGGTAACCACCAATCAGACAGACAGGTAACCACCAATCAGACGGACAGGTAACCACCAATCAGACGGACAGGTAACCACCAATCAGACGGACAGGTAACCACCAATCAGACGGACAGGTAACCACCAATCAGACAGACAACCACCAATCAGACAGACAGGTAACCACCAATCAGACAGACAGGTAACCACCAATCAGACAGACAGGTAACCACCAATCAGACAGACAGGTAACCACCAATCAGACAGACAGGTAACCACCAATCAGACAGACAGGTAACCACCAATCAGACAGACAGGTAACCACCAATCAGACAGACAGGTAACCACCAATCAGACCAGGTAACCACCAATCAGACAGACAGGTAACCACCAATCAGACAGACAGGTAACCACCAATCAGACAGACAGGTAACCACCAATCAGACAGACAGGTAACCACCAATCAGACAGACAGGTAACCACCAATCAGACAGACAGGTAACCACCAATCAGACAGACAGGTAACCACCAATCAGACAGACAGGTAACCACCAATCAGACAGACAGGTAACCACCAATCAGACAGACAGGTAACCACCAATCAGACAGACAGGTAACCACCAATCAGACAGACAGGTAACCACCAATCAGACATGTAACCAACAATCAGACAGACAGGTAACCACCAATCAGACAGTCAGGTAACCACCAATCAGACACAGGTAACCACCAATCAGACAGACAGGTAACCACCAATCAGACAGACAGGTAACCACCAATCAGACAGACAGGTAACCACCAATCAGACAGACAGGTAACCACCAATCAGACAGACAGGTAACCACCAATCAGACAGACAGGTAACCACCAATCAGACAGACAGGTAACCACCAATCAGACAGACAGGTAACCACCAATCAGACAGACAGGTAACCACCAATCAGACAGACAGGTAACCACCAATCAGACAGACAGGTAACCACCAATCAGACAGACAGGTAACCACCAATCAGACAGACGGGTAACCACCAATCAGACAGACGGGTAACCACCAATCAGACAGACAGGTAACCACCAATCAGACAGACAGGTAACCACCAATCAGACAGACAGGTAACCACCAATCAGACAGACAGGTAACAACCAATCAGACAGACAGGTAACCACCAATCAGACAGACAGGTAACCACCAATCAGATGGACAGGTAACCACCAATCAGACGGACAGGTAACCACCAATCAGACGGACAGGTAACCACCAATCAGACGGACAGGTAACCACCAATCAGACAGACAACCACCAATCAGACAGACAGGTAACCACCAATCAGACAGACAGGTAACCACCAATCAGACAGACAGGTAACCACCAATCAGACAGACAGGTAACCACCAATCAGACAGACAGGTAACCACCAATCAGACAGACAGGTAACCACCAATCAGACAGACAGGTAACCACCAATCAGACAGACAGGTAACCACCAATCAGACAGACAGGTAACCACCAATCAGACAGACAGGTAACCACCAATCAGACAGACAGGTAACCACCAATCAGACAGACAGGTAACCACCAATCAGACAGACAGGTAACCACCAATCAGACAGACAGGTAACCACCAATCAGACAGACAGGTAACCACCAATCAGACAGACAGGTAACCACCAATCAGACCAGGTAACCACCAATCAGACAGACAGGTAACCACCAATCAGACAGACAGGTAACCACCAATCAGACAGACAGGTAACCACCAATCAGACAGACAGGTAACCACCAATCAGACCAGGTAACCACCAATCAGACAGGTAACCACCAATCAGACCAGGTAACCACCAAACTTAATCGACAAATGAAAAACAAAACATTTATAAAATAATAGCAAATGGTATTCTGTTGCAATACAATTTTGAACCAGAATATAGGGAAAAACGAATTTCAAATACACTTGAAGTCAACCGCAGCATTTCAGAAGACGAATGCCTGTAGACGTGCGTTAAAGACGTTTGTAGTTGTATAAACTGCCTCATTATTCCCAGATTAGATAAATACAGAGGTTGTCAAGGGAGTAATTTAACAGTCGGCAACCTTCAGGACGCATACAGCATAATAGAACACAAGAATGTTGCAACTTTGAATCCTGCTGTTTTGAGAGTCGCATATATCCAAATAATGGCCTACAAAGAGAATCAACTAGTCAACAGTTAATATAAACATCTTATAATTATATGCACCTTGAATGTGACTATACATGTACGTTATAGACTGTATTAGTTATACACTACAACCGTTAATTGAAGTTCATTTCCATGCCACGATTTTAACTATTAAGTGTCGGAAAATATATTCCGATAAAAACTGGCCAATAGCGGTTGTGACGTTACACACACAGACGCACTTTGCAAAAACGATTAAATAATCTGAGCGAGTTACTCTTAAAATGGCCACGACCATGATCTAATTATTGCGCAATATATGTGGATGTTTATTCACTATAAACTCCTTCCTATAAGTTTTTTCTTTGTTTTAGGGGTTTAACGTCGCACAAACAAATTAGGTCACATGGAAACTTTCCAGCTATTATTGGTGGAGAAAGTCACAGATAGATTCTACACATGATATTATATCATACCCCAGTAGGATTCCAACCAGCAGCGGAGAAGTGATTTGATATCACCGACCGCATGATGTATTGTCCACATGAGAGTAGTACTAACCATGATGTACTGTCCACATGGGAGTATTACTAACCATGATGTACTGTCCACATGAGAGTATTACTAACCATGATGTACTGTCCACATGAGAGTATTACTAACCATGATGTACTGTCCACATGGGAGTATTACTAACCATGATGTACTGTCCACATGAGAGTATTACTAACCATGATGTACTGTCCACATGAGAGTATTACTAACCATGATGTACTGTCCACATGGGAGTATTACTAACCATGATGTACTGTCCACATGAGAGTATTACTAACCATGATGTACTGTCCACATGAGCAATGTCTTTCCAGCTGCATCTGGATGTTCCATATCATACTTTCCGTTGCAATTCAAGGCATGTTTCACCAGCTGGTAGTCAGCAGACATAACTGCGTGGGCAAACTCGTCTGAAGATACAATAATACATGTAGGTCAATATAATAATTTCTGACTTCGGCCTTTGTGATATATTTCTACGTATAAGAACTTAAAACTCGGGTTATTCTGCGATATACCACGGTTGATATTTATTATTTCGATTCTAACACGACTTACTTCTAATAATGTTAAAGGAGTATTTTCTTCAAACGCCGCTGCATTTGGCTTTTGAAATTTCCTCCCGCGTAAGGGGTGATGACGTTATTTTTTATGGAAACTATCAATCTAGTGCATAAATGAACAAAAGTTGTAACTGATCAATAATTTTATTTATTTTGTCAAATAAAACTGTACAGAATAGTAACTGAAACGTTACTTAACAGAAAAACAACACGGACAAGAGATTATCTGATTCAAAAAATAGCTCACGTCCGTGAATTCCCACGGTATTTTTTACAAACATCACGTGACTTTCATTCATAAAACTGTACACGCATTGTATAATGGAATAGCCAAAACACAGTGCGCGTGCAGCATAGTTCAAGGTAGGTATATCGCAGAATAACCTGAGGTAGATTTTACTCTACAAGTATGTATGCTATTAGCTGGGACCCAGCTGCTGGGTCGTGTTAGAATAAATAATAACTATTTATTGCCAGTCTTAACTCATACTCCATCTTCTAAACATTAAACAATTTGGCTGTCCGATTAGCGCAGTGGTTAGCGCACTCGCTTCTCACCAATGCAACCCGGGTTCGCTCCTCGGACCGGGAAGTATGTGAAATAGTACGTTGGTCGCCAGATCGGACAGGTGGGATTTCTCCGGGTACTCCGGTTTCCTCGCACAGGAATGACCACATATACGCTTTCATCTGCGCCAACGACAGTGATTAATATAAGTTGTTAGAACTTGCTTCGCAATCGTTGTAAAATTTATAAATAAAGTTTAAACTTTATTTTAAAAACCAATTGCTTTTAACTATAGCTTTGTAGATCCTTTTATCTTCTTAACTTGCACATAATATTTTAGATTAACTCGGTGTACTACACTATGCATGATAGTGTTATATGATGAGCCATTTGCAGTTTTGCCGTAAAGGCGTGTACACGTACTTAGACATGCATGGCTTAATCTTTGAGACAATCATATGACTACTGGCAGGATCAACCAGGTAGCTACTCGCAATTTGCCGGGGAACCTGCTGCTGACAGTAACCCTCACTGATAGTTTGACCAAAAAGTGGGTGCACGTTATACACGATAGCGCGGTATAAATAGCAAATTACGGTATATGTGCATCATTGCATACATGTATCAACAAGACAAAGATCGACACTGATGAAAATTGATTGTCCTAGACCACAAATATCAACAAATAAGAAATTGATATTATAAAGATTACATACAATCAACACAAATGATTATTATGACTTGATTGATGAATTTGGTAATTAACTGCGCCAAGATGGATAGTTAATTACATTTTGTAACATGTACACATTTACAAATTATGTACATTGTAAATCAGTCTGAGATATTAGTCCCATGAGACACGATTTTACATTGACACGTGTAATATTCCACAAATAGAACGAAGGACTCTCCAATTTTCGGAAATTTCTACAGATTTTTGTTGTTTTTATCATTTTCGCCAAAACTGAGTTTTTGGCATATTTTAGCAAATGATTAATTTGGCGATCGACAACGCAGGCCCTGGTGCTACATTGACATTCTATTAATAATATTCAAGTTCAATGATAGTTTTGCATAGTTTTTGAGGATAAGTTCCATGTTCCATTCCTCTAGAATGAGTTCCTCATTAAATATCATAGAATATTGCAGCATACATGTACATTAAATACAGGCTAGAGTGCACAACCGCACTGTTCTCAAACTGTACATACATACTTCCTATAACTAAACACTACCCACCATCTGTAAGGGTGATTGGGTCTAATGTAGCTTCAGTGTCAAACAAGTTACAGTCTATATCATCAAGCTCTATACCCAGGTCCTGATCCGCTGCAATTCCTGCAATATATTGTCAAATTATATCACTCTAAATCAAACAAATCGCTCACATTAGACTCCTTTCATCTGAGAGTGTCCTTGTGTTTCTCTCACATACACTTTGTAACATCATTTTTGAGTGGGGGTGCAGGATTTTTGGGAGAAGTGAGAAAGCGCATGATCACCTCCTTAAATGGTGTTCTTTAATATACTTCTGCAAAATAGGGTTAAAATGCACAGTACAACCATTAAATACAACATTTGAATAGAAGGAGTGCTTTATAATGGGTCAGTGTATCTTACTAGACATTTTGTTTGAAAATCATAAAAACCAAAAAATATTTTTTTTAGGAAAAAGTGGGGCCCCCCAGAGGGCGAAGTCAGCGTCCCTAGGGCGACAATTTCGCCCACATCGCCCTCTAGAATGATCCCTGACCATATATATTTTTCACATCTAACAAATCATAAGGATATTTTTCCTGTATAAATGGCAGTGCTAGTTACATATACATTGTACAGTGAAATCTGTGTAACCTGTCATCTATTAAGCAGCCAACCTGCATTAAGCAGCCAACCTGCATTAAGCAGCCAACCTGTATTAAGCAGCCAACCTGCATTAAGCAGCCAACCTGCATTAAGCAGCCAGTTTCCAGATTCCCAATATGTTGTTTTATCATACATTTGACCTCTATTAGCACCGACCTATACTACATTGTAAGCAGCCATTTTCTGTGATTCCCTCGCTCGATTGACTAACACGGGTTTCACTGTACATGTATTCTTCCAAAACAATTGAAAACTATTATTTTGAATCAGTAAATTTTGTCCAAAATGGTTAGCCATAGTTCCATAGCAGATTAAGGAGACATTTGTTTGTTATTGGATTCTACTCTGCATTGGAGGAAATCAGGTAATTGACTGTAATTCTGTCCAAAGGCATAATTTAATCCCAGATTAGTCAAAAATAAGTATGTGAATTGAGCAAAAAGGTGTGCTATAATGTCCTGGTTAGGGATAGAGGCAGTAATCCCACAAAACAGGTGGCAGTAAACTAGAGCTGAAAAGATCCAATTTAACCCTAAGTATAATGTCAAGATAATTATGAATGGTCCTGTCCACTGTTAATTAGGACCTGTCTGGGACACTTTAAATCAGGGCTTGTCCATTTTAAATTGGGGCCTGTCCATTTTCAGAGGGGACAAGCCCTGGGCCTGTCTGTTAAAAATATTTTCCGTGAGCACTGATACGGCAAGTGCAATTAACATTTTTTACTGGCCATTATATGTGGGATTTATGCCGAGCATAGGTTCCACCACTCTGCACATGTAGCTACATGCAACACTTAAACAGATTATATATCACATTGAACGGTTAATTTGAACTATTTACTACATACATGTATTTGATCATTTGCATCTATTGCACTTACAATATACCAGTACTTGGATCACTCTAATTTTAAAATTGTTCTATACAATTTTGACAGTATTTAAAGATTCTCGATGGTATGGAGTTGATTATTTTCAAACGTGTAGCATAAATAAAATGGAAAGATCTCCGATTGAAGTGTACTGGTGTGTGTTACACACTGTGTACAATCAAATTGGTATGCACATTTATAACATAATTGGAAAATGTGCTGCATGCAACGTTGACCTAGAGCAACATTGGAGTAAATGTATTTTAAAACCATACAAAGTGTATGCATACTTAGTACATGGGATCCCGAAACAGTAGATTGAAAGATGGGTGGTCTCTCCGTCAATGAGTAGATAGAGAAAATATGTTACGTTTATCGTTACACTAAAATCAAGTATAAACACATTTTTATATGTTGCTTTGCCTTCCATGTGTTTATTACGGCAGGTTGTCCACGCATGAACAAGTTATATTTACAAATGTACACGACAGGCATGTACACTACAAGTTATTCATAGATGCGGGGCAATTTGAAATAAACAAATGAAAACAGTTACTAAACATGGCTTATCGTGTATGTTAGCGGTCGTATATTGATATAACTTTGTACATCGGTTCTTGGAATGTTATTCCAAGACGCGTCTGTTACATGTGTAAACTAAAGGCATCGAGAATCTTAAATACAACAGAACAAACCTTTGAAAGCATGGTCTAAAGGAGTAGATAGAAGTCTATCGTCAATTCCTTGTCTAAACAACGCATCACTCTCCTCGCTTGCAGGCGAATGAATACCACTGTCTACAGTCTGTTCAGAGACTTGTCGCGACACATATGTAGCACTTGTCAAAACTTCATCAATATTGCTATTTAGATTGTTTGATGATATATCCTTCACACTCGAGGAATTCACACATTTCATAGCGTTTTTATTAAGTTTTTGAGATCGGATTGAATGCATGAGATCACTTGATGGAAGACTGTTTGAACTATTATGGTTATTAGATTTTTCCATGGTCATGGTTGTAAGTTCCCTGGATTCCGATATCACACCTGTTTTATTGTTAGTTTTGCCATGATTTCCTGAGGAGTGATCTCCAGACAATGTGATTGCTGCACTGTTATTGCTTTGGGCTCTGAGATCAGGTATATTATCACTATGAATATTATGCTCCCCAAGAACATTACTGTCGGACCGTGGACCATTGTCATCAAGTCTCGGAACCTTAACATTCAAACCCTTCGATCCCTCGCTTGGGAAGCTGGTCAGACTGGTAGATGAAACCTTTCTTTTCTTGTCTTTTGAGTAGTGTCGATGTGGCGAGGACCTCCGCGACTTGTGCCTGTGGTGCTTATGATGTTTCTTCTTCTTGGATGATGAGTGGCGTGTGGACCAGTCTTTCTTTTCATCTGGAAAGTAGCATTAATATGTCTCCATTATACCAACAACAAAAGTCTACCGTATTTATCTATCGTGCGTATAGCACGCTATCATGTATAATGCGCACCAACATGTTGGCGTAAAAATCAGAGGGGAATCTGAGTATAACATGCATGTGGAAATACATGTAGCCAGTGCTCGAAAAATAGGACAGCCCAGGGCCCCTCAAAATCCAAGTTGGACATGTCTCTCTTTAAATCTGACAAGCCCGCTATCCTGTGTGTAAAAAGATCGCGGCCCCACCGAAAAATTTTGATGTCGAGTTTTAATGTCACGTTATTTCCGATCTCGGAAACGACACTCGTAAACATTCTAAGTAGCAATACCAATAACTCATCCTCATCATCATAGCCCGCCATATTATAACAAGCACAAGAATATACATAGTTACACTGTATAAGACAAGATACCAAATAACTCATCCTCATCATCATAGCCCAGCCATATTATAACAAGCACAAGAATATACATAGTTACACTGTATAAGATAAGATACCAAATAACTCATCCTCATCATCATAGCCCAGCCATATTATAACAAGCACAAGAATATACATAGTTACACTGTATAAGATAAGATAACCAATAACTCATCCTCATTATCATATCCCAGCCATATTATAACAAGCACAAGAATATACATAGTTACACTGTATAAGATAAGATAACCAATAACTCATCCTCATTATCATATCCCAGCCATATTATAACAAGCACAAGAATATACATAGTTACACTGTATAAGATAAGATAACCAATAACTCATCCTCATTATCATATCCCAGCCATATTATAACAAGCACAAGAATATACATAGTTACACTGTATAAGATAAGATAACCAATAACTCATCCTCATTATCATATCCCAGCCATATTATAACAAGCACAAGAATATACATAGTTACACTGTATAAGATAAGATAACCAATAACTCATCCTCATTATCATATCCCAGCCATATTATAACAAGCACAAGAATATACATAGTTACACTGTATAAGATAAGATAACCAATAACTCATCCTCATCATCATATCCCAGCCATATTATAACAAGCACAAGAATATACATAGTTACACTGTATAAGATAAGATAACTTTTATTTTGAGTCGGCAATACTTTTTACAAATTAACTTAAGCTCTGATGAGCTTTTATAACCGGCTATAGATCAACATATGTATATGAATAACAAGAGTAAAAGAGCTAGATGGAAAATCGTGAATTAAATTAAACACACTAAGATAAAAACATGCTTATTTGGTCTAAAAGTAAAATAGACATAAGATGAACAAGTATGTTGATCAGACTTGTTTCCTAAAACATACATGTATTCTCGACATAAAGCCAATTAATCTTTCAGAGATGAGCCGTATCAATTAAATTTGTGAATGAGCCAATACATGTAACCAGTAAGTATATCCTATCATATGATTAACAATTAGTCTCGGTGAGGATAGATCTACCAAATGCTACACGCTTTGCAATTGAAGTTAATCAAGTAAATTGTTATAGAGGTTCACGTCACATGCTATATATCAGTTGGTGCGGAACAAAGAAATTATATTATTATTCAAGATAGTTGGAGAAAAACTATAACTTTATAAGCGAATGTGGTCAGTGGCAAGCCTTGTATTTTTTCAGAGACAATAAATTCAAAGTTATAAGACAGTACCTAATATTCTACTTTTGGATAAAATGTTTTAACGAGGATAGATTACAGGATATTCATGACCTGATTTATCATAGCGTCTGTTAAGGCGGCATGATGTCGCAAAATATATTAGAACGAACAAATTTATAGGAAGGAAGGGTAAAAATCAATGTACATGTATAACAATGTACACCAACATTACAACGTTTTCCACTACACATAGAAATAGTATTTTCAGACAAACAGATGTCTCCTCGCACATATATTCACGTGACTCGGAGTGTAGGTAGCAGTTTGGTTATTGCTAGGCTATCATGTTGCCATGCTGACACAGCGTAGGCAATACATCTAAGCATGCATGTGACCTGTCACCAATCTTAGGCATTTTATAGAGCGGAATGACAGGGCGCGCCACCCTTAGCCCCGCCCTTTTGCCCATTAGCCCTGTCCTCTAGCCTTTTTTATATATTATATATAAGACTTGACAGGCGCATTTCACCAATATGTACTGCCTTGCTGGTTCTTTGATCTATCACCATAATTTAGGAACATTTTCTTGGGACTAACCCCAAAATACCCTCTCCCACATCTCATCACAGCTCAAAATGCACCCTGCCCCTTTCTTGACCCACCCTGCCCTAGACCGCGATCTTTAAATCTTTGACCCACGGATCACATAAGTAATAGATCATGTACTGACCATGACCAATGTCGCGATAATATTCAAGGTGTCAGCGTAAACCTAATTGTATGTGTAGGAACTTCAAGATTTGCTCCCCTGCATATATAGCTGGAGCACTGAGCCATTGAACAAAAGTTTTGCAATGTGACCTTCACCTTTTAACCAATTGACCCCAATAATGAATATTAATAGCGCTCTTGTATGCTGGTCACCGCTGACAGCCGTACCAAGTTTGATGGAGGTAGAGGAAAACATTTTGTAGTTACATGTATTTATTTAAACTTTATTTATTTTACAACGATTGCGAAGCAAGTTTTAACAACTTATATTAGTCACTCTCGTTGGCACAGATGAAAGCATATATGTGGTCATTCGTGTGGGAGAAAACCCACCTGTCCGATCTGGCGACCAATAACGTACCATCTCACATACTTCCTGGTCCAAGGATCGAACCCAGGTTGCATTGGTGAGAAGCGAATGACCTAACCACTGCGCTAATCGGACAGCATGTAATGACACTACATAATAATATCTATCGACCGATATTATTTTATGTTATATTTCGGGTTATACGCCTGCATCAGCACCATTTCGGGCTATATCGCCGCCGGGCAGTTTACCTAACAACACCTTTCCTGGGCAGGCTCCAGCGGTTAACCAGTACTTGGGTGCACCAACCTCCGTAAGAAACTGCCTATCCACCGACAGAACAACATGTGAAGTGCTATATATTATTATATATTATACCCGCATCCCCTTCTTGGAAGAGGGGAGTATTGTTACATACAATTATACATGTATATATTGACAACATACCATTATTAACTTGTATGCTCGAAGTTTTGGGGAGAACTGTATAACTTGAGCTGGTTGCGGCACCCATTAGCGTACATTTCTTGCCCATATCATCTGTAATCTCTGGGATCTTCTTGATAACCAAGTTCAAGGATGGTTTAAGCAATTCTCTGTCAGAAGAGTCTGAGCGAGTTAGTGGTTTTAACTCGACATTTGCGGTAGCTGCACAGACTGAGTGAATCTGTGGTGTATGTATGGGTTTTTCAGCATCGCCGTTACTGTACAAGTAACTTTCTTGTTTCTGCTGACACTTGTCCTCTGTATGATCAGTTTCCTGTTTAACTTGAGTGCTTGCCATGTCCGCATCATCTGCCAGTTTTGGTGGAGACATGCTAAAGTCATCTTCACTTTCGGAGTCAGTAACCATGGTGAAATCAAGACAGTGTGAATTGTTTGGTTGCCGACACAATCTTGTTTTCTTTTTTGTGATTTCAGACTTCTGTGTACTGCTTGTACTGCTGGCTGTTACTGCTCGGTTCTTTACTTTTGAATACATATCATTGTCAAATACATTCACTCGACCAGCCTCCAATTCCTTCCAAAATGTATTCTTGAAGTTTTCTGGGTAAGAGTTGCTGTCACTAGAGTCGGTACTCTCAAGACGTCCTTCCATCAACGCCTGCAAATTAAATTTATAAAGAAATTCTGTCAAACAGACTTGCAGAAACTACATTGTAAACAGTCACACCATAACGACCACTACTACATTGTAAACAGCCACTACATAACGACAACTACTACATTGTAAACAGCCACTACTACATTGTAAACAGCCACTACTTAACGGTCACTACATAACGACCACTACTACATTGTAAACAGTCACTACATAACGACCACTACTACATTGTAAACAGCCACTACTACATTGTAAACAGTCATTACATAACGACCACTACTACATTGTAAACAGCCACTACTACATTGTAAACAGTCACTACATAACGACCACTACTACATTGTAAACAGTCACTACATAACGACCACTACTACATTGTAAACAGCCACTACATAACGACCACTACTACATTGTAAACAGTCATTACATAACGACCACTACTACATTGTAAACAGCCACTACATAACGACCACTACTACATTGTAAACAGTCATTACATAACGACCACTACTACATTGTAAACAGCCACTACATAACGACCACTACTACATTGTAAACAGTCATTACATAACGACCACTACTACATTGTAAACAGCCACTACATAACGACCACTACTACATTGTAAACAGTCATTACATAACGACCACTACTACATTGTAAACAGCCACTACATAACGACCACTACTACATTGTAAACAGTCATTACATAACGACCACTACTACATTGTAAACAGCCACTACATAACGACCACTACTACATTGTAAACAGTCATTACATAACGACCACTACTACATTGTAAACAGCCACTACATAACGACCACTACTACATTGTAAACAGTTGTTTTGTGCATACATAACGACCACTACTACATTGTAAACAGCCACTACATAACGACCACTACTACATTGTAAAGCCACTACATAACGACCACTACTACATTGTAAATGAACATCATGATGGGAGATGCTTTGTTCACTTTGAGGTTTTAGTCACATTGACAGCTTAGGCCATATGGTGGCTCTCCAGCTGTTATCAGTGGAGGAAAACCTTGTGTGAATCTATAAGCAGTATTTCACGAACAGATGGGTACCTAGCTAGAACCACTGACCTTCCGTATCCCAGTTATATAAAGACGAAAGAATTCTGCATCCCAGTTATATAAAGACGAAAGAATTCGGTATCGCAGTTAAATTTGAATCTAAAGCCGTTTGGAGCATATAGACTGCAACTCTATGTTTTTTCCCAGTTAAACAAACCTACAAAATACTACTCTTCAAATTCATGCATACATGTACTTATACTAGACAAGGATTTCTGTGATATGTGTGTTTCTGGTGTTGGAAATGCCACCTTATACATGTGATTGCAATGTGCTTGCTAGTCATGCACTGCATACAGTGACAGACAGGATTAAAACCAGTCTTATGAAGTTATGCCTACATGTATACATCTAAAGCAATGAAGAAAGAGAACGCAAGTTAGCATGGTGAATATCTGTAAATGTGTTAATATGTTAACATGAGAGCAATGTTCCTGATCTGGATCTACACTTTTTGTAAGCCTATTTAGAGGTATGTGGTGTTGAGTGTCAACTGGCTACAGCTCTTACAATCACATGTCTGTGTTTAACTTTGTTACCTGTTTCATCTTCCTTTCCTCTGATCTTTTCTTCATTATTTTATTCTGCTTCTCATCATATTCTTCAATCAGGTCTTGGCAGCTCTCCACGTTTCCTATTGGTTCCCATGTATCATCATCTGGTCCAAAACCCCTCCAACGAACCTTGTACATTATTGTTCCCTTCAGAAAAATAACATACAAATTTAATTATATAATTCACCTTAGTGACCACAATTGAAAGAAACCGCTAGAAGTTGTTGATCTATTAAATCAAATTGTATTTACTGCTGGCATACAATCAATGTGCAACGAGCGACATCACCAATTAAGCGAGAAAGAACTGTAAGTAAGCCTTCTAAGTGGTTACTAAGCAATGTGTGTAATGTGCCTTGCTCAATAACACTACATACATGGCCTGACCCGAGTATCGAACCCTGGACCGTTTGATTCCAAATCCGACCCTCTACCACTGGACCACGGATGCCACACCTGTTGTACTGGTGTAAATAAGTGTGACTTAGCAAGTTGTGAGGTTGTATCGTTGAACGCTGAAATATACTACACTTGACTTTTATTATTCTGAAGCCGGTCACCCACTCATTTGCCTGCACCCAGCCAGATACCATTGTGAGTCGTCACCATTGAGGTGTAGAAAGAGTAGAAAAGTTAGTGATCTGACGTTGGACTCGAACACGCAACCTAAGATCCTTACAAACAATAGTCGGACAGCCCAAGCAACTGAGCTATCCGGGCCGATGTTCTACCCACTCCGAAATACACTACACCAATATTGGGCCCCCCGTCTAAATAAAACATAGACTGGGAACAGTTCGATCCTCGGACCGGGAAGTATGTGAGATGGTACGGTGGTGGACAGGTAGGTTTTCTCCGGTTTCCTCCCACACGAATGACCACATTTACGCTTTCATCTGCGCCAACAAAAGTGATTAATATAAGTTGTTAAAATTTGCTTCGCAATCGTTGTGAAATAAATAAAGTTTAAACTAATTGAGCCGTGTTGAGTTTCTGATATCAACATTTTGCCAGAAGTGAATCGACAGACTGGAACCCAGGGTAAGTATCACACAGATAGTATAAAATACAAAAGTAGAGAGAGATCTTTGGAAAATGTTGGGTATCGAAATTTATTGCGAATAGCATACATATTTGTAAACAAAACTGCTCGTGAGCCAGAAATAATGTGTAAGATAATCAAAACTAATAAAAGCTACACACTTTCATATAAAATAGTGAAGAAATTCTTCATATTCCTTTGTTTATATTTTCTATCCGGGGATTGGCGACCTCGACGTTCTTGACCCATATTTTATTGTAAAAAGGAATTCAGAGTATGCGATATTTACAGCAATTTAGAGCTTACTTTAATCTTCGACTTCCCGATAATCTGTTCAACTTCAAAAAGTTCCTCTTCATCACCACTTTGCTTTTCTTCTTTTCCTGAATTCTTCATGTTTTCGTCCGGAATTTGTGCCTCGTCCTCCTTTTCCGCCATGTCGACAAGTGCAACTTACCGTAACTGGGTCATTGCTCTCTGATGTGGAACGGTCCATTTTATAATAGTAGGGAATACAGCCTGTTAAATAGTGGGCATGTTATAACGTATGAAAATTATTTTCCAATATTCGTGAAATTTCATGTTTATTTATATTTTTTAACTTAATGTCGTAGCTAAGTTCGCAACTATTATAATGGTATTCCCACAATGGCCATACGTGTTTGTGAAATGTACTGTTCATTTAAAATAGAATCGCCGTTGTAAATAACACTTTATAAATTTAGCAATATCAAAGTACTAGATAGATAGATAGATTCTTTTACGGTCATAATCCCCCGGAATACCCCTTATACGACATTCCCTAGACGGGATACGGACACAATCCCCCGGAATACCCCATATACGACATTCCCTAGACGGGATACGGTCACAATCACCCGGAATACCCCCTATACGACATTCCTCGATGGGATACAGACACAATCACCCGGAATACCCCCTATACGACATTCCCTCGATGGGATACGGACACAATCCCCCGGAATACCCCCTATACGACATTCCCTCGATGGGATACGGACACAATCCCCCGGAATACCCCCTCTACGAGTCTACGACATTCCCTCGATGGGATACGGACACAATCCCCCGGAATACCCCCTATACGACATTCCCTCGATGGGATACGGACACAATCCCCCGGAATACCCCTCCCCATATGCTTTTTACACACCGAGTCATGTGATTATTGTGAATTAAGTGTCTACACAATACATACATGTATGCTGTCCAGTGGTGCATCATTTGACTTCCAAAGACAGACTCATTGACACTGTGCATCGTGTAGTGTTGTTCTCTTCACATACTGTCGCGCGTATTTCATGCGAGAAACATCGAACCCAAACATAGTGGACAGTTTATAGATAGAGAGATATAAATCCTTTATTACACCATATGATGAGATACATCACAGGAACTTGAAATCCTTTATTACACCATATGATGAGATACATCACAGGAACTTGAAATGTTATCCATAAGCCACCAAAGGTCTCGTACCTCTATCCTAGGACACCCCCCTCTATTAAAAAAGATTTAATAGAGGGGGGTGTCCTAGGATAGAGGTACGAGACCGTTGGTGGCTTATGGATAAAATTTCAAGTTCCTGTGGATACATGTACATAATAAACTCAGTCAATTCACAACAAAATGAACAGATGAAAGGGAGCATAGTACTTTTTACACATATATGCACTATAATATATTATATGAGTATATTTATACATATACACACATAATATACATATATGTATGTTCCATTAATGTCAAACCCCTCTCGGGGACCTAAACATGTTTTCCTGGGCAGGCTTACCGACCTAAGAGATTAACCAGTACTAAGCAATGTGTGTGAGGTGCCTTGCTCAATGACACTACATACGTGGCCTGTCCGAGTATTGAACCCGGGACCGTTCGATTCCAAATCCGACGCTCTACCACTGGACCACGGACGCATATATATGTATACACATATACACAAATACATATATACCTACATACATATACATACATATATACACACATATATACATATACACACACCTATATATATATATCAAGCAAATCCAAATCAATGCCACCCCTAAAGCATGAAAACAAGTTTCACCATGAAGAAGCTGCTAAAGCCACAGCACTGAACAAACAGTTGCAGTATGTTTTCAGCTCCAAATCCCCACTAAGACTTACCTTCATTTGTAAAATGAAAATTCAGGACACAAATGGAAACTTGAATGGTCAATCCACGCCAAACATGAATGAGATCACAGTAAACACAAATAGTATAGAGAAACTTCTCAATAACCTGAACCCCCATAAGGCTAGTGGTCCTTACCAAATTAAGCCAATCATACTTAAAACCCTGTCTACAGAGTCCATCATATCATTTATCAAGGCAATAGGAATTTATAATAAGCTGTGATATCAATTGTTAATCATGCCTTTGTAGTAATCATTCATTCATATATTACCTGTAATTAATCTTACGTCTTTATAACTTCTTAGTATTAATTTTTACGTAATGCATATACTTATATAGAATTTTATGTCATACACTCGACAATAAACATAACTTTAATGCGCGCTACATGACCTTAGATGTCGATGTGCCGTAAAACACCATTCATTCATTCATTTAACTTCTTAGTATTAATTTTTACGTAATGCATATACTTATATAGAATTTTATTTCATACACTCGACAATAAACATAACTTTAATGCGCGCTACATGACCGTAGATGTCGATGCGCCGTAAAATACCATTCATTCATTCTGTCTACAGAACTCTCACATATCCTTAAGTCGTATTCCAAAAATCCCTCAACGAAGGATCGCTGCTATCCAGCAAAAGTTGATGACATTTAATGTTGATCCCATTTACAAAAAAGGGGACAAGTCAAACCCCACCAACTATATGACAATCACATGTGTTCTATGCAAGGTTTTAGAACATATAGTTTCCTCTTCAATAGTAAAACACTTCACTACCTACAGTATGCTGTACATACCATGTGCAGCATGGTTTTAGAGAACAACGGTTATGCGTGACCCAATTAGTAAAGTAATGCTAGTCAATGACTTGGTTAACATTATCAAGTAGAGCTCATCCTATTAGACTTCAGTAAGGCTTTCGATAAGGTCAATCACGAGAACGTACTACTAAAAATGCATGACTATGGAGTCAGAGGTCAAACATTTTAAGGTGGGTTAAGAGTTTTCTAGATAATAGACTCCAGTCAGTTGTTCTTAATTGTATTAGTTCAGAAGCCATTCATGTGTCTTCTGGAGTCCCACAGGGATCCGTACTTGGACCCCTGCTATTCATAGCCTATATAAACGACCTCCCACAAAACATCAGTTCCAAAGTCCGTATATGTACAGATGATACTGCAGGCTATATATCACTGACATCTGCAAATGAGTCAGTCACACTCCAAAACGATCTTAAGAGATTAGAAGAGTGGGAGTTGGACATGGAATATAACCCCTCCAAATGTCAAGTTATCCATGTCACCAGAAGGATACATCATATTTCCAGACAATATAAACTCCATGGAGTCCTACTTGAGTCGGTCACCTCAGCCAAATACCTTGGGAAGCTTACATAAAAAGGTCACCAAAGAAAGCTAACCGAACATTAGGATTTCTACACAGAAACATCGAGGTCAAATCCGAACCCCTTACGTCCATGGCTTACCAGACACTAGTGAGACCCCAGCTGGAACATGGCTCCGATATTTGGTCGACCCATACCCAAACATTGATATACCAAGTTGAAGGTGTTCAGCGAAGGGCAGCCCGTTGGATAAAGGCTAATTTCTATCGTACCTCTAGTGTTACAGACATGATACATTCCCTAAATCTACGTAGACTAGATCAACGGCGTATTGACAGTAGGTTATCATTATGTATACAATTCATAATTATCTGGTTGCTATCACGATTGAAAATTACCGAGTAGTAGTATATAACAGTAGTACTGGAGTCTCATTGGATGTAAACAAACGGGCGCCAGTTTGAATTATATTTATAGTAAATCATTTGCATATAAGGTAATATAAAGTAGGTCACACACGTGTGTGTTTATTTTTAGTATATGTGTCACTATAGAGCCACCTCCTTATTGATGACGTGTGTATTGCACAGCTACTGAGCGCGGCGTCCATGTACGAAGGCGTACCTCTATGTAGTAGTACTGGCGTCTCTTTGGATGTAAACAAACGGGACCCATATTGAATTATATTTATAGTAACTCATTTGCATATAAGATACTATAAAGTAGGTCACACACGTGTGTGTTTATTTTTAGTATATGTGTCACTATAAAGCCACCTCCTTTTTGATGACGTATGTGTATTGCACAACTACTGAGCGCGGCGTCCATGTACGAAGGCGTACCCCTATGTAGTAGTACTGGCGTCTCTTTGGATGTAAACAAACGGGCGCCATTTTGAATTATGTTTATAGTAACTCATTTGCATATAAGGTAATATATAAATTAGGTCACACACGTGTGTTTTTATTTTTAGTATATGTGTCACTATAGAGCCACCTGCTTATTGATGACGTGTGTGTATTGCACAACTACTGAGCGCGGCGTCCAGGTACGAAGGCGTACCTATATGAGATATAAGCCAATCTAGAGATCATAGAAAACTACGTCACGTGTCTGTTTTTGGGATGAGTGGCATTTTAGAATCTGATCCTGCTGTAAATGAGTTCATGGGAAGGGAAAAACTCATTAATTTATACTCCCAGAATTATTTAGGAAAAACCTCGTCTAAATATAGTTATAACGTAGAATACCCGTTTTGCGTAGGTTCTATCAGTGCATAGTCTAGGGAAGGCAAACCAAACTATATTTTCAGTAACAGTTCAGACAGCAGTTGTGTAACACAGTAAGTGTCTTGAAAATATAAAGATGGGCGACTGTAAAACGTACTGAAAGACAGTGCAAAATCATTTTTCTAGTTTGATTATTAAAATTTATTGACAGAATACCACTATCATGGTAAATACCTAAAACAGTTTGACAAGTATCAGTCAAAGGTCATTCCTTCATACATTTCTCATTTGTCTTACAAATAATGTGTCTATTACTTTAGCGTTTAACACTTGACTGTAGTACCTGATTTCAAATGTATCTGTATGAATACTGTCACACCAAAGGCGGAGGGATATAGATTTGGCGTTGTCCGTATGTCCGCAGTCAGATCTATGTAACCCATGGGTGGAATTTCATGAAACACCAACTAATTATGTACCATCATAGTGCCTGTAACCGATGTATGGACGGTCATCAAACTTGAACTAAAATTACATCACCAGTGTGTTGTATTGTCCTGCAAGTCTGACTCACATTTGCAACAGTGAAAGCAGAGTTATTGCCCTTGAATATATTAAACATTCATTAATTTGGCCTTAACTAAGTGACCGCTTATTGGAATTTCACAAACTCAAAATAAATATGTATTACCATTGTACGCAGGTGCACCTATAACGTTCGTCCGGATCAGGTCAATAACACCAGTGTCATGGCACTTTAATTGTTTAACATTTAATAAATTGGCCACAACTAAGTAACCGCTATATGGAATGTCATCAAAACTTAATATAAAAGTATATCACCACTGTGCGGTGTTGTCCTCCAAGTCGGAACCACATTTCAATAGTGAAACCTGAGTTAATGCCCTTGCATTGATTAAAAATTCACTAATTTGGCCTTAATCAGTAACCGCTTCATGGAATTTCATGAAACTGAAAATAAATATGTATTACCATAGTACGCAGGTGCGCGTGTAACATTCATCCGGATCGGGGCAATAACACCAGAGTTGTGGTTCTTTAGTTGACTAAAAATCCACACTTCTCAGCAACAAACTAGTGAACTGTTATTAATCTTAAACTATATATGTATCGCAAGAGTGCAGTGGTACACATGAACGATTCGTCAGGATCTACGCACTATCACCACAGTTATTGACTAAAAATCCACACATTTGTCTGCTCAGCCCCAGATTGGAGGGGATATCAATTCATCAAATTTGATTGTTGTCATACCATGATGTACATACACTCCAGACTTTGCCCCATTTCTAGCACAAAACCTTGTGTATCCTTTTCATTGAATATAATGCTAAATATGATGCGATAGTTTCGATACTATAAAAACAAAACAAAACATGGCAGTTTTTTACATTTTATTTACATACAAATTAATAGGTGGTATATACACAGAGGTCATGAAATATATTTACAATGTGACATCATATCATGAAATTACTTCAAAGATGTAGCATCTAACCAACTATTAAATTTGTTTCCATAACATTTCCATTTAACAAAGTATTGTTTGTTTTTCCCTTTGCCCTTTGTCTTCAAAATTGTCTCCATTTTAAATTTTTGGTTAGGGTCATATTCTATTTTCTGAAGTTCACTTTGGTAAAATGTAACAGTAATTTCTTTATTTGCGAGATCTTGCAATATGTACAGTGGCAATGTTCCTCTGTGATATCGTTTCCATATTCTAATCACCTCACCACTCTATGATTCATCATAAGCACGTGTACAAATATTCCTTAAATATGTTATTCTAAGTCACCAACTTTGAATTTGTATGGTTTCAGCTTAGTCTGCACTTTTCTGGTTTTTGGGTTTTGTGCAAAATAGGTAGATAACCTCACTTCTTCTTCGTTACTTTCATTGACACGTGCTGGTGATGTACCGATTGTCCTATGATACGTTTTATTGTAGCTGTCTGCAATATCTTGTAACACAGGTAAATATTTGTAATCATCATTGTAGCTAAGGTATCGTATGATCCGATTTTTCACGCTCAAGTTGGCACGTTCAGCAACAGAACTCTTTGTTTCACTTTGGTGTGGGGGAATTTAGGACGTCATACTTCTTCATCAGTGCTTGTACGAGTTTTGCTCTATACCCCTGACCTGAAATTGGAAGTTTTAATATAGGATAGGTGATTATAAAACAGCAATAACTCCATGTATTAAAAAACAATTTTACATTTTTTTCCAATTATTATAGATACTGGTGTAAGATTTTTAATTTTTTCCGCATGCATTTCAGGTTTGTTTTGGAGACTCGAAATGTTCCATTTTATTTTATTTTCACTACATAAATAGATTTTTTTCTCTCAAGAGTTTCAGGCTTTTTCACTTAAAAAATAAAGCAATAAATGAATAGTGAAATTCTACATACCCTTATCAGTAATTAAACGTTTGGGAATGCGCCCTTCCTTGAAGATGTCTTCGAAAGCCTTTGTCACCTCTAGTACAGTTTTTTGTTTGAGAGCTCTGAGCCACACGTACTTTGAAAATGTGTCGATGATCAATACAATGTATTTGGTTTCAGAGTTCCATTTTTCAAATTTGTTCATGTCTATTAGATCAGCCATCCAACGATCATCTATTCCGGCGCTTACGACGTGATTTCGTTTGAATCTTCTTCTCACAGGTTTATATAGACTGTACGAGTCTTGATTGTGCAGAAATTTTCGGATTCTATGTATCCCAATGTCATATTTTCCTTCATTTTTAACAGCTTTGTACAGTCTTTGTGGTCCGCTGAAACTTCCGGGATGCGAGGGATCATAATAAATTGTCTTTAAATAATCCTGCCACGGTGTCATGTATTAACACCCCGTGTACATCCAATGAATGATACAACGTTTATATTACATTATCTTTTATTCTGATTCATCACCACTCTCTTCATTGTCGCTTTCAGCACAGTCTTCCTCCTCCGAATTCTCAGTTTCAAAGAGTTCTTCAAACTTCATTTTACTTTTCTTTAAAACACGTTTCACAACTGTTGTTAAACTGATGTCATTGCTACGTAATCTGTCGATTTGTTCCACAATTGAGCGGTGAGTCAAATTGGTTCTCAATGGATACCAGTACAGTTCCAGCAATGCCTGCTATCGTTCCAAAAGTTTTTCTCTTTGAATTGTTGCGTACGTTCTGCCATTTCTGATGCATCTTTTCATTTTCACCGTCAGTTACATATTGATCGTAAAACTTGTTGAATTTGTCCTTGGATTGATTTTGAGTAAGGTCCCAAAGATGTAAATATCCAACGTTTTCTTCTACATCTTCGATTTCGTCATCACTATTATCCATTGTTTGCTTTTTTCGAGCGAGGTTCGTTTATTTTCGGGACACCATCCGCGCTTCACGTTTCTTTAGACGTCGTGTGCAGAATCAAATAATAGTCCACAATCATCACAAGGCTGTCCTTTGTTTACCATTTCGATTTCGGTATTTTCGCCAATGTGATCAGTTTGAACTCCGTCTGAATAATGATTCGACTCTTTAATATTTGACTCTTTTATAGTGTTTTGTAGAGACTCTTGGATCTGATTGGTTGATGGGTGTGGAGGTACATCGTCTGCCCAATAACTATCATATTTCAGTCTTTCGTCTTCAGGTGTAAAAGGCTTTAGGTCCAACAGTAAGAATCCATATGGTTGTTGTGTTGCTTTAGCGAACAATTTTAAGAACTTGTCCGTGTTCCCCGGATGCCTCTGTCGAGTGAATGTCATAATACACTGACGGTCTACTGGATTGTCGTATAAAATCATATATTTACAGTTCCGTTTTTGTGTTGGATCTTGTCTAGATCCAAACATATTCTGATTGATCGAAACCACGGATAAGGACCTGTGATGACTGCCCTCTATGAACAGATCTATAATACACTTATCCTTTCCCGTTTCGGCAAACAAGTCATCCAAAACCAACAAATTATTGATGTTAGGATTGAAGTAGCATCTAAGTCCCCTGGGATGCCTTGAATAAATTCCACTCTCGTTAAAACGGTTTTCTTGATCAAAGTGTACAGCGGCTGCCATCGTCTATAAAGCCATACAGTTATTTGAATAGTGGGCTGAATCCTAGTAGCATGGTTCTGCAACAAGGCCTTGACATGGAAAATCTAAATAAGCTACTAGCTTCCGATTTAATCCATTTGTTCTTGTATATTAATGTTACAACATGATGTAAATATTGATAAAATAAAATATGTTTAAACTAAGAAAAGGCCTTGACAAAAGTGGTTTTCCCACAACCTGGAGGAGCAAATGATACAGTTATTCGGCGAGATTTTGAGAGAAAGAAAGTCAGATGATTTACTTATAACTCATATCAGATTTTTGTACTTAATAATGTATCAACACATTACCTATTGGGCCTGAAATCATCATGGTGAAAGGATGATAAAGAATCACCGGTCGTGGTATATTTTTCGTTCCCATAGGTATTGGTTCAATCGTTGTGGAATACTGCGGCGGTAGTGGTGGCTGTAACATATTGTACTTCGGCAGCGATGGTGGTGGTGGTGGTGGTGGTTGTATCGTATTGAACTCCGGTGGTGATGGTGGCGGCCTTAGATACGTATCGCAGTGTTGTGGATACACTTGGGCGGTTTCGCTATGTTTGCTTCTTCGATGCCTTAACATTGCATCTCTCCTTGAAAATGTCTGATCACATTTCAGACACTTTTCCATGTTGCCTCTCCGACAGCTTCTGGACAAATAACTCTAATTGTAGAAACCTCTGTATTTATATGTGTATGAAGGTATCTCAACACCGAATCAGCCAATCAGATAACACAATGATTCCTATAAAAGTGAGAGAACTAAACACTTGTCTCATTATATTTTCAGAAGTTAAACACTAAATATGTCTAAATACGTATGTGAACAATATGCTTCTTAAGCACAGGAGGACAGAAACCACTGACAGAATCTGCCCTAGTTGTAAAAAACTTTTGGGCGGAAGAACAATTTAGACAGACATATGAAAAAACACAGTGACGAGAATACACACCACTCTCCCGAGTGTCTACGTGTATTTACGCGGAAAGATGCACTGGACGAACAGTTTGCACAATACGAAAATCAGAGTGGTAGTGGAGCCAAGAGGGTTATTGCTGATGGTGAAGATGGCAGTATCAGTCGTAAACGACAAAGGCTAACACCAAGGGACAATGCAACGGATTTCTATAGCATGGAGAAAATAAATGAAAGGAGGATCGAAAAGTTCAACACAACGGCGTCGTACTATAACATTACAATCAAGGACATAGACGTGAGGGACTTTATGAAAACATTGAAACTAATATTTCAATCTATTGTGACAAGGATAACAGAAAACATTTCAGCCACCGATAGGGTTCGACTTACTATAGACAATCCGGAATTGGACTATCCAATTGTGTTGCCATTCATGCCACTGTCAGCTATAACGAGAACTGGCTACAGAACTTCACCATGGAGCTAATGTACCGCTAGGAAAGTGTGGGATAGATGAAGTGAAGCAATTCCAGTCATTCCTGCTGAAATATCAAATGCACGTGGTGTCGAAAGCTCATTTCAATGCTAGTGTAGTTCAAGGTCCAGAAGGCGGCGTGCCGATATACATTTACAATCATGATGGTCATTTCGATGTTATCACGTCAATGACTGGATTTCTGAACAGAGGTTATTTTTGTGACAAATGTTAGACTTTACTTTCACAAGAACAAGACTGCAAATGGAAAATCAACGTGCGAATTGTATTACAGATGTAAAGACTGTTATCAATTGATAAACCGTTCACATCATAAGAAACGGCATGTGTGTGGCGAATACTACTGTAGTACTTGCAACGATTATGTCAATGACAATCATTTATGTTACATGCAACCAGTTGAAGAAGATGATATCAAGTTTCATTTCGTATGCGATATCATCGAAATAACAGAAAGAAAGAAAATATGTAGAGGTCTTATTTATAGGACTACTATTGAGACTGTAGACTCTTATAAATATCTAGGTATCTACTTCTCTAAATCTGGCAGCTTCCTTAAGGCAAGAAAGCATCTGGCACAACAAGCAGAAAAAGCCCTTCATTACCAATACCGGTCATCCATGCTCCTGAATTGACATTTCTTTGTCAGTGTAGTCAATACTAAACCGTGATACTGTCGCATAGAGATAATAAATTTAACTAAGATTAGTCGAGTTGTATTACGCATGCATGTCGACCCTGTTTACATTATTTTGCTAACACACCGCGTATACGATGCTTGTTTATTAGTTGAAATACTCAGTTTTTGAAGCAAATTATTTTTAAAAAATAATACCATATAATAGGAAATTACATTCTGTATAAATTTGCGTTTTCACTGATGTAGTGTCGCTTTAAACTGCATTTACGTATGAATTATTCATGCTGACAACTGAGTAGGATGCGCTTATTATAATTCAAGATTGTTATGTTTATAGAACAGAAGAGATTCCACCACAGCAACCATCACAGAACGATACAAAGGCCAGGTGAGAACAATTTTACATTATATCAACACGTTTTAGCGATTGTGTTTCTTGTACAAGTCGAAGTAACACGTGGTCCATGTACAATTCAATATTGCTGGTATTATCGGAAATTCTAAATACAGTCAAACTTGCCCGAGAGACCACGTCTATTAAGAGGCCACTTGTATTAAGAGACCACATCTATTAAGAGACCACTTGTATTAAGATACCACTTGTATTAAGATACCACTTGTATTAAGAGACCACATCTATGAAGATACCACTTGTTTTAATAGACCATTTATATTAAGATACCACTTGTATTAAGAGACCACATATATTAAGAGACCACTTGTATTAAGAGACCACTTGCATTAAGAGACCACATATATTAAGAGTTCACTTGTATTAAGAGACCACTTGTATTAAGAGACCACTTTTTCAGTTCATGTTTGTGTTGTTAAGGAACAAATTAGCCTGTATTAAGTGACCGTTCCTGCTTAGAGACGACATTTTGCCCTTCCCTTTTGGTGGTCTCTTAATACAAGATTGACTGTATAGTTTGACAAGTCATACACATTTGCAAACAGCATATAGCCAGATCAGACGCCACAGAACGTGCAGTAATTATATTTCACGTGTCATTTATTTTACTTTTTCATCAACTAATTATTAACTAATATATTCAAACTTCTCAGAAAACTGTATCATATATTTCACTATGTGTCAAACTTCATCATTTGTGGCTATAAATGTGCTTATGCTATTTAATGCCAATAAACATTATGTTATGTTATGTTATGTGTACAGAAATGCAGTCTGATATGTTTGCTATTCGGATAATGGAGCTAAAGCACTAGGCTGAATAGCAAACAGCATACATCCTGATCTGACGCGTTGCTACGCCGCGACTGATCTGGATCTATGTTGTTTGCAAATGTGATTTTACTTACTCATAGGCAAAGGGTTAAAGTCGTTAGTATTTATATTATTATTTTTATTATGGTTTAATGGAAGCAACATTATTGATGTGTTCTTCTTTCTACCGTACTAGTAAAGTGAAATGTTCATGAATATGTTCGGTGTTTCATTTACATAATTATTACGTTTAAGCTAGGCTGTCCGATTAGCGCAGTGGTTAGCGCGCTCGTTTCTCACCAATGCAACCCGGTTTCGTAAGGTAAGTAAGGTAAGTACCCGGGTAAGTGAAATGGTATGGTGGTCGCCAGCTCGCACAGGTGGGTTTTCTCCGGGTACTCCGGTTTCCTCCCACACTTACGCTTTCACTCGCGCCAGCGAGAGTGATTTATATAAGTTGTTAAAGCTTGTTTCGCAATTGTTATAAAATAAATAAAGTTTACACTTTACGCTAGATGCGTCCTCTATTAGCATTATCACTGTACATTTATTTCACAACGGGTAGCCAACCGAGTTGTTAACTAACCCTTACAACACCACATTGCCTCTAAATAGACTAGCAAACAGTGTAGATCCAGATGAGCCTGCTCGTGACATTTTCTAGAGTTTTTCACATTTTTTCCAGCGCCAATTAAGAAGGGTATTATTTACGCCTAGTAGCGGAGAGAGGCCGCCCCCCTCACACACACACCAACACATGTTGGAGAAGAATTATATAAGACTCTGTCTTCCATTCTAATCCTGTTTCTGTATTCTGATTATGCGTGATGTATGCATTGTTCAATATGTATTATATTGGGAAATAAAATATGTTTAAACTAACACCAACACACACAGTCGGGGCAGGTTTTGAACGATGTAGAATGGCACCGGGTGTAGTCCAACTGGTAAGTTCATTATACGTTATCGTTTAAGGCCTATAAGTCACCGAGACATTGTAGTATATACATTGCGCATGTATTCAACATAATACGTTATGTAATTTCATGCAATGGTACCTTTACATTTATGGCAGTATGACTATTACATGATTTCAATATAAAAGGTGAATGAATGCATTATGGTCTGTATGTAATTGTAGCCATTATAAAATTATACACTAATAATTATTTTACAGTAACACGCATTCAGAACATACACAGGTCACCGTGACATGTTTCATATCCTATTCAATGGGCAAACATTCCCGCCCAGACTGTACAACGTTACGTCAATTCGATGCGTCGACGTATACAATCCCTCATCAGAGCCAATGGTGGACATACACCGTATTAGAAAACATCGTGCAAACATACACTTAATGATGTTTTATACAGGAACAGTTACGTTTATGTGGTAAATTCCTAAGTGCGAGATTTATGGATTTTTAGTTTAACGGTTGGTATTTTTAAACGGTCATAGTGACGTTAATATCTAATGAATTCCAATGAAATTTGACAGATTTAGTCGTAAGTGAATATTATTTTATTTGTTATATGTTTTGTTATGATTTTATTATTGAAACATTAAAAACTACAATATATATCACATGTAAACTTTCTTTTACCGTTCAGTATATATATAGTTAGGGAAATCCTCTAGAAACGACGTCAATTAAGGGTTGGGACGGCTGCCGGGCGCTATATTTTTTATAGACCGGTCAATCCTATAGTAATGACGTCACAGGTTTTTCCGATGACTCCCGCGGTCATATGATATCGACCCCATTGTTCGTGTGCGGTCATACGATACTGACCCCATTGTTCGTGCGCGGTCATACGATACTGACCCCAATGTTCGTGCGTGGTCATACGATACCGACCCCATTGTTCGTGCGCGGTCATACGATACTGACCCCATTGTTCGTGCGCGGTCATACGATACCGACCCCATTGTTCGTGCGCGGTCATACGATACTGACCCCATTGTTCGTCCGCGGTCATACGATACCGAACCCATTGTCGTGCGCGTTCATACGATACTGACCCCATTGTTCGTGCGCGGTCATACGATACTGACCCCATTGTTCGCGCGCGGTCATACGATACTGACCCCTTTGTTCGTGCGCGGTCATACGATACCGACCCCATTGTTCGCGCGCGGTCATACAATACTGACCCCTTTGTTCCTGCGCGGTCATACGATACAGACCCCATTGTTCGTGCGCGGTCATACGATACAGACCCCATTGTTCGTGCGCGGTCATACGATACTGACCCCATTGTTCGTGCGCGGTCATACGATACTGACCCCATTGTTCGTACGTGGTCACGTGAGGGCAGCAGGCATTCTCCCCAACAGATTGTTATATACTACTCCTAGTTCCCCTCTCCCGTCCTGCACGCCACTGCCATTCCTTAAGTTATAGGTTAATTACAGCAATTGCAGGCTACAACAAGTTTTCCTTTCTCCCCAAAAACAATCTATCATTGGAACCATCTCCCTCCTGACATTGTCATCTCCCTATCATAGAGCAATACAATACGGCAGTTTGCTGTATTGATCATGCCAGCCCATAGTTGTTCTGCCAAGCTGCTTTTAAACTCTTAACCCAACTTATTTTTCATTACTTTCTTATATTTAAGCTTGTGTATTTAAGCTTAATGTACTCATATTTTTAACTTCTTTGCGGTTTTTGGCGAGCAACATGTCTACATCCCCGCGAGGGGTTCGACATTAGAGGAAGGACAGATATATAGGGAGGCTGGAGGACTTGCTTCTTCTGATTAGCGCAGTGGTTAGCGCGCTCGCTTCTCACCAATGCATCCTCGGACCGGGAAATATGTGAGATGGTACGATGATCATCAGATCGGACATGTGGGTTTTCTCCGGTTTCCTCCCACACGCATGACCACATTTACGCTTTAATCTGCGCCAACGATAGTGATTAATATAAGTTGTTAAGCTTGTTTCGCCATCATTGTAAAATTAATAGTGATTAATATAAGTTGTTAAGCTTGTTTCACCATCATTGTACAATTAATAGTGATTACTATAAGTTGTTAAGCTTGTTTCACCATCATTGTAAAATTAATAGTGATTACTATAAGTTGTTAAGCTTGTTTCACCATCATTGTAACATTAATAGTGATTACTATAAGTTGTTAAGCTTGTTTCGCCATCATTGTAAAATAAATAAAGTTTTTACTTTTCTTCTTCTTCTGATATAGTTCTGACGGTGTATATGTATAGCATGGGCGTACCCAGGATTTTCTGAGGGGGGTGCCGAGATTGTCTGGCCGAGCTAAAACAGCGTGGGTGTACACATTACTAGAAATGACCAGTTAAACTTTATTTTGATATACATGTATTGTAATTTTTGTTTAAAATCTATTACACATAAAATACTCTAATTTTACTTAAAGGCCTGCAGGTTGACCTATATTTGACCTTAAACACACGAGGAATAGCGGTACAAATCTGACGGTCGACGCACTAAACACACGAGGAATAGCGGTACAAATCTGACGGTCGATGCACATCGTATTTGCCACATGCGAGGCCCTGCATGGTATACATCTAATACATGAGCACCACTTATATCTATTATGACCCACGTACATATCAGAGGTTATAAATTGCTGAAATTGAAGTTCTGTATTTGTATAGTACTTACAACTGGTATAAACAATTCAACTCCACTTATGGCCCAAATAAGGCTGGTTGCGCGGGTTAGGCAGCCAGTTCCTGCATTGCTGTACCACACATTCAGGCATCAGTTCCCTCTTATGCCAAGTACAGTCTCCTCTTCTAGCCGCTACTTTTCTCTCTATATATCTGACATCTTTCCATGCGCCACAATTATATAGCATTGCCCAAAACCTCCTGTATAGAAGCTTTCTCTCATGTGAATTTAGATTATGCGGTGGACGATTATTAGCAGGCCACCAAAGTTGTTTGTTCTGTTCATTTATTATGCAAGGGGAACACAAGCACAGTGGACACTCAGCAACACCTTCAGCATGCTGAGGCATAGGGGGAGGTACGTAAGCAGCCTCTGCAACGGGCATGGCGGTGGCTGTTTCTTCTATTTCCATCTCTACGTCCCAGTTCTTATTTTGCAAGAAAGTCAGCAATTCTTTTCTCTGCTCATCAGTTACATACATTGTTATTTTACTCAATGGCATCTTGTAGAAATCGGCAGAATATGTGTAATACTCGTATGTTCAAGAGATTATAATTATAATATTATACATGTACTCATAGCATTCACTGTGATTATTATGTAGCATCAATATCGGTAAACACACACTGACACAGAGAAATATTTAAAATATAACAGAAAACTTGCGAATAATACTGTAGATATATAATTAAATGAAGTATGAAGGTTACCATATAACGAACACATATAGTTTATTCATATAAATACATACATATTATATACATACATATTTGATTAGGTCAACACATGAACTGAATTTTGAATTAGATTGCACAGATCACAACCATAGCGCACATTATACATGCATACAAATTATCAGTCTCAGTGATTACGCTACGGCTGATGAGGCACCTACATAACATGTAATCTATGTCCCTGGGCTGATCTGGATTATGTAGTTTGAATACTCATAACTTTAAAGGCCTGCAGTTTGACCCCGTCCAATTGTAAAGATTTATACTTTACTACCTGTTCCATGTGATTAGTGGCTTGTATCAACAATGTAGCAGTACATTCAGTATAATTTGGCGTATGTAGGTATTTTCTAACGGTTAATATGCACGATCACTCTGTGAGCTGAGAATTAGTCAAAATGAGGCCCTGACAATTTAAGTAAACGTATATTATTGATTGTAAAGAAAATTGATAGTTATGAGTATTCAAACTACATAATCCAGATCAGCCCAGGGACATAGATTACATGTTATGTAGGTGCCTCATCAGCCGTAGCGTAATCACTGAGACTGATAATTTGTATGCATGTATATAATATGTATGTATTTATATGAATAAACTATATGTGTTCGTTATATGGTAACCTTCATACTTCATTTAATTATATATCTACAGTATTATTCGCAAGTTTTCTGTTATATTTTAAATATTTCTCTGTGTCAGTGTGTGTTTACCGATATTGATGCTACATAATAATCACAGTGAATGCTATGAGTACATGTATAATATTATAATTATAATCTCTTGAACATACGAGTATTACACATATTCTGCCGATTTCTACAAGATGCCATTGAGTAAAATAACAATGTATGTAACTGATGAGCAGAGAAAAGAATTGCTGACTTTCTTGCAAAATAAGAACTGGGACGTAGAGATGTTGCTGAGTGTCCACTGTGCTTGTGTTCCCCTTGCATAATAAATGAACAGAACAAACAACTTTGGTGGCCTGCTAATAATCGTCCACCGCATAATCTAAATTCACATGAGAGAAAGCTTCTATACAGGAGGTTTTGGGCAATGCTATATAATTGTGGCGCATGGAAAGATGTCAGATATATAGAGAGAAAAGTAGCGGCTAGAAGAGGAGACTGTACTTGGCATAAGAGGGAACTGATGCCTGAATGTGTGGTACAGCAATGCAGGAACTGGCTGCCTAACCCGCGCAACCAGCCTTATTTGGGCCATAAGTGGAGTTGAATTGTTTATACCAGTTGTAAGTACTATAAAAATACAGAACTTCAATTTCAGCAATTTATAACCTCTGATATGTACGTGGGTCATAATAGATATAAGTGGTGCTCATGTATTAGATGTATACCATGCAGGGCCTCGCATGTGGCAAATACGATGTGCGTCGACCGTCAGATTTGTACCGCTATTCCTCGTGTGTTTAGTGCGTCGACCGTCAGATTTGTACCGCTTTCCTCGTGTGTTTAAGGTCAAATATAGGTCAACCTGCAGGCCTTTAAGTTAACTATCACAAGAGATATCAAGTCTGTCTTGCACTATAATATTATGTCTAGTATAGAGACTCTAGACACTATTCCGGCTTAGCACAACTTTGCATAAAGTTCACACAGGTCCACAAGGTTGTATTTAGTCTCTTAGAACTCAGTCAGGATATTCTTCAGCTCTAGTTTCCTGTGGTGTCTCCTAGCGTGGTGGGATGTAGCGGTTAGTCAGCATCTTGAACCTCTTTTCACTAGTCAATGTGCGCCTTTCATTATATGAAGCATAAGTAGCAATGTCACAGTCTTTAGGTTCACTTGTCTCAACTGTAGGAACAGGGTCACACCTGACAGATGAGAACTCCTGAGAGTAATCGGGAAACTGACTGGTAGAAGGCCTGGTAGAAGGCCTTTGCATAAACTTGAACATGGAAGACTGTCGCAGAGCCATGGTGGTGGCTAGTGTGACTTGAACTGTGTGTGTGTTTTACGTTTATTTATCGTCGCTACCGGTTACCCATATGAGCGACGCCTCCTGAAGAGATTAGTCATTTTAGATTTTTGGAGGATAGTGCAATGATACAGACAGAGACCCATTCCAGAGTCTCCTCTGGTTCTTTTACGTGCACGGTGTAAAGCACCGACACGAGACCTCGGGTTAACCTCCCATCTGAAAGACTGTTAATTTTATTAGGGTCAGACGGGGGATCGAACCTGCGATCCCTGGATTACCAGTCCAGCGTGTTACCACTGGACTACAGATCCGACTTGAACTGAGATTGACTCTCATATTTATAGGGCCTTCTCACTCACAAGGTGTGAAAACTGATAATCCAATCAGAATGATTCATGCAAAGTAAGTGTCTAATCACAAGGTGTTACTCCACAGGGTGAGTGTGAAAACACCTTCCAGAGGTGAGAAAAGTTCTAAAGGAAAGGTGTGAATGATGCACAATAGGCATAAACACACCTTTCACACATGTGAACAAGTTCTGAAGCACACATGTAAAGATGAGAAACAAGGCCAATAGGGGCTGTGTTTGATTATTATACACCTCTGAAAGGTGACAAATTTTCAAAGAGTCATTTACAATAGGGTTTAGCATGATTGTTACACCTCTCAAAGGATGAGAAAACTTCAACAGGTTATTACAATGGGACCTATATAGCATTATTCAAAACTTTTATGATAAATTTAGTCCCTTCGCCCCCCCCCCCTGGGCACGCCCCTGTGTATAGTGCGGTTAAAAACGTCCAGTACGAGTCTATCGGATACTAACTGGCTACACGTCTCTTACAACTGTCGATGGTAGGGCAGCTTACGACTGTCTGAGTAGAGGGAGGCTGTTCCAAAGTCTTATGTGTCAGTGAAGAATGACTTCTGATAGCAGGGAGTCATGGCAAAAAGATACCAGGTATGACATTCCGTGGCCTCTAACATATGTGAGGTTTGTGATAGGGACATCATCATCCAGGTGATATACAATATGTTACATCATGGTGCCCTTGGTCTGTGTTCTGCGTTCTTGTAGTGCTGGTCACTGGAGTTGATGTAGCATGTGTGTGTTTTACGTTTATTTATCGTCGCTACGGGTTGCCCATATGAGCGACGCCTCTTGAAGAAATTAGTTATTTTAGATTTTTGGAGGATAGTGCATGATACAGACAGAGACCCATTCCAGACTCTCCCTCTGGTTCTTTTACGTGCACGGTGTAAAGCACCGACACGAGACCTCGGTTTAACGTCCCATCTGAAAGACTGAAAACCCCTAATTTTATTAGGGTCAGACGGGGGATCGAACCTGCGATCGCTGGATTACCAGTCCAGCGTGTTACCACTGGACTACAGGTCCGTCTGTATGGTGTAGCATGGTCGGTACATTGTCTTATCTACAAAGAACTTGACAACTGAGTGAATATCAAATCTGGCGGTAATCCTGTCATACTTCCAATTCCCAAATAATTATGTATTCATACTCCTATAATAAGGGAGATAACAAACTATATGAAATGGGTTTAAAATAACAAGATTAGTTCCCCTTATACATATTCATACTTTATTATTAGAAATGTCACATGTCTAGGTCCCCCGCAAGTGGTTTGACATTAATGGAAAATACATGCATGCATACATACATACATGCCAGCTCCATTGACAACTCTCTATAAATTTAAAAACCTATACAATATCTGATTAATCCCCTCAAACCAACTTGCTGTATATAGGCTAAGGGTTGTTTGAGTGTGTTTGAGGGTGTGTGAAATATCTCCAGGTCTCTCCTCTACAACGTGCACGTCGTGACCTATGCACAACTCACCTCAGGGAAATGGGGCAAGGACTTTGCTGACGCGAGCCGCGCTATATTTGAGCTTGAGTTTGAGATCTGAGAAAAGTGCTATATAACCTTGGGCACATGTTACATATAACTGGCTCCGTTTATATTGAATTTAGTTACGTCAACTTTCGGTTATGTCGAAGTATTTTGTTCGGTCCAACGGAATAGCGGATGTATACTGTATATGTCACTTAGCAGTCAAATTTCATGTTTTTCTTTCTGCCTTTGATTGGTACAGAGCTTACTCTGGAGCACTGTCGTACAATGTTATTCTGTTGTAGTGGAGAAGATGACCCGCATTTCCTGGGTAGAAACCAGTACTCAATTCTCCAACTTCCACAAGCGACTGACAACTGTCTCGCATATCATCATTTTATCACTTGTCCCTGATAAGGAGCAAACCTGCGTTCCTGATAATAGCAGTGAAAGGCGAGTTCTAACAACTGCGTGCTATACCACTCAACCACATTGCTGCCATGCCCGGTGGATCTACCCGGGTATCCATCCATGCTTGAAATGCGGCCTAATTAACCGGTTTATGCACAATTAAACCAAAAAAGAACACAACACACACGTTTGCATGAATTTGTAATATTTATTCTATATAAGCATATGGCATGACGAAAACCATTATTACGACTAAAGTTACGACTATTCTCTTACCATTATCACACAACTTGCATAGCACACAGGGGCTGAAATGTCTGTGAATATATGTATGTCTGTATCCTGTATAGTATAACAGAGCTGAGATATCCGTGAATATATGTATATATACATGCTGTATAGTATACCAGAGCTGAGATATCCGTGTATATATGTATATATACATGCTGTATAGTATACCAGAGCTGAGATATCCGTGAATATATGTATATATACATGCTGTATAGTATACCAGAGCTGAGATATCCGTGTATATATGTATATATACATGCTGTATAGTATACCAGAGCTGAGATATCCGTGTATATATGTATATATACATGCTGTATAGTATACCAGAGCTGAGATATCCGTGTATATATGCATATATATACATGCTGTATAGTATACCAGAGCTGAGATATCCGTGAACATATGTATATATACATGCTGTATAGTATACCAGAGCTGAGATATCCGTGTATATATGTATATATATACATGCTGTATAGTATACCAGAGCTGAGATATCCGTGTATATATGTATATATACATGCTGTATAGTATACCAGAGCTGAGATATCCGTGAATATATGTATATATATACATGCTGTATAGTATACCAGAGCTGAGATATCCGTGTATATATGTATATATACATGCTGTATAGTATACCAGAGCTGAGATATCCGTGTATATATGTATATATACATGCTGTATAGTATACCAGAGCTGTGATATCCGTGTATATATGTATATATATATACATGCTGTATAGTATACCAGAGCTGAGATATCCGTGTATATGTGTATATATACATGCTGTATAGTATACCAGAGCTGTGATATCCGTGTATATATGTATATATACATGCTGTATAGTATACCAGAGCTGAGATATCCGTGTATATATGTATATATACATGCTGTATAGTATACCAGAGCTGTGATATCCGTGTATGTATGTATATATATACATGCTGTATAGTATACTAGAGCTGTGATATCCGTGAATATATGTATGTCTGTATCATGTATAGTATACCAGAGCTGAGATGTTCGTGAATATATGTATATATACATGCTGTATAGTATACCAGAGCTGAAATATCCATGTATATATGTATCAACTGCTGTAAAGCATACAAGAGCTGAAAACCCCAAATTAGCGTAACAGGTAGATGACTGTTTTAATGTACATGTATACATATGTATTTATTACCATGGAATGTACGTATTTCTCATTCTCCAACAAACAGGAAGTTGCGCGTACCGTCCAATAATGCGCAACGAATCTGTACAAGACGCCACAATAAATTTCGAGGTAATTCATTGTGGATATTGCAAGGACAGTGTACTCTCATACGTTGGAGTACTGGTGCCGACCCGGCTTATTTTTGTCGTCGTATGGTTCTTGTTGTAGTGTATGTGTATGTCAGTTGGGGAACTCGCTTGTTGTGAGGTACCGGGGCGGCTATAATTAAAAGATCCAATTCACAATTTAAATTTTACGAAATATTTAATTCTTATTTATTTAACCTTGGTTCAGATTCTGGATTAGCGTAATGCATCCAGAATCTCGGGTTATATAAGCTAGTGCTGGATTCGAACGCACACCTAACCAGATTGGGTAGCCAATGAGTGAATTTTGAAACACCCACCTCTCCAGGTTGGACAGCCAATGGGTGAATTTTGAATCTTCATGGACCCAGAATGCCCATGGCAGACACGTTTATTATTATCCAAATATGCAACAGAACAAACAATTAATGTTTATACTGCTTGGCACTAACATGCTTGATAACCCTGACCTTAAATATAACGGAGACGAATAGTAATATATGACAATTAAGAACAGGGCTGCAATGATTACAACTCTTCAAGGTTCGAGCCCCGCTCAGGCCGTGTCTCATTTATATGAAAAAGCTGGCAGTTTCTTACGGAGGTTGGTGCACCCAAGTACTGGTTAACCACTGGAGCCTGCACAGGAAAGGTGTTGTTAGGTAAACTGCCCGCCGGCGATATATCCCAAAATGGTGCTGATGCAGGCGTAAAACCCGAAATATAAATAAATAAATAACTCTTCAAGATGGCTATTTAAATATAACCATACATATATCATATGTCATTCTATTAACGTGAAACTACCGTCTCGTCGTTCGTTATGTATGCGTGGTCACCACTGCGCTGGGGACCAGCATACGAGTCTTTGTATGTACGAGTCTCAACACCAAATCCCGCGATAAACACATTCGACACGATGATAAATAACACCAGAATACTCCCAAATCTGTCTAGCCAATTCGCAACCGTTTTCATTCTTTCCATCTGTGGACATGGTCCTCTCGGTAATTCAGAATTATGATCGTCCTCTAGATTCTTTTCAATCGACCAAATTGTGAGCATGCAAATGGTGAACACAACCTGTAAGCCGATTGACAGACAGATGAAAGTGATGAGTAGGGAGAAGTAATCGTTTTGGGAGACGAGCAGAGCTTTCAGTTGAGACACGTTGGCCATCATGAGGGCGACATCCATTAGCTGGTGGATAAAGTTACGCTTCCCGATATAAGCATTTGGTGGTAAACTCTGCAACAAAAATAATAATAATTCTATGACAGCAATATAATAATTCTATAATGTTATACACGCAATAATACAACACAATATTACATATACTGACACCAAAAGGAAACTGCGCACTTGTTTTAGATGTAAAATTTATATCATTTTAGAAAATAATATACACTGTAGGCAGCTGTGGTATCAAAATGTGCGAAATATTGTAAATTAGGGCAATGTGTGATTGATTATTTTCGTCACGTAAAATCAATAATTCTAAAATTTGAAGCGAAAAAGTAATGCTCAATATAAAAGTGCACAGTGGTTTTATGGTGTCAGTACAGACGAATCTGTAGTCCAGTTGTAACACGCTGGACTGGTAATCCAGGGATTCGAAATCTAACATGATTAATCTCTCCAGGAGGCGTCGCTCATGTGGGCAACCGGTAGCGACGATAAATAAACGTAAAACACACACATAGTGTCAGTACATATTGCCATGTGCATCACATTATGATAATAGTACCGGGGCCGACTTAAAGAAAAACACAATACAAATTAGAAATTACAAAGATGTTCCGCTATGAAAGTGTCAACGACTTCTACATCTACAATTATTCGTTTTCTGAAACGACATACGAGTTATCCTTGTGTGACGAGGAGTGTGTTAGTCACACATATAAATATAGAAGTGTATCGTAGTGTGTGCCAGTCAGTAATAACATGTGTGTAGGATATTAGCCGAAAACGATCCAATATGTACTGAACTGTGTGAGGCGCGTAGTGCCGAACACAGTACCAATAGTTTATATATTGGATCCGATTGAGGATTATATCTTACCTAAAACACACACACTTATGTAACAATATCTTACTACTTAAATGTGTTCATTTCGTACATTTACGTATAGGATTTAGCATAATACTATAGCCTTTTGAAAGCAGTCCAATAATAATGGACTGCAAGTACATAGGTATGACGTCACGACAGTGTTTTAACATTGGAAAATGTTACTGTTAATCTGGTTAACCACTGTCAAGCTGTACCTGCTAATACTAATCATATAATGTAGGTGTGCGTTTTCTATGTCCTCTAGTATAAACTTGTTGCAGTAGATTTGATATACATTTTCAAAAATACTTATTTTGGGTCAACCCCACTTAGAGCTACAGACCCGAAATCACAACCGAAAGAACGTTTGTGAAAAATCGGCCCCAGAAGAGAAATGCTCGACAATGCAAACCCAAGATGTTTATTCAACAAATAATGTCACGAAATGCATGTGCACAAAGACATTAATAGAGCTAGCTACATGTACCTGTTCACCCGCATCCAGTTCGTCTTGTCCTGCCGGTTCTTCGTACATCTGCACGGACAATGTGTCGTCTGTCTTGTTGCCATCGTCACCTGCTGCAATACCGCCCTTCCGTCCGTATGTATGTATATTCTCACTAAGAGCTATGTCTGTAAATACCGCCGTGTTGTTTTTTAGCATTGTCGCGTTCTAAGCGTATTATATATTAGGGTAATATTAATTATAAGCAGTATTGTAGCAATATGAAAATAACCGTATCCGTATAATACTGAACAGTGGCAGTGGGTTGTTTATATGCATGTGAGTACCATATACAACAGAACGTTGCTTTTATTTCAAATGTTCGTGGAAATTTTATGTATTTTTGAACTGTATGCAAAGAATTTCATTCGGAAATATTGTAAAGTCATGGATATAATCAGTGGCGTGGTGTATTGTTACGCTCTAAGTGGTGTCCACGGGGTCATTGACAAACGGCTAAGTCAAATAAATACTATCTTGGTTTCAGGTCGGACCAACATGTAATGTACGTGCGGTTAGTCGCTTTAACTTTTCCTAGAGAGGCTGTCGGATTAGCGCAGTGGTTAGTACGCTTGCTTCTCATCAATGCAATCCGTGTTCGATCCTCGGACCAGGAAGTATGTGAGATGCTACGGTGGTCGCCAGATCGAACAGGTGGGGTTTCTCCGGGTACTCCGGTTTCCTCCCACACGAATGACCACATTTACGCTTTCATCCGCGCCAACGAGAGTGATTAATATAAGTTGTTGAAGAATGTTGTAAACTAAGTAAAGTTTAAACTTTTTGAGGGACGTTATGGTTGCATTAACATTATACGGTTCGGGTGTGTACACACAACTTAATTGGCAATGGTATTATACCCAAATAGACCAACATTCACGATGTTTATTTTGAACAGACATAACATTCTTTAAGAGAGAACTAATTTCCCCTTTTTTTGATATTTGAATTTACGAATTCATGGTATCATCTAAGTGGCCACTCAAGTCAATCGATCATCTAAGTGGCCACTCATGTCAATCGATCATCTAAGTGGCCACTCAAGTCAATCGATCATCTAAGTGGACACTCAAGTCAATCGATCATCTAAGTGGCCACTCAAGTCAATCGATCATCTAAGTGGCCACTCAAGTCAATCGATCATCTAAGTGGCCACTCAAGTCAATCGATCATCTAAGTGGCCACTCAAGTCAATCGATCATCTAAGTGGACACTCAAGTCAATCGATCATCTAAGTGGACACTCAAGTCAATCGATCATCTAAGTGGCCACTCAAGTCAATCGATCATCTAAGTGGCCACTCAAGTCGGTTTGTTATTTTACATATGAAGTGCTGGTCGTGTTAAGGAATGAATCCCCGATTAATAGTTTCCATAAGGGTATGAACTCCATTATGCCTCTTCGCTAACTTTAAACACGGCCAATGTAGTTCATACCCCGATGGAAATTATTAACCAGCGATTCATTACTTATATTTACATTAATTATTCTTTTCAATGACACAAGAAAATATAGCACAATTTCCATATAAAATGTATTTAATCCAAATTTGTAACTTACCGTGTACGGACATGGCAAGTAGATCACCATTGGAACAGCGTACACTGTTTAGACACGCCTTTTCTAGTGAACGCTGACATGGCAAGTAGATCACCGTTGGAACAGCGTACACTGTTTAGACACGCCTTTTCTAGTGAATGCTGACATGGCAAGTAGATCACCGTTGGAACAGCGTACACTGTTTAGACACGCCTTTTCTAGTGAACGCTGACATGGCAAGTAGATCACCGTTGGAACAGCGTACACTGTTTAGACACGCCTTATCTAGTGAACGCTGACATGGCAAGTAGATCACCGTTGGAACAGCGTAAACTGTTTAGACACGCCTTATCTAGTGAACGCTGACATGGCAAGTAGATCACCATTGGAACAGCGTAAACTGTTTAGATACGCCCTTTCTAGTGAACGCTGACATGGCAAGTAAATCACCGTTGGAACAGCGTAAACTGTTTAGACACGCCTTATCTAGTGAACGCTGACATGGCAAGTAGATAACCGTTGGAACAGCGTAAACTGTTTAGACACGCCTTTTCTAGTGAACGCTGACACACACTGCGAATGTACCTTCGAGTGCGCATGTCAGTTACATATCAATAGTGAGGAAATTCATACGAAATTGATAAACCAGGGCATATGTATACGTTGATCTAAGGAAATGCAATAACGATGTAAATATGTTGGTATATGTAATATTCAAACATATATATCTACGTCCATGTTGCTAACATGCAATATACAAACATATATATCTAACTCCGTGTTGCTAACATGCAATATACAAACATATATATCTAACTCCATGTTGCTAACATGTAATATACAAACATATATATCTAACTCCGTGTTGCTAACATGCAATATACAAACATATATATCTAACTCCGTGTTGCTAGCATGCACTATACAAACATATATATCTAACTCCATGTTGCTAACATGTAATATACAAACATATATATCTAACTCCATGTTGCTAACATGCAATATACAAACATATATATCTAACTCCGTGTTGCTAACATGCACTATACAAACATATATCTCTAACTCCGTGTTGCTAACATGCACTATACAAACATATATATCTAACTCCGTGTTGCTAACATGTAATATACAAACATATATATCTAACTCCGTGTTGCTAACATGCAATATACAAACATATATATCTAACTCCGTGTTGCTAACATGCACCATACAAACATATATATCTAACTCCGTGTTGCTAACATGCAATATACAAACATATATATCTAACTCCATGTTGATAACATGTAATATACAAACATATATATCTAACTCCGTGTTGCTAACATGCAATATACAAACATATATATCTAACTCCATGTTGCTAACATGCAATATACAAACATATATATCTAACTCCGTGTTGCTAACATGCAATATACAAACATATATATCTAACTCCATGTTGCTAACATGCAATATTCAAACATATATATCTAACTCCGTGTTGCTAACATGCAATATACAAACATATATATCTAACTCCATGTTGCTAACATACAATATTCAAACATATATATCTAACTCCGTGTTGCTAACATGCAATATTCAAACATATATATCTAACTCCAGTTTTAAAGTTGTTATTAGTTGGAACAATAATATCTAGGTAGATGTTGACTTCTACTGCGGACAAACTAATAAGAAATGATACTCTGATTCAACCTCATGCATATTACATGTTGTACATACACTTTGATTTCTCTCAATAGTTCGAAAACGCCCATCGTTGTGCATGTTGCTTGTGTTAATGTAATGTGACTATATTTATTTATTTATTGGCCTTCTGGTAAGTCCTTTAAGCGTACACCGTATTGCTGACGTAGGCGTACTCACGAGTGAATACTTGACCTGACTTAATATAGGTACAGTGTATTAGTACAGCACAGTAGTTCTTCCATGTTGAATTCTAAGTATTGCTTTACATTGAATGTCAATTAGTAATTATATATTGTTATATAACAATAACGCTTCCGTTATGCACGATGCATGTGCTGATTTCCTAGTATATAATGGTATATTAATGCACACCAATTACATAACACGGTGTACAATCTAATAATATGAATCATGTGAGTGAGTATTGTTGTAATCTTGAGAAGGGCCATTCAAGCACGTGTTGAGGTTGATTTATTTATTGACTTTAAGGATGTGCAACAGGGATCGGTATCTGTCATCGTGTACCATACTATATCACATTTGACCAGTGCTCTTGGGGTTGTCTATCATCGTGTACCATACTATATTACATTTGACCAGTGCTCTTGGGGTTGTCTTTCATCGGATACCTTCATATATTATGTAAGACTGGCAGTGTGTATTAGATAGACTGGATTTAGCTGGGGCTGCTATCATCAGATACCATCGTAAATCTGCCTTGTTTATTAAACTGAAAGGCGGTTCCATATATGGGATGGTATCATCGGGTATCATCATATATATTAGGGGATACCCTTGTCTATCATCACTAGGGTACACGCCAAATATGGATAGCACACATGTTTCTAGATATAGGCCTGCTCAGGATATGGGGGGAGGATTTTTGGCTTGGACTTGGAAAAGTAGAGATGGTTTATTAAGTATTATTGGAACTTATAAACATCCAGGAATAATAAAAATCATATCATAAATAAGTGACTTTAGATCAGAATTATGTAAGGAACTTTCATTTCATCTTGATAATAATATATGAAAATAAACTAGCTAGCGGAAACTTACTTACTTATTCGAACTATTGTTTTACCCACGCACCACTATGTTTAACAGTATCTAAACCCTGAATAATTTATTTCATAGAAAGAGAGTTACATGTTATTTAGCCTATACTCGTGTTTACTTTTATTATTGTTTGCCATACGAGTGACATATGTACAGACGCCCCCTGAAGAGATGAATCATTTTAGATTGTGGATGATACAGAAAGTCCTCTTGGGTTTTTACGTGCATGGTGTAAAGTAGTCCATGCCGTGACGTGAACGTTATTATCACGTCATTAACATTCCTTATATGTGGACGAACGTCAAGGGAGGTAACTAGAGCCACATAGTGGGGATAAGTATAATAAACCGACACGAGATCTAGGTTTACACGTTAAAGTCTCATCCGACAGTGTATAATATATATAGCCATATGAAAGCCCGCTATAGTAGCGGAATCCATCGCCACGAGGGAGAGAGAAGAGGCAACGTGGAAATTAAATGCCTTGCTTAAGGGCACAATCATAACGGCTCCAGCGGGGCTCGAACTCCGGACCGTTCGCACCTGAAGCGAAAGCGTATCCTCTGTACTATCATTCGACTTTGCAGTGATTCTTATACAGTTACAAATACAACTTAGACATATAAACATTACATGGCATAGCTGGGAATCCAACCTGCTAGCCCTGGGTTACACGTCCAGTGTGCTCCTACCCGCTGTAGGTTTGACTTCAAATCACGTGCCCATAACCGCTGTATGGTTAACTTCAAATCACTTGGCACTAACCGCTGTAGGTTTGACTTCTAATCACTTGGCACTAACCGCTGTAGGTTTGACTTCTAATCACTTGGCACTAACCGCTGTAGGTTTGACTTCTAATCACTTGGCACTAACCGCTGTAGGTTTGACTTCTAATCACTTGGCACTGGCCGCTGTAGGTTTGACTTCTAAATCACTTGGCACTAACCGCTGTAGGTGTGACTTCAAATCGCGTGCCTATAACCGCTGTAGGTTTGACTTCTAATCAATTGGCACTAACCGCTGTAGGTTTGACTTCAAATCGCGTGCCTATAACCGCTGTAGGTTTGACTTCTAATCACTTGGCACTAACCGCTGTAGGTTTGACTTCAAATCACGTGCCTATAACCGCTGTAGGTTTGACTTCTAATCACTTGGCACTGACCGCTGTATGTTTGACTTCTAATCACTTGGCACTGACCGCTGTATGTTTGACTTCTAATCACTTGGCACTGACCGCTATAGATTTGACTTCAAATCACGTGCCCATAACCGCTGCAGGCTTGACTACAAATCGCGTGCCCATAACCGATGTAGGTTTGACTTCAAATCACGTGACCATAACCGCTGTAGGTTTGACTTCAAATCACGTGCCTATTACCGCTGTAGGTTTGACTTCTAATCACTAGGCACTGACCGCTATAGATTTGACTTCAAATCACGTGCCCATAACCGCTGCAGGCTTGACTACAAATCGCGTGCCCATAACCGATGTAGGTTTGACTTCAAATCACGTGACCATAACCGCTGTAGGTTTGACTTCAAATCACGTGCCCATTACCGCTGTAGGTTCGAATCGTACTGGGGATGTCGAATTAATTCATGTGAGTAAAACTATCCAGCTGGCTTGCGTAGGTCGAAACAATAAAACAGTTGCACGTATACTCAATAAACAAAACAATAAAGCAGTTGCACGTATACTCAATAAACAAAACAATAAAGCAGTTGCACGTATACTCAATAAACAAAACAATAAAACAGTTGCACGTATACTCAATAAACAAAACAATAAAGCAGTTGCACGTATACTCAATAAACAAAACAATAAAGCAGTTGCACGTATACTCAATAAACAAAACAATAAAGCAGTTGCACGTATACTCAATAAACAAAACAATAAAGCAGTTGCACGTATACTCAATAAACAAAACAATAAAACAGTTGCACGTATACTCAATAAACAAAACAATAAAACAGTTGCACGTATACTCAATAAACAAAACAATAAAACAGTTGCACGTATACTCAATAAACAAAACAATAAAGCAGTTGCACGTATACTCAATAAACAAAACAATAAAACAGTTGCACGTATAAACAAAACGTACAACATAAATCATTTTAAACAATTGTTTGGTATCAACACACGAAAGAGAAACATTTGTAAAACTTAAAGCGACACTACATCGGTGAAAACGCAAATGTCTGCAGATTGTAATTTGCTATTATGTGATATAATATTTTTCCAAATATATGCCTCAAAAACTGAGTATTTCAACACATAAACAAACGTCGTATACGCGGTTTGTTGACAAACAAAATAATGTAAATAGGGTTGACATGCATGCGTAATACAAAGCATTTATCCTGAATAACACGAGGTATGGTACATATTCACAGTGATATCTCACAGGTGTGCCTATGCATATGTATTTGTAGACTAATCATAATTAAATTATGGAGCCTGGATGACCGTTATATGAAATCTTACTTTCACGTTTGAATGTTTATATATCACAAACACACTGTTAAATTGGTTCAATGTTAGTGTTCGAATGTATTCAAAAGAATTGTTAGTAGCAATGCATTCATACGGGGAAAAATGCATTTTATTTGCATTTTTGCGATGTAATGTCGCTTTAATATTCGAACGACTACTACTAGAGAAATGGGAAATTGTCTGTAAGCCAAAAAATGTCTATATATCTATGTGTAGTAGAACAAAACATAAACAGACTGGCCTTTGAGCCATAAGAAAATGTCAATTTTCAATGGGGTTGACCGATTGCGGGTTTTTTATTTCCCACTAAAGGCACCCACCCCCTACTCTGAAGGTAATTTGGTGGTGAATGTTGCATTTATAGTATGGTGTTTATTTGACACCAAATAGTATGCAAATATTCTAAAATATTCCAAAATGCAGCTCATATATTGTATTTTAATATTTAGAAGTCATTTTCACTATTGCTGACACTACCTACTCAGCCAATCAGTTCATGTATCAATAACTCTTAAGGGTTTCCCTACATTTTTTCAATGTGTGTGTGTTTTACGTTTATTTATCGTCGCTACCGGTTGCCCATATGAGCGACGCCTCCTGAAGATATTAGTCATTTTAGATTTTATTTTTTCAACCAATCCGAGTCCACTATATATATCAATAACATCGGCTGACCAAAATGGTGAATCGACTGTGTTTTCCAATGAAGGTCGTGAATTAAGGAGATGCATCCGGATAGAAGGCGTGTATGAACTATTCTCCTATGTTGTACAGTGTATGTGTTTTTTAAGTATGTGGTCTTGAATGATCCTAAAGTGTAAGAATTGGGATTGGCATTTGGCAGTGCGTTGCAGTATTTGATAATTAATGACAGGAATGTGTGGTTTCGTATGTAACCTTGGAAACATGTATAATTTGATATCATTGAACCTGGGTCGAGATCAAATTGGAAAGGTACTATGGAGATATGTGCGAAGCGATTTTGTATTATAAAATTTAGTCTATGTGCTTCTTTCGCTTTTCATCTATTGTGTCCTATGTATGAGTGTGAATACAGAAATATGCGTCATATCCAGGGATCGCACGTTCCATCCCCCGTTGACCCTAATACAATTAACAGTCTTTCTTTAAACCGAGGTCTCGTGTCGGTGCTTTACATCGTGCACGTAAAAGAACAAGAAGAGACTCTGGATTGTGTTACTGTCTGTATTATTGCACTATCCTCCAACTATCTAAAATGACTAATCTCTTCAGAAGGCGTCGCTCATATGGGAAACCTGTAGCGACGATAAATAAACATAACATACAGAAATATGCGTCCCATTTTAGCTCACTTAGTAGAGCTTTGGTGGAATAATTATGTATGATGACGTTGTATCAGTTGCATAAATGATTCAGTGTTTTACGTTTATTTATCGTCGCTACCGGTTGCCCATATGAGCGACGCCTCCGGCTGAAGAGATTAGTCATGTTTGGAGGATAGTGCAATGATACCCATTCCAGAGTCTCCTCTGGTTCTGCTACGTGCACGATGTACACGAGACCTCGGTTTAAAGTCCCATCTGAAAGACTGTGAATTGTATTAGGGTCAGACGGGAGATCGAACCTGCGATCCCTGGATTACCAGTCCAGCGTGTTACCCACTGAATGATTCACATCAAAATGGTAGCTCTTAAGGTGTCTGCATCGGGACCATTTCAACTACAGTGCCACCAAGAATTGACGTGTGTGTCTTCGGTGTCATGTCGTGATACCAAGTTGGTGTGTGTGTGTAATAAAGCATTCTAATGAAAGGGGATCCAAAATGTCACCGTGTCTCATAATGGTTACCCCTGGACAGTACACTAGCAGTGTCTGATATTAATTCTAAAATATTATTTAAAACTGTATTTACTTTAGGTCAATATATTGCACATCTTAGAAGTTACACCCCCACCAAGTCGACCCCATTACTGCTAAAACATGTCTATTAAATAAATAACTGTGTGTGTGTGCGCGAGCGTGCGTGCGTGCGTACGAACTACGCGTCGATCATAAAACTAAGTATATCAACAAGGCAACTGCAACGACTAGCATCATAAATATGGTTCCAAAACTAGACTGTCCGTGTTTCTCGCAAGGTCGTGTGTTTAGGGGCTGATAAGTACGAGACCATTGTGTCATAATGGCTTCACGAGCACCACTCCATGAGCCTGGGCCCATTATCCTGAACTGGTAGGGTGTGCAAGGCCCAAAGTAGCTTTGCATAGCAAGTTGTGGGTCCACCAGGAAAAGTTTTCCTGAAATGGAGTAGCTGCAATGTTTTCTAAAATATTTGAAGCTGATGTATTTGTATTAAACATGTAGATAAGGATAAAACAAACGCATTGCATAAATGAAACGTCTTCCGTTTCTTTATGTAAACATGTATGTAAATAATCGGCTGTCCGAGTAGCGCGGTGGTTAGCACGCTCGCTTCTCACCAATGCAACCAGGGATCGATCCTCGGACCGGGAAGTATGTGAGATACGGTGAGTACGGTGGTCGCTAGTTCTCTCCGGGTACTCCTCCCACACGTATGATCATATGTACACTTTCATCCGCACCAACGAGAGAGTTGTTAAACCCATTTGATTCTGGATACCGTTCTAACAGTATTTGCAAAGAACATAGAGCTAGATCAGCTGTCACGGAACGTGCCGTCTGATCAGGCTTTATGTTGTTTGCTATTCAGATGATCTTGCTAAGACACTTGGCTATGTAGCAAACAACATAGATCCTGATCAGCACGCAGCGTTACGCAAAAGCCTTTAAATGTATCCAGAATGAAATGGGTTAAAGCTTGTTTCGCAATCGTTGCAAAATAAATATCACAACTGTAATATTAGTATTTATTATACTCATATACATGTATATGACATGCGATCATCGCATTTGTTACATACGGGTTAGTAGTCCAGTGGGTAACACGTGGATCGACTGCGAATCCTAGGATCGCGGGTTCGATCCCCATCTCTTTCCAATGGGACTTTAAACAGATGTCTCGTGTCGGTGCTTTACACCGTGCATAAAAAAGAAACAGAGGATACTCTGGAATGGGTCTCTGTCTGTATCATTGCACTATCCTCCAAAATCTAAAATAACTTCAGGAGTCATCGCTGATATGGTCAACCGGTATCGACGATAAATAAACGGCAAAAACGCACATTGTTTGATGCAAACTAATCACGTGATTCATAAAGGGGCTATTTAAAGGGGCCTCCATAGGTGGTCGAGTGGTTACGGACGGCGACTTTAAATCACTTGCCCCTCATTGCTGCGGCTCGAATTTCATTGGAATTATTTCGTGTGCGGAGACTATCCAGCTAGCCTGTGGAAAGTTGGTGGTTCTACCTAGGTGCCCGTCCATGCCTGAAATACTGCGCTGATGTATCCATGGAGAGTCGCCATATGACCTAAGATGTTAATGCGACTTTAAGCCCCCAAAACCAACATACAAATAGGAATGGAAAGTAGGGCTAAAGACGTGAAAACATATTTAACCGTTAAAATGCTAATCACAACTATAGTTGCTTTTGCAAACAGCATAGAGCCTGATCAGACTGCATAGAACGTGCCGTCTGATCAGGCTCTATGTTGTTTTCAATTCGGATAGTGGAGCGGAGCTAAACACTTGGCTGAATAGTAAACAAAATAGATCCTGATCAGACGCGGCGTTACACTGATTTGGACCTATGTTGTTTGTAACGCCGCGTATGATCAGGATCTATGTTGTTTGCACATTTCTTCAAAATCATTCAGCATGTTAATGGTTAAATTAGACGGCTATATATTTACAAATTGAATAGATTACAGGTATCATCTCTTTGTTTTATTCTGGTAACGAATTATACAATACTTACTGAAATCTGGCTTACAGCCCACCATCTCTGCCAGTTCATCCATGTACGGTATGTAATCTACTTGTATTGTATGACGTTGTGACTTCTTGTATCTCAGCGCCATTGCTGTTCGTTTCTCTGTGATGTTCTCCCACATATATTTCCTCTCTGGCAGCACTACTAACCCCTGAACATAATGACCAGTATTTAGTTTTCGTGCCAATGATTACATCAATGGCCGGTATTTAGTTTTCATTCCAATGATTACATCAATGGCCGGTATTTAGTTTTCATTCCAATGATTACATCAATGGCCGGTATTTAGTTTTCATTCCAATGATTACATCAATGGCCGGTATTTAGTTTTCGTGCCAATGATTACATCAATGGCCGGTATTTAGTTTTCATTCCAATGATTACATCAATGGCCGGTATTTAGTTTTCATTCCAATGATTACATCAATGGCCGGTATTTAGTTTTCATTCCAATGATTACATCAATGGCCGGTATTTAGTGTTCATTCCAATGATTACATCAATGGCCGGTGTTGGTTTTGCTTGCTTTCAAGAATGCTTGAAGTGGAAGTCGCGATAACGCAGTGGATGCGCGAGTTCGAGCCCCACTGGAGCCGTTACGATTGTGCCCTTAGGCAAGGCATTTAAATTCCACATTGCCTCTTCTCTCTCCTTCGTTATGATGGATTCCATCAGGAATGAGGTCTCGAGAGTGATTATAAGTTATAAGAACTTGTTTCGCAATCGAGTTAAAATAAATGTGTATAAATCACTTAAGAATGCTTGGTTTATGACGATACGTAAGTGATATAGTTTAAGTTTAAACTTTATTTATTTTTAACGATTGCGAAACAAGCTATAACAACTTATATTAATCACTCTCATTGGCGCGGATAAAAGCGTAAATGTGGTCATTCGTGTGGGAGGAAACCGAAGTACCCGGAGAAAACCCATCTATCCGATCTGGCGACCATCTCATACTTCCAGGTCCGAGAATTGACCCCTGTCTGCATTGGTGAGAAGCGAGCGCGCTAACCACTGTGCTAATCGGTCATCTAGAGTTTAGTTTGGGACTTGGTTTGGAGTAGCTATTATTAATTGCATATGGTACTTGGTTTGGAGTAGCTATTATTAATTACATATGGTACGTGGTTTGGAGTAGCTCTCTCTCTCCTCCTCCCTCTCTCTCTCTCTCTCTCCTCCTCTCTCTCCTCTCTCTCTCTCTCTCTCTCTCTCTCCCTCTCTCTCCTCTCTCCTCCTCTCCATCTCTCCTCTCTCTCCTCTCTCTCCTCTCTCTCTCCTCTCTCTCTCCTCTCTCTCTCTCCTCTCACTCTCTCCTCTCTTTCTCCTCTCTCTCTCCTCTCTCTCCTCTCTCTCTATCTCTCTCTCCCCTCTCTCTCCCCTCTCTCCTCTCTCTCTCTCTCTCCTCTCTCTCTCTCCTCTCTCTCCTCTCTCTCTCTCTCCTCTCTTCCCTCCCTCCCCCCCTCCCTCTCTCTTCTCTCTCTCTCTCTCTCTCCTCCTTCTCCCTCTCTCCCTCCTCCTCTCTCTCTCTTCTCTCTCTCTCCTTCTCTCTCCTCTCTCTCTCATCTCTCCCTCTTCTCCCTCTTCTCTGCTCTCCCTCTCATCTCCTCTCCCTTTATCTCTCTCTCTCTCTTCTCTCTCTAATAAAAATGGGGATATGGAGAAGAGAATAAGTAAATGTAAAAATATAATTATATACATTTACTTATTCTCTTCTCCATTTCCCCATTTTTATTAGTAATCATATAATTTAGTAAAGTATTTGCACAGCTCTGGTATTCAGCCACTTTGTTAGTTACAATCCAGTCTTTTGGGGAGGGCCGTAACTAATATGGTGTGTCGAAGTTAGAGCTGACTTGCGGTAGATCTGTGGTTCTAATAGTGTGCCCTTTCCGTGTCTGACATACTGCTCGGAGTGGCATCCGCGGTATATCTGTGGTTCTAATAGTGTGCCCTTTCCGTGTCTGACATACTGGTCGGAGTGGCATCCGCGGTATATCTGTGGTTCTAATAGTGCCCTTTCCGTGTCTGACATACTGCTCGGAGTGGCATCCGCGGTAGATCTGTGGTTCTAATAGTGCCCATTCCGTGTCTGACATACTGCTCGGAGTGGCATCCGCGGTAGATCTGTGGTTCTAATAGTGCCCTTTCCGTGTCTGACATACTGCTCGGAGGGGCATCCGCGGTCTTCCTCCACCATTGCATTAATAGCTGGATATTCGCTATGTGAACTAAGCTGTCCGTGCTATGTCAAATCCATACACAATAAACAAGAACGATATAACACTTACTTTGAATACACGTGTAGCCAGACGACACTGCAGCTCACATATGGGCATTATAGCACCTATTGGTTGGAAACACCCTATAATTGCCAGGGTGTGCTTTTCCAAATCGGGCGGGAACATATTTTTAAAGAGTTTCACTCTGTTCCCTTGTACTTCTGTTACATCGTTTCCGAGGAAAGGAAAACCAAATATAAACCCTGTTGCTAGTACGACAGCATCCACATCATCAACTTTTGTACCGTCTTCAAAGATGGCGCCCGTCTCGGTAAACTCGACAACGTTTGCCTTGATAATCACACCCCCTGTAATTATACGATTGGGTAGCTCGTCGTTGATGGTAGGGTGGGCCGAATGTGGGTTATGTTTTGGTAACAGGCTGTATTTCTCGTGATCGAACTTAGCGTTTAGTTTTCTTTTGGTCACATAATTAACCAGAGCAGGGCACCTCGTAATAATAGCCAATTTCACACGGCTTAAGGAAACCATGTCTATAGGGTTTCCATTGTCGGCTATGCGATTATAAATCCAGGTTCCAGAACGTGTACTTAAATACACCTGCAATGTATAAAACATGCGATGTAGAACACATTTGGTTCAGTATTTCCGTATAAGCACACTGTATTTATATATTCATTGGTAGTAGTTATTGTAACTTATTTACTTTACACCGATTGCGAAACAAGCGTAACAATTTAGTACCCGGAGAAAACCCACATGTCTGATCTGCCGACCACCGTACCATCTCACATACTTCCATGTTCGAGGATCGAACCCGGGTTGTATTGGTGAGAAGCGAGCGTGATAACCACTAGTGCACTGCGCTAATCGGACAGCCATGGTATTCTTAGATCCTTCGAAGAATTCGGTTGAATTTACTGAACAGCGCTCCAAGAGTAATAAGCATTTGTTTAATGGCTAACTATGTCTTGGTAGTAATTTAATTTAAAGTTTATTTATTTTACAACGATTGCGAAGCAAGTTTTACCAACTTATATTAATCACTCTCGTTGGCGCGGATGAAAGCGTATATGTGGTCATTCGTGTGGGAGGAAACCGGAGTACCCGGAGAAAATCCACATGTCCGATCTGCCGACCACCGTACCATCTCACATACTTCCCGGTCCGAGGATCGAACCCAGGTTGCATTGGTGACTGCGCTAATCGGACAACCTTCTTGGTAGCATTCGAATCTTATAAAAATTGCATAAAACTGAAATAGCGTTCTATCACAAATTGAGTTTACCTTTTCACCTTGCCTCTCCCATGCGGACATTTACTATAGTACACTATTGGGCGAGCAGTATAATGTAGTACTGTTCCTACGTGCCTCTCTTGGCCAACTATTTGGTAAAGTAAGTATTTGTGTGTGTGTGTGGGGGGGGGGTTCATGACCCTACTATAGACAGATTGGACAAATCCTTGGAAAAACATAGCATGAACATAATTCGGACATATGCATAATCACATGCATATATTCACTTAGATTGGCAAGGCATGACAGTGAAGCATATAACACTGAATGATACAGGAATAAACTATAATACCACTCTACATGTCGTTTGATTATTAAAAACGTGAGGCCTAAAAGTGTCATACTAGAATCACTTGAGAAAATGGCCCGCACGAAAGTCGCATATTACGGCCATCATGCAGGGACACAGTCAAGCATCATGAATTGACGGGGTACCGGTGATACAACACTAATACACCAATACATGTCCACCGCAAGACAGGTATTCTTCGTACACGTGTTTAAAATATAAAACATTTCAGAGTTATCAAAGCACGTGTCCACTACTGGCATTATACAAGTTGGTTTAAAGCGGCATTCTATCCCAAACAGGACATAAAAAGCATGTGTTCACGTATAAATGCATTGCTACTACGAATTCTTCTGAATACATTCCAACACTAACATTGAATCAATAAACAGTGTTTTTGTGGTATACAAACTTTCAAAATTGAAAGTTGGATTTCATATAACGGACATCCACGCTCCTGACTTGACGTGTGTTTGTCATTGGCGTCAATACTAAACACGCGATACGTTCGTATATAGAGATAATTTAACTAAGATTAGTCTACAAAGAAATTTGCATAGGCACACATGTGAGATATCACGGTAAATATGTACCATACCTCGTGTTATTCAGGATAAACGCGTTGTATTACCCATGAATGTCGACCCTATTTACATTATTTTGTAATGTGAACAAACCGCGTATACGACGTTTGTTTATTTGTTGAAATACTCAGTTTTTGAGGCAAATAATTGGAAAACAATTATACCATATAATAGGAAATTACATTCTGCAGACATTTGCGTTTTCATCGATGTAGTGTCGCTTTAACTAAGAATAGTCTACAAATAAATAGGCACAAAATGAGATATAAAGGTAAATCTGTACCATAAATCGTGTTATTCAGGATACACTAGTTGTATTACGCATGGATGTTTACATTATTTTGATATGTCAACAAACCGCGTATACGACGTTTGTTTATTAGTTGAAATACTCAGTATTTGAGGCAAATATTTGGAAAAAAATTATACCATATAATAGGAGAATACATTCTATAGAAATTTGCGTTTTCACTGATGTAGTGTCGCTTTAAGCATATATTATTCAAGTTACATACACATTCATTATCTATACATGATCATTTAGTTGAATAATACTTGTATATATATTGTAAACATAGTTCAGAGATATCAAGTATATATGTCACCTCCACTCCTCGCATGACAAGTCACATGTACACGTTATAATATACATGATCAGGGTTAATTAATAAACTTGTATAAATAAACAGCTCAGAGATAATATCACACCTATGTGAGGTCCCCCTGTCGATCAATCCCTAATCTAGACTGATATGAAGAAAACATATCCCTACATTATTGACAGAAATTATGGAAACCTACCCATATATGATGGAAAAACTACACCTATTCTAGAATGAAATTATAGAAAATCTGCACTGCTCTATACGGAAATGATGGAAAACCTACACTACTCTATACTGAAATGATGGAAAACCTACACTACTCTATACTGAAATGATGGAAAACCTGCACTTCTCTATACTGAAATGATGGAAAACCTGCACTACTCTATACTGAAATGATGGAAAACCTACACTACTCTATACTGAAATGATGGAAAACCTGCACTACTCTATACGGTAATGATGGAAAACCTACACTACTCTATACTGAAATGATGGAAAACCTACACTACTCTATACTGAAATGATGGAAAACCTACACTACTCTATACTGAAATGATGGAAAACCTGCACTACTCTATACTGAAATGATGGAAAACCTACACTACTCTATACTGAAATGATGGAAAACCTGCACTACTCTATACGGAAATGATGGAAAACCTACACTACTCTATACGGAAATGATGGAAAACCTTCACTACTCTATATTGAAATGATGGAAAACCTACAATACTCTATTTACCATCCGTGGTGTGCAGCTTAAATACTTACCTGTGAAGATATCCTGCTGAGTTCCGTAGCCACGTCACCGCCAGAATTCCCAATCCCAATAATCAGAACCCTCTTATCCTCGTAACCATGGAAATCCTTGTAGTCGTGGGTATGTATGACCTTGCCCTTGAACTTCTCTAATCCTGGGAATGTAGGTATGTTCTTCTCCGCATGGTGTCCAGTACAAACAAGAACACTATCAAATATCTGCGTTTCCTTCTTCCCGGATGATTTGTCTGTTGTAACAATTTCCCATTGACCAGTGGTCCTAAAGTCGCATGTCTGTCTAACAGACAGTACCTAAAACAAATTCATTTGTCGTGTAAATTCAATATAATTTGAGTTCGAAACATGGTGTATACCTCAGACTATCAGTTATACACACCATTACCAAACTGTGCAGTATTTCGCAATACATTTGCATTTTCCGGATCATCTATACTAGTAGAGGACATAGAAAACGCACACTTCGGATAATTGTGTTTTTACATGAAAAACAATAACTATATAAATACATAGTTTTAAACATTTTGGAATATTTTTAGTTGTTCAGTGTGTGTAATAACGATATATCGTTGATGGAATCCTTCCGGTATTTCGTTTTCATGTAATAATCATATAATTTAGGTGTGCGTTTTCTATGACCTCTAGCATATTTGGAATTCATTTCCTCACTCAGTTCGAAAATGCTCCAAATATCCAAAAGTTCAAAATTATATACTTATGGTGGAACAATAACAATACAAACTAATCACATATTTCTACTATTATTACTTCAGATGATACTGTGTACAGTCTTTAGCACATATTTCTACTATTATTACTTCAGATGATACTGTGTACAGTCTTTAGCACATATTTCTACTATTATTACTTCAGATGATACTGTGTACAGTCTTTAGCACATATTTCTACTATTATTACTTCAGATGATACCGTGAACAGTCTTTAGCACATATTTCTACTATTATTACTTCAGATGATACTGTGTACAGTCTTTAGCACATATTTCTACTATTATTACTTCAGATGATACCGTGAACAGTCTTTAGCACATATTTCTACTATTATTACTTCAGATGATACTGTGTACAGTCTTTAGCACATATTTCTACTATTATTACTTCAGATGATAGTGTGTACAGTCTTTAGCACATATTTCTACTATTATTACTTCAGATGATACCGTGTACAGTCTTTAGCACATATTTCTACTATTATTACTTCAGACGATAGTGTGTACAGTCTTTAGCACAGATTTCTACTATTATTACTTCAGATGATACCGTGTACAGTCTTTAGCACATATTTCTACTATTATTACTTCAGATGATAGTGTGTACAGTCTTTAGCACATATTTCTACTATTATTACTTCAGATGATACCGTGTACAGTCTTTAGCACATATTTCTACTATTATTACTTCAGATGATAGTGTGTACAGTCTTTAGCACATATTTCTACTATTATTACTTCAGATGACACCGTGTACAGTCTTTAGCACATATTTCTACTATTATTACTTCAGATGATACTGTGTACAGTCTTTAGCACAGTTGTACATTGCCATTGCTATAGTTACTAGAGTCTGTGAATGGCTGTCTTTAAACTGATTTAATACATATATTGAAGATACCCCTATAAGTCATATCTGCACATTGTTATATAGATGTATTGTCATTAATTGTCTCATTCCCCTTTTCTACTCTACTAGCCAATTCCTGATCAGTGTTGTTGTTGTTGTCGTTGTCATTATCAATATCATTGTAAGGTGGTCAAGTTGTGATAGCGCAGTAGGTAAGATGGTCAGGTTGTGATAGCACAGTAGGTACGGTGGTCCGGTTGTGATAGCGCAGTAGGTAAGGTGGTCAAGTTGTGATAGCGCAGTAGGTAAGGTGGTCAAGTTGTGATAGTGCAGTAGGTACGGTGGTCCGGTTGTGATAGCGCAGTAAGTCAAGTTTGTCAAGTTGTGATAGCGCAGTAGGTCAAGTTTGTCAAGTTGTGATAGCGCAGTAGGTAAGGTGGTCAAGTTGTGATAGCGCAGTAGTAAGGTGGTCAAGTTGTGATAGCGCAGTAGGTAAGGTGGTCAAGTTGTGATAGCGCAGTAGTTTAGATGGTCAAGTTGTGATAGGCAGTAGGTAAGGTGGTCAAGTTGTGATAGCGCAGTAGTTTAGATGGTCAAGTTGTGATAGCGCAGTAGGTAAGATGGTCAGGTTGTGAAAGCGCAGTAGGTAAGGTGGTCAAGTTGTGATAGCGCAGTAGGTAAGGTGGTCCGGTTGTGATAGCGCAGTAGGTCAAGTTTGTCAAGTTGTGATAGCGCAGTAGGCAAGTTTGTCAAGTTGTGATAGCGCAGTAGGTAAGGTGGTCAAGTTGTGATAGCGCAGTAGGTAAGGTGGTCAAGTTGTGACAGCGCAGTAGGTAAGGTGGTCAAGTTGTGATAGCGCAGTAGTTTAGATAGTCAAGTTGTGATAGTGCAGTAGGTAAGGTGGTCAAGTTGTGATAGCGCAGTAGTTTAGATGGTCAAGTTGTGATAGCGCAGTAGGTAAGGTGGTCAAGTTGTGATAGTGCAGTAGGTAAGGTGGTCAAGTTGTGATAGTGCAGTATGTAATGTGGTCAAGTCGTGATAGTGCAGTAGGTACGGTGGTCCGGTTGTGATAGCGCAGTAGGTCAAGTTTGTCAAGTTGTGATAGCGCAGTAGGTCAAGTTTGTCAAGTTGTGATAGTGCAGTAGGTAAGGTGGTCAATTTGTGATAGCGCAGTAGGTAAGGTGCTCAAGTTGTGATAGCGCAGTAGGTAAGGTGGTCAAGTTGTGATAGCGCAGTAGTTTAGATGGTCAAGTTGTGATAGTGCAGTAGGTAAGGTGGTCAAGTTGTGATAGCGCAGTAGTTTCGATGGTGAAGTTGTGATAGCGCAGTAGGTAAGATGGTCAGGTTGTGATAGCGCAGTAGGTAAGGTGGTCAAGTTGTGATAGCGCAGTAGGTACGGTGGTCCAGTTGTGATAGCGCAGTAGGTCAAGTTTGTCAATTTGTGATAGCGCAGTAGGTAAGGTGGTCAAGTTGTGATAGCGCAGTAGGTAACGTGGTCAAGTTGTGATAGCGCAGTAGGTAAGGTGGTCAAGTTGTGATAGCGCAGTAGTTTAGATGGTCAAGTTGTGATAGTGCAGTAGGTAAGGTGGTCAAGTTGTGATAGCGCAGTAGTTTAGATGGTCAAGTTGTGATAGCGCAGTAGGTAAGATGGTCAGGTTGTGATAGCGCAGTAGGTAAGGTGGTCAAGTTGTGTTAGCGCAGTAGGTCAAGTTTGTTATTTCTAGTCCACGTTAACGTATTGGTGAAAGTTCAAAGCCTGGCTATTTTCCGAGATTACCCAAGGTCCGTTGTCCGCCCGTCCGTCAACTATTACCTCCAACAATATCACCCTTCATGCATACACACGTATTATAAATATGTATGCCTGCACATATAAATGTTCTTGTTTATTATAGTGTCACACCTATTTAAAGAGCCAGACATTTCTGACTTATGAGACACCTCTTTTTTTATGAACATCAGTACTTCCCGAATCCTATGCTTGTATGCCATGCTCACCAACCGGCCATATAAAAACGAACCCCTAACGAGATTCGAACCTTCGACCTCCCGCTCCGCATGCGGACGCCTTAACCACTAGGCCACGGAGACGGTTGTAATATATATGCAATGTGTATATGTAAATACGCTTTTATAACACCTAATTATGCAACTATATACACGTACACGTACATATATCAGCTTACCTCGGTGTTGAATTTAATATGTTTCTTCAGTCCAAACTTGTCGGCATACAGATGAAAGTATCTGTCCACATATTTATTGTGCATGAATATAGCAAACTCTGCTGGTATCGGGAAATCGCTGTAGCACATCATCTCCTTCGATGTGTTGATCACCGTGGACTTCATCACACATCCCTGTCCTTCTTGTGCTGCATCCCCCGTGTAGTGCCATAATCCACCAATATATGTACCCCTCTCGTAACACACGGGTTCGAGTCCCTCGTCAAGGCAGCATTTTATCGCCGTTAATCCACTTGCACCGGCTCCAATTACGGCCACTCGTTTTGAGATCATAGTGAACCTAGCGAGGCCTAAGAAGTTATGAATGTTGAATAGAACGAGTACATATAGCCTACAATCTATATTTGAAATAAACTCATTATCTGATATGCTCGGTATGTACTAGATATTGACACGAAATAAAAGCTGTTGGAAATAAACAACTCAGGCCGGTAGCCACACTGATGCACACCGAGGAAGCTGCATCGGTTGAAATTCACAAAAACAAAAAAAGATAAATTAAATAAATAAAATGCAAAAAATATCCCTTTGCTGTATAAAATGTTGACTGCTAGAGAGCTGAAAGGTCAATAGGCCTACATAATTATACGTCTAAACTCATTAAATCAGAAAACGCAGGAAATTGGTAATATACCCTAGCAATTTTAGGGGGACATGCCCCTGGACCCTTCTCAGTTGAAAATTGCCTCTGGCTACGGTACTGCATCTGACCCACTATCAACACGCTTCTTATTGTTAAGCATATTAATTGTGATTCTTAGAAACAAATCAACCTCCAACGTGTATTATTGTGTCCGATTAGCGCAGTGGTTAGCGCGATCGCTTCTCACCAATGCAACCCAGGTTCGATCCTCGGACCGGAAGTATGTGAGATGGTACGGTGGTCGCCAGATCGGACAGGTGGGTTTTCTCTGGGTACTCAGGTTCCCTCCCACACGAATGACCACATTTACGCTTTCATTCGCGCCAACGAGAGTGAGTAATATAAGTTGTTAAAACTTGTTTCGCAATCGTTGTAAAATAAATAAAGCTTAAACTACTATAATATATTCGTGACTGTACATATCGACCATAATTAAATAACATACTATGTAAATATACTATACAGCGAGTGTGTCAATATCCGGCGCCATATTGGATGAGTGTTACGTGTAGCATACATGTACAAAATAGTACGATCTTGTTATATAACAGGGCGAGTTCATTTGACTCACTATGGTAAACTCTAGTGATGTAAATGTCTAAAAATAGACCTACTCTAGATAACTTTCACCAAAACGACCAGAGTTCGTCACTAGAGTAAACAAACGGCAGATTTGTCTAACATGTTGCTGTTATTTCTATTAATACTATAATAGCTCTATTTTCTATATAATAATTTTACATTCCCTAAAATAACAGCATGTGGTAGCAAATTTCTGACTTTAGTTGTAAATTATGCAAAATAAAAAAAGATTAAAACTTAAATAACGTAGATCTATCTGAATATTTAGTATCCGACCGAATACCATGTATTACCATGAAAGTCGACCAGCTAAATGGAATATCGAATATAAACTGCATACATTCTCCTTCCATAACCAACAAGCATTACAAGAAGCTGCGATAAGTTTTATACATGTATAAGACCAACGTATCGACAATTGCCAAACTAGATATAAGCTTCTTATAAACTCATCAGCAGACGCCATTTTAGTTACTCGACCATCCCAGCGAATGCGGTGGGTAGAACGCGAGTAAATGATGGTGGTCACAATTTCACAAATGACGTCATTAGAGATAAAACTATTGGTGTGTTCTTGATATTTCTTCTTACCATAATTAATCGAGTTTACTCGGGTATTTCAACTGAACTCGCTCAGTGTTTTAAGTAAAATATTTATATTCCAATATTGGGTCATTTTCTACGGAAGCCCTGGAGGGACATTTTCCTTACTTGTTATTACTTATTTGTTATTACTTATTTGTTATTACTTATTTGATAAGAGTTACTCATTTGCTCGGCCATTTTGAATGTCGACAGTCAAAACGGATAACTTATGGTCGGACGCAATTAACTAAAATCATGTCAACTAGCATGCTCATTGTGTTGATGCTACAAACATTCTTGTATGTAGAGAGTGTAGTGCCGTCGGATAGTCCGCGTATCAGAAATGGTTTCACCAGAAATGAATTAATTAAAATATATTTTATGGAAGGATTGAAGTATGCTGAAATTGTTCTTTTTTTGTTTTGCCGCCATAATATTAGAATAAGCATTCGTCTTTTAAAGCGTATCTTACAACAGTTAAATCTACAGAGACGTCCTCATCAATACTCACATGTACACGATGTAATAAATATAGTTCGACAGGAGATAAAGATAAGTGGGGAGTGTGTAGGTTATTGGACAATGTGGAACAGACTAGTGAGGGATCATGGGCTAGCAGTAAAAAGAAACGAAGTCATGCGAATAATGAAACACATATGCCCCTTTGCAACAGATGAACGAAAATCACATAGGTTAAAGCGAAGGGTGTATACGCTCAAAGGGCCTAATTACGTATGGCATGTGGACGGTTATGATAAATTAAAACCGTTTGAATTCTGTATTCATGGGTGCATTGACGGTTATAGTCGTAGAATCATGCGGCTTGAAGTAGCATCTAGCAACAACGATCCCGCTATTGTCGCGAAATACTATTTGGACTGTTTAAAACACTTTCAAAATGCTCCACGAATTTTAAGAGCAGATAATGGAACAGAAAACAGCAGTGTGAGTTTTCTGCAGCCGTTTTTCATATACACTTCATCTGACCGTATGGCGGCATGGAAAGTTTCATATATGGAAATAGCACAGCAAACCAGAGGATAGAATCGTGGTGGGGGATACTCCGTAAGCTTGGTGTGCATTGGTGGATTAATCTTTTCAAAGATATTAGGGATTCAGGAATGTATGATTTTGAAAACCTAGTGACAAAAGGATGTTTAAGATTTTGTTTCATGGGTGCTTTGCAAACAGATCTGGATAGAATTGCAAAAGAA
>CM026387.1:66028467-66058188 GCA_014843695.1 Archivesica marissinica | reverse complement strand
AAAAAGAACACAACACACACGTTTGCATGAATTTGTAATATTATATTTATTCTATCTAAGCATATGGCATGACGAAAACCATTAGTACGATTAAAGTTACGACTATTCTCTTACCATTATCACACAACTTGCATAGCACACAAGGGCTGAGATGTCTGTGAATATATGTATATCTGCATCTTGTATAGTATAACAGAGCTGAGATATCCGTGTATATATGTATATATACATCATGTATAGTATACCAGAGCTGAGATATCCGTGAACATATGTATATATACATGCTGTATAGTATACCAGAGCTGAGATATCCGTGAATATATGCATATATACATGCTGTATAGTATACCAGAGCTGAGATATCCGTGTATATATGTATATATACATGCTGTATAGTATACCAGAGCTGAGATATCCGTGTATATATGTATATATACATGCTGTATAGTATACCAGAGCTGAGATATCCGTGTATATATGATATATAACATGTATAGTATACCAGAGCTGAGATATCCGTGAATATGTATATATACATGCTGTATAGTATACCAGAGCTGAGATATCCGTGTATATATGTATATATATACATGCTGTATAGTATACCAGAGCTGAGATATCCGTGTATATATGTATATATACATGCTGTATAGTATACCAGAGCTGAGATATCCGTGAATATATGTATATATACATGCTGTATAGTATACCAGAGCTGAGATATCCGTGTATATATGTATATATACATGCTGTATAGTATACCAGAGCTGAGATATCCGTGTATATATGTATATATACATGCTGTATAGTATACCAGAGCTGTGATATCCGTGTATATATGTATATATACATGCTGTATAGTATACCAGAGCTGAGATATCCGTGTATATATGTATATATACATGCTGTATAGTATACCAGAGCTGAGATATCCGTGTATATATGTATATATACATGCTGTATAGTATACCAGAGCTGAGATATCCGTGTATATATGTATATATACATGCTGTATAGTATACCAGAGCTGAGATATCCGTGTATATATGATATATATACATGCTGTATAGTATACCAGAGCTGTGATATCCGTGAATATATGTATGTCTGTATCATGTATAGTATACCAGAGCTGAGATGTTCGTGAATATATGTATATATACATGCTGTATAGTATACCAGAGCTGAAATATCCATGTATATATGTATCAACTGCTGTAAAGCATACAATAGCTGAAAACCCCAAATTAGCGTAACAGGTAGATGACTGTTTTAATGTACATGTATACATATGTATTTATTACCATGGAATGTACGTATTTCTCATTCTCCAACAAACAGGAAGTTGCGCGTACCGTCCAATAATGCGCAACGAATCTGTACAAGACGCCACAATAAATTTCGAGGTAATTCATTGTGGATATTGCAAGGACAGTGTACTCTAATACGTTGGAGTACTAGTGCCGACCCGGCTTATTTTTGTCGTCGTGTGGGTCTATGGTTCTTGTTGTAGTGTATGTGTATGTCAGTTGGGGAACTCGCTTGTTGTGAGGTACCGGGGCGGCTATAATTAAAAGATCCAATTCACAATTTAAATTTTACGAAATATTTAATTCTTATTTATTTAACCTTGGTTCAGATTCTGGATTAGCGTAATGCAGCCAGAATCTCGGGTTATATAAGCTAGTGCTGGATTCGAACGCACACCTAACCAGATTGGGTAGCCAATGAGTGAATTTTGAAACACCCACCTATCCAGGTTGGACAGCCAATGGGTGAAATTTGAATCTTCATGGACCCAGAATGCCCATGGCAGACACGTTTATTATTATCCAAATATGCAACAGAACAAACAATTAATGTTTACACTGCTTGGCACTAATCTGCTGTCATCATATTGCACATACGAGTAATATAGATGTTGCATAATAACTATCTAGCGTGAATAGCAGTAATTATCTGTGTAAAGATATGAAGTATTTGATGTGCTTAATTGTAACGAACAAAAATTATAAATGTATAAACTCTTCGAAATTTAGTGAGGTTGAAAACGGTTACTTATTAGTTATGAAATTGAAATCTCTATAAATAAACTGTGACTCCTTTATCGTATATACAAAATGTACATCTAATAGGAATGAACAGGCTTGATAACCCTGACCTTAAATATAACGGAGACGAATAGTAATATGACAATTAAGAACAGGGCTGCAATGATTACAACTCTTCAAGGTTCGAGCCCCGCTCAGGCCGTGTCTCATTTATATGAAAAAGCTGGCAGTTTCTTACGGAGGTTGGTGCACCCAAGTACTGGTTAACCGCTGGAGCCTGCACAGGAAAGGTGTTGTTAGGTAAACTGCCCGCCGGCGATATATCCCAAAATGGTGCTGATGCAGGCGTAAAACCCGAAATATAAATAAATAAATAACTCTTCAAGATGGCTATTTAAATATAACCATACATATATCATATGTCATTCTATTAACGTGAAACTACCGTCTCGTCGTTCGTTATGTATGCGTGCTCACCACTGCGCTGGGGACCAGCATACGAGTCTTTGTATGTACGAGTCTCAACACCAAATCCCGCGATAAACACATTCGACACGATGATAAATAACACCAGAATACTCCCAAATCTGTCTAGCCAATTCGCAACCGTTTTCATTCTTTCCATCGTGGACATGGTCCTCGGTAATTCAGAATTATGATCGTCCTCTAGATTCTTTTCAATCGACCAAATTGTGAGCATGCAAATGGTGAACACAACCTGTAAGCCGATTGACAGACAGATGAAAGTGATGAGTAGGGAGAAGTAATCGTTTTGGGAGACGAGCAGAGCTTTCAGTTGAGACACGTTGGCCATCATGAGGGCGACATCCATTAGCTGGTGGATAAAGTTACGCTTCCCGATATAAGCATTTGGTGGTAAACTCTGCAACAAAAAAAATAATAATTCTATGACAGCAATATAATAATTCTATAATGTTATACACGCAATAATACAACACAATATTACATATACTGACACCAAAAGGAAACTGCGCACTTGTTTTAGATGTAAAATTTATATCATTTTAGAAAATAATATACACTGTAGGCAGCTGTGGTATCAAAATGTGCGAAATATTGTAAATTAGGGCAATGTGTGATTGATTATTTTCGTCACGTAAAATCAATAATTCTAAAATTTGAAGCGAAAAAGTAATGCTCAATATAAAAGTGCACAGTGGTTTTATGGTGTAAGTACAGACGAATCTGTAGTCCAGTTGTAACACGCTGGACTGGTAATCCAGGGATCGCAGGTTCGAAATCTAACATGATTAATCTCTCCAGGAGGCGTCGCTCATGTGGGCAACCAGTAGCGACGATAAATAAACGTAAAACACACACATAGTGTCAGTACATATTGCCATGTGCATCACATTATGATAATAGTACCGGGGCCGACTTAAAGAAAAACACAATACAAATTAGAAATTACAAAGATGTTCCGCTATGAAAGTGTCAACGACTTCTACATCTACAATTAGTCGTTTTCTGAAACGACATACGAGTTATCCTTGTGTGACGAGGAGTGTGTTAGTCACACATATAAATATAGAAGTGTATCGTAGTGTGTGCCAGTCAGTAATAACATGTGTGTAGGATATTAGCCGAAAACGATCCAATATGTACTGAACTGTGTGAGGCGCGTAGTGCCGAACACAGTACCAATAGTTTATATATTGGATCCGATTGAGGATTATATCTTACCTAAAACACACACACTTATGTAACAATATCTTACTACTTAAATGTGTTCATTTCGTACATTTACGTATAGGATTTAGCATAATACTATAGCCTTTTGAAAGCAGTCCAATAATAATGGACTGCAAGTACATAGGTATGACGTCACGACAGTGTTTTAACATTGGAAAATGTTACTGTTAATCTGGTTAACCACTGTCAAGCTGTACCTGCTAATACTAATCATATAATGTAGGTGTGCGTTTTCTATGTCCTCTAGTATAAACTTGTTGCAGTAGATTTGATATACATTTTAAAAAATACTTATTTTGGGTCAACCCCACTTAGAGCTACAGACCCGAAATCACAACCGAAAGAACGTTTGTGAAAAATCGGCCCCAGAAGAGAAATGCTCGACAATGCAAACCCAAGATGTTTATTCAACAAATAGTGTCACGAAATGCATGTGCACAAAGAAATTAATAGAGCTAGCTACATGTACCTGTTCACCCACATCCAGTTCGTCTTGTCCTGCCGGTTCTTCGTACATATGCACGGACAATGTGTCGTCTGTCTTGTTGCCATCGTCACCTGCTGCAATACCGCCCTTCCGTCCGTATGTATGTATATTCTCACTAAGGGCTATGTCTGTAAATACCGCGGTGTTGTTTTTTAGCATTGTCGCGTTCTAAGCGTATTATATATTAGGGTAATATTAATTATAAGCAGTATTGTAGCAATATGAAAATAACCGTATCCGTATAATACTGAACAGTGGCAGTGGGTTGTTTATATGCATGTGAGTACCATATACAACAGAACGTTGCTTTTATTTCATATGTTCGTGGAATTTCATTCGGAAATATTGTAAAGTCATGGATATAATCAGTGGCGTGGTGTATTGTTACGCTCTAAGTGGTGTCCACGGGGTCATTGACAAACGGCTAAGTCAAATAAATACTATCTTGGTTTCAGGTCGGACCAACATGTAATGTACGTGCGGTTAGTCGCTTTAACTTTTCCTAGAGAGGCTGTCGGATTAGCGCAGTGGTTAGTACGCTTGCTTCTCATCAATGCAATCCGTGTTCGATCCTCGGACCAGGAAGTATGTGAGATGCTACGGTGGTCGCCAGATCGAACAAGTGGGGTTTCTCCGGGTACTCCGGTTTCCTCCCACACGAATGACCACATTTACGCTTTCATCCGCGCCAACGAGAGTGATTAATATAAGTTGTTGAAGAATGTTGTAAACTAAGTAAAGTTTAAACTTTTTGAGGGACGTTATGGTTGCATTAACATTATACGGTTCGGGTGTGTACACACAACTTAATTGGCAATGGTATTATACCCAAATAGACCAACATTCACGATGTTTATTTTGAACAGACATAACATTCTTTGAGAGAGAACTAATTTCCCCTTTTTTTGATATTTGAATTTACGAATTCATGGTATCATCTAAGTGGCCACTCAAGTCAATCGATCATCTAAGTGGCCACTCAAGTCAATCGATCATCTAAGTGGCCACTCAAGTCAATCGATCATCTAAGTGGCCACTCAAGTCAATCGATCATCTAAGTGGACACTCAAGTCAATCGATCATCTAAGTGGACACTCAAGTCAATCGATCATCTAAGTGGCCACTCAAGTCAATCGATCATCTAAGTGGCCACTCAAGTCGGTTTGTTATTTTACATATGAAGTGCTGGTCGTGTTAAGGAATGAATCCCCGATTAATAGTTTCCATAAGGGTATGAACTACATTATGTATTTAATCCAAATTTGTAACTTACCGTGTACGGACATGGCAAATAGATCACCATTGGAACAGCATAAACTGTTGTTTAGACACGCCTTTTCTAGTGAACGCTGACATGGCAAGTAGATCACCATTGGAACAGCGTAAACTGTTTAGACACGCCTTTTCTAGTGAACGCTGACATGGCCAGTAGATCACCATTGGAACAGCGTAAACTGTTTAGACACGCCTTTTCTAGTGAACGCTGACATGACAAGTAGATCACCATTGGAACAGCGTAAACTGTTTAGACACGCCTTTTCTAGCGAACGCTGACATGGCAAGTAGATCACCATTGGAACAGCGTAAACTGTTTAGACACGCCTTGTCTAGTGAACGCTGACATGGCAAGTAGATCACCATTGGAACAGCGTAAACTGTTTAGACACGCCTTTTCTAGTGAACGCTGACATGGCAAGTTGATCACCATTGGAACAGCGTAAACTGTTTAGACACGCCTTATCCAGTGAACGCTGACATGGCAAGTAGATCACCATTGGAACAGCGTAAACTGTTTAGACACGCCTTTTCTAGTGAACGCTGACAAACACTGCGAATGTACCTTCGAGTGCGCATGTCAGTTACATATCAATAGTGAGGACATTCATACGAAATGGATACAACCAGGGCATATGTATACGTTGATCTAAGGAAATGCAATAACGATGTAAATATGTTGGTATAAATCATAGTTTCGTTGATTGGTCGTATTGCAAGTACACGATATACAAGTCAAGTCAAGTAAACGGTCGTATTGCAAGTACACAATATACAAGTCAAGTCAAATCAAAGGTCGTATTGCAATTACACGATATACAAGTCAAGTCAAAGGTCGTATTGCAATTACACGATATGCAAGCCAAGTCAAGTCAAGTCAACGGTCGTATTGCAATTACACGATATACAAGTCAAGTCAAGTCAAATCAAAGGTCGTATTGCAAGTACACGATATACAAGTCAAGTCATATCAAATCAAAGGTCGTATTGCAAGTACACGATATACAAGCCAAGTCAAGTCAAAGGTCGTATTGCAATTACACGATATACAAGTCAAGTCATATCAAATCAAAGGTCGTATTGCAAGTACACGATATACAAGTCAAGTCATATCAAATCAAAGGTCGTATTGCAAGTACACGATATACAAGTCAAGTCAAAGATCGTATTGCAATTACACGATATACAAGTCAAGTCAAATCAAAGGTCGTATTGCAATTACACGATATACAAGTCAAGTCAAAGGACGTATTGCAAGTACACGATATACAAGTCAAGTCAAAGGTCGTATTGCAAGTACACGACATACAAGTCAAGTCAAAGATCGTATTGCAATCACACGATATACAAGTCAAGTCAAAGATCGTATTGCAATCACACGATATACAAGTAAATTCAAATCAACGGTCGTATTGCAATCACACGACATACAAGTCAAGTCAAATCAAAGGTCGTATTGCAATTACACGATATACAAGTCAAGTCAAGTCAAAGGTCGTATTGCAATTACACGACATACAAGTCAAGTCAAATCAAAGGTCGTATTGCAATTACACGACATACAAGTCAAGTCAAATCAAATGTAGTATTGCAATTACACGACATACAAGTCAAGTCAAATCAAAGGTCGTATTGCAATTACACGACATACAAGTCAAGTCAAATCAAAGGTCGTATTGCAATTACACGACATACAAGTCAAGTCAAATCAAATGTAGTATTGCAATTACACGACATACAAGTCAAGTCAAATCAAAGGTCGTATTGCAATTACACGACATACAAGTCAAGTCAAATCAAAGGTCGTATTGCAATTACACGACATACAAGTCAAGTCAAATCAAATGTAGTATTGCAATTACACGATATACAAGTCAAGTCAAGTCAAAGGTCGTATTGCATTTACACGATATACAAGTCAGGTCAAGTCAAATCAAAGGTCTTATTGCAATTACACGATATACAAGTCAAGTCAAATCAAAGGTCGTATTGCAATTACACGATATTCAAGCCAAGTCAAGTCAAAGGTCGTATTGCAATTACACGATATACAAGTCAAGTCAAATCAAAGGTCGTATTGCAATTACACGATATACAAGTCAAGTCAAAGGTCGAATTGCAAGCACACGATATACAAGTCAAGTCAAGTCAAAGGTCGTATTGCAAGTACACGATATACAAGCCAAGTCAAGTCAAAGGTCGTATTGCAAGTACACGATATACAAGCCAAGTCAAGTCAAGTCAAGTCAAAGGTCGTATTGTAACTACACGATATACAAGCCAAGTCTAGTCAAATCAAAGGTCGTATTGCAAGTACACGATATACAAGCCAAGTCAAGTCAAGTCAAAGGTCGTATTGCAATTAAACGATATACAAGCCAAGTCAAGTCAAAGGTCGTATTGCAATTGCACGATATACAAGTCAAGTCATATCAAATCAAAGGTCGTATTGCAAGTACACGATATACAAGTCAAGTCATATCAAATCAAAGGTCGTATTGCAAGTACACGATATACAAGTCAAGTCATATCAAATCAAAGGTCGTATTGCAAGTACACGATATACAAGTCAAGTCAAGTCAAAGGTCGTATTGCAAGTACACGATATACAAGCCAAGTCAAGTCAAAGGTCGTATTGCAATTACACGATATACAAGCCAAGTCAAGTCAAATCAAAGGTCGTATTGCAAGTACACGATATACAAGTCAAGTCAAAGGTCGTATTGCAAGTACACGATATACAAGCCAAGTCAAGTCAAGTCAAAGGTCGTATTGCAAGTACACGATATACAAGCCAAGTCAAGTCATAGGTTTTATTGGCAAGAACATATACTTGTCCATCGCCAAGAAACATATTTGGCGGTTATAAACAAATTGTACAGAAAATCATGATGTGAATAAGGTATGAGTATAAATGACAATAGCATGTAATATTAAAACATATATATCTAACTCCGTGTTGCTAACATGCAATATTCAAACATATATATCTAACTCCGTGTTGCTAACATGCAATATTCAAACATATATATCTAATTCCGTGTTGCTAACATGTAATATACAAACATATATATCTAACTCCATATTGCGAACATGCAATATTCAAACATATATATCTACGTCCATGTTGCTAACATGCAATATACAAACATATATATCTAACTCCGTGTTGCTAACATGCAATATACAAACATATATATCTAACTCCATGTTGCTAACATGTAATATACAAACATATATATCTAACTCCGTGTTGCTAACATGCAATATACAAACATATATATCTAACTCCGTGTTGCTAGCATGCACTATACAAACATATATATCTAACTCCATGTTGCTAACATGTAATATACAAACATATATATCTAACTCCATGTTGCTAACATGCAATATACAAACATATATATCTAACTCCGTGTTGCTAACATGCACTATACAAACATATATCTCTAACTCCGTGTTGCTAACATGCACTATACAAACATATATATCTAACTCCGTGTTGCTAACATGTAATATACAAACATATATATCTAACTCCGTGTTGCTAACATGCAATATACAAACATATATATCTAACTCCGTGTTGCTAACATGCACCATACAAACATATATATCTAACTCCGTGTTGCTAACATGCAATATACAAACATATATATCTAACTCCATGTTGATAACATGTAATATACAAACATATATATCTAACTCCGTGTTGCTAACATGCAATATACAAACATATATATCTAACTCCATGTTGCTAACATGCAATATACAAACATATATATCTAACTCCGTGTTGCTAACATGCAATATACAAACATATATATCTAACTCCATGTTGCTAACATGCAATATTCAAACATATATATCTAACTCCGTGTTGCTAACATGCAATATACAAACATATATATCTAACTCCATGTTGCTAACATACAATATTCAAACATATATATCTAACTCCGTGTTGCTAACATGCAATATTCAAACATATATATCTAACTCCAGTTTTAAAGTTGTTATTAGTTGGAACAATAATATCTAGGTAGATGTTGACTTCTACTGCGGACAAACTAATAAGAAATGATACTCTGATTCAACCTCATGCATATTACATGTTGTACATACACTTTGATTTCTCTCAATAGTTCGAAAACGCCCATCGTTGTGCATGTTGCTTGTGTTAATGTAATGTGACTATATTTATTTATTTATTGGCCTTCTGGTAAGTCCTTTAAGCGTACACCGTATTGCTGACGTAGGCGTACTCACGAGTGAATACTTGACCTGACTTAATATAGGTACAGTGTATTAGTACAGCACAGTAGTTCTTCCATGTTGAATTCTAAGTATTGCTTTACATTGAATGTCAATTAGTAATTATATATTGTTATATAACAATAACGCTTCCGTTATGCACGATGCATGTGCTGATTTCCTAGTATATAATGGTATATTAATGCACACCAATTACATAACACGGTGTACAATCTAATAATATGAATCATGTGAGTGAGTATTGTTGTAATCTTGAGAAGGGCCATTCAAGCACGTGTTGAGGTTGATTTATTTATTGACTTTAAGGATGTGCAACAGGGATCGGTATCTGTCATCGTGTACCATACTATATCACATTTGACCAGTGCTCTTGGGGTTGTCTATCATCGTGTACCATACTATATTACATTTGACCAGTGCTCTTGGGGTTGTCTTTCATCGGATACCTTCATATATTATGTAAGACTGGCAGTGTGTATTAGATAGACTGGATTTAGCTGGGGCTGCTATCATCAGATACCATCGTAAATCTGCCTTGTTTATTAAACTGAAAGGCGGTTCCATATATGGGATGGTATCATCGGGTATCATCATATATATTAGGGGATACCCTTGTCTATCATCACTAGGGTACACGCCAAATATGGATAGCACACATGTTTCTAGATATAGGCCTGCTCAGGATATGGGGGGAGGATTTTTGGCTTGGACTTGGAAAAGTAGAGATGGTTTATTAAGTATTATTGGAACTTATAAACATCCAGGAATAATAAAAATCATATCATAAATAAGTGACTTTAGATCAGAATTATGTAAGGAACTTTCATTTCATCTTGATAATAATATATGAAAATAAACTAGCTAGCGGAAACTTACTTACTTATTCGAACTATTGTTTTACCCACGCACCACTATGTTTAACAGTATCTAAACCCTGAATAATTTATTTCATAGAAAGAGAGTTACATGTTATTTAGCCTATACTCGTGTTTACTTTTATTATTGTTTGCCATACGAGTGACATATGTACAGACGCCCCCTGAAGAGATGAATCATTTTAGATTGTGGATGATACAGAAAGTCCTCTTGGGTTTTTACGTGCATGGTGTAAAGTAGTCCATGCCGTGACGTGAACGTTATTATCACGTCATTAACATTCCTTATATGTGGACGAACGTCAAGGGAGGTAACTAGAGCCACATAGTGGGGATAAGTATAATAAACCGACACGAGATCTAGGTTTACACGTTAAAGTCTCATCCGACAGTGTATAATATATATAGCCATATGAAAGCCCGCTATAGTAGCGGAATCCATCGCCACGAGGGAGAGAGAAGAGGCAACGTGGAAATTAAATGCCTTGCTTAAGGGCACAATCATAACGGCTCCAGCGGGGCTCGAACTCCGGACCGTTCGCACCTGAAGCGAAAGCGTATCCTCTGTACTATCATTCGACTTTGCAGTGATTCTTATACAGTTACAAATACAACTTAGACATATAAACATTACATGGCATAGCTGGGAATCCAACCTGCTAGCCCTGGGTTACACGTCCAGTGTGCTCCTACCCGCTGTAGGTTTGACTTCAAATCACGTGCCCATAACCGCTGTATGGTTAACTTCAAATCACTTGGCACTAACCGCTGTAGGTTTGACTTCTAATCACTTGGCACTAACCGCTGTAGGTTTGACTTCTAATCACTTGGCACTAACCGCTGTAGGTTTGACTTCTAATCACTTGGCACTAACCGCTGTAGGTTTGACTTCTAATCACTTGGCACTGGCCGCTGTAGGTTTGACTTCTAAATCACTTGGCACTAACCGCTGTAGGTGTGACTTCAAATCGCGTGCCTATAACCGCTGTAGGTTTGACTTCTAATCAATTGGCACTAACCGCTGTAGGTTTGACTTCAAATCGCGTGCCTATAACCGCTGTAGGTTTGACTTCTAATCACTTGGCACTAACCGCTGTAGGTTTGACTTCAAATCACGTGCCTATAACCGCTGTAGGTTTGACTTCTAATCACTTGGCACTGACCGCTGTATGTTTGACTTCTAATCACTTGGCACTGACCGCTGTATGTTTGACTTCTAATCACTTGGCACTGACCGCTATAGATTTGACTTCAAATCACGTGCCCATAACCGCTGCAGGCTTGACTACAAATCGCGTGCCCATAACCGATGTAGGTTTGACTTCAAATCACGTGACCATAACCGCTGTAGGTTTGACTTCAAATCACGTGCCTATTACCGCTGTAGGTTTGACTTCTAATCACTAGGCACTGACCGCTATAGATTTGACTTCAAATCACGTGCCCATAACCGCTGCAGGCTTGACTACAAATCGCGTGCCCATAACCGATGTAGGTTTGACTTCAAATCACGTGACCATAACCGCTGTAGGTTTGACTTCAAATCACGTGCCCATTACCGCTGTAGGTTCGAATCGTACTGGGGATGTCGAATTAATTCATGTGAGTAAAACTATCCAGCTGGCTTGCGTAGGTCGAAACAATAAAACAGTTGCACGTATACTCAATAAACAAAACAATAAAGCAGTTGCACGTATACTCAATAAACAAAACAATAAAGCAGTTGCACGTATACTCAATAAACAAAACAATAAAACAGTTGCACGTATACTCAATAAACAAAACAATAAAGCAGTTGCACGTATACTCAATAAACAAAACAATAAAGCAGTTGCACGTATACTCAATAAACAAAACAATAAAGCAGTTGCACGTATACTCAATAAACAAAACAATAAAGCAGTTGCACGTATACTCAATAAACAAAACAATAAAACAGTTGCACGTATACTCAATAAACAAAACAATAAAACAGTTGCACGTATACTCAATAAACAAAACAATAAAACAGTTGCACGTATACTCAATAAACAAAACAATAAAGCAGTTGCACGTATACTCAATAAACAAAACAATAAAACAGTTGCACGTATAAACAAAACGTACAACATAAATCATTTTAAACAATTGTTTGGTATCAACACACGAAAGAGAAACATTTGTAAAACTTAAAGCGACACTACATCGGTGAAAACGCAAATGTCTGCAGATTGTAATTTGCTATTATGTGATATAATATTTTTCCAAATATATGCCTCAAAAACTGAGTATTTCAACACATAAACAAACGTCGTATACGCGGTTTGTTGACAAACAAAATAATGTAAATAGGGTTGACATGCATGCGTAATACAAAGCATTTATCCTGAATAACACGAGGTATGGTACATATTCACAGTGATATCTCACAGGTGTGCCTATGCATATGTATTTGTAGACTAATCATAATTAAATTATGGAGCCTGGATGACCGTTATATGAAATCTTACTTTCACGTTTGAATGTTTATATATCACAAACACACTGTTAAATTGGTTCAATGTTAGTGTTCGAATGTATTCAAAAGAATTGTTAGTAGCAATGCATTCATACGGGGAAAAATGCATTTTATTTGCATTTTTGCGATGTAATGTCGCTTTAATATTCGAACGACTACTACTAGAGAAATGGGAAATTGTCTGTAAGCCAAAAAATGTCTATATATCTATGTGTAGTAGAACAAAACATAAACAGACTGGCCTTTGAGCCATAAGAAAATGTCAATTTTCAATGGGGTTGACCGATTGCGGGTTTTTTATTTCCCACTAAAGGCACCCACCCCCTACTCTGAAGGTAATTTGGTGGTGAATGTTGCATTTATAGTATGGTGTTTATTTGACACCAAATAGTATGCAAATATTCTAAAATATTCCAAAATGCAGCTCATATATTGTATTTTAATATTTAGAAGTCATTTTCACTATTGCTGACACTACCTACTCAGCCAATCAGTTCATGTATCAATAACTCTTAAGGGTTTCCCTACATTTTTTCAATGTGTGTGTGTTTTACGTTTATTTATCGTCGCTACCGGTTGCCCATATGAGCGACGCCTCCTGAAGATATTAGTCATTTTAGATTTTATTTTTTCAACCAATCCGAGTCCACTATATATATCAATAACATCGGCTGACCAAAATGGTGAATCGACTGTGTTTTCCAATGAAGGTCGTGAATTAAGGAGATGCATCCGGATAGAAGGCGTGTATGAACTATTCTCCTATGTTGTACAGTGTATGTGTTTTTTAAGTATGTGGTCTTGAATGATCCTAAAGTGTAAGAATTGGGATTGGCATTTGGCAGTGCGTTGCAGTATTTGATAATTAATGACAGGAATGTGTGGTTTCGTATGTAACCTTGGAAACATGTATAATTTGATATCATTGAACCTGGGTCGAGATCAAATTGGAAAGGTACTATGGAGATATGTGCGAAGCGATTTTGTATTATAAAATTTAGTCTATGTGCTTCTTTCGCTTTTCATCTATTGTGTCCTATGTATGAGTGTGAATACAGAAATATGCGTCATATCCAGGGATCGCACGTTCCATCCCCCGTTGACCCTAATACAATTAACAGTCTTTCTTTAAACCGAGGTCTCGTGTCGGTGCTTTACATCGTGCACGTAAAAGAACAAGAAGAGACTCTGGATTGTGTTACTGTCTGTATTATTGCACTATCCTCCAACTATCTAAAATGACTAATCTCTTCAGAAGGCGTCGCTCATATGGGAAACCTGTAGCGACGATAAATAAACATAACATACAGAAATATGCGTCCCATTTTAGCTCACTTAGTAGAGCTTTGGTGGAATAATTATGTATGATGACGTTGTATCAGTTGCATAAATGATTCAGTGTTTTACGTTTATTTATCGTCGCTACCGGTTGCCCATATGAGCGACGCCTCCGGCTGAAGAGATTAGTCATGTTTGGAGGATAGTGCAATGATACCCATTCCAGAGTCTCCTCTGGTTCTGCTACGTGCACGATGTACACGAGACCTCGGTTTAAAGTCCCATCTGAAAGACTGTGAATTGTATTAGGGTCAGACGGGAGATCGAACCTGCGATCCCTGGATTACCAGTCCAGCGTGTTACCCACTGAATGATTCACATCAAAATGGTAGCTCTTAAGGTGTCTGCATCGGGACCATTTCAACTACAGTGCCACCAAGAATTGACGTGTGTGTCTTCGGTGTCATGTCGTGATACCAAGTTGGTGTGTGTGTGTAATAAAGCATTCTAATGAAAGGGGATCCAAAATGTCACCGTGTCTCATAATGGTTACCCCTGGACAGTACACTAGCAGTGTCTGATATTAATTCTAAAATATTATTTAAAACTGTATTTACTTTAGGTCAATATATTGCACATCTTAGAAGTTACACCCCCACCAAGTCGACCCCATTACTGCTAAAACATGTCTATTAAATAAATAACTGTGTGTGTGTGCGCGAGCGTGCGTGCGTGCGTACGAACTACGCGTCGATCATAAAACTAAGTATATCAACAAGGCAACTGCAACGACTAGCATCATAAATATGGTTCCAAAACTAGACTGTCCGTGTTTCTCGCAAGGTCGTGTGTTTAGGGGCTGATAAGTACGAGACCATTGTGTCATAATGGCTTCACGAGCACCACTCCATGAGCCTGGGCCCATTATCCTGAACTGGTAGGGTGTGCAAGGCCCAAAGTAGCTTTGCATAGCAAGTTGTGGGTCCACCAGGAAAAGTTTTCCTGAAATGGAGTAGCTGCAATGTTTTCTAAAATATTTGAAGCTGATGTATTTGTATTAAACATGTAGATAAGGATAAAACAAACGCATTGCATAAATGAAACGTCTTCCGTTTCTTTATGTAAACATGTATGTAAATAATCGGCTGTCCGAGTAGCGCGGTGGTTAGCACGCTCGCTTCTCACCAATGCAACCAGGGATCGATCCTCGGACCGGGAAGTATGTGAGATACGGTGAGTACGGTGGTCGCTAGTTCTCTCCGGGTACTCCTCCCACACGTATGATCATATGTACACTTTCATCCGCACCAACGAGAGAGTTGTTAAACCCATTTGATTCTGGATACCGTTCTAACAGTATTTGCAAAGAACATAGAGCTAGATCAGCTGTCACGGAACGTGCCGTCTGATCAGGCTTTATGTTGTTTGCTATTCAGATGATCTTGCTAAGACACTTGGCTATGTAGCAAACAACATAGATCCTGATCAGCACGCAGCGTTACGCAAAAGCCTTTAAATGTATCCAGAATGAAATGGGTTAAAGCTTGTTTCGCAATCGTTGCAAAATAAATATCACAACTGTAATATTAGTATTTATTATACTCATATACATGTATATGACATGCGATCATCGCATTTGTTACATACGGGTTAGTAGTCCAGTGGGTAACACGTGGATCGACTGCGAATCCTAGGATCGCGGGTTCGATCCCCATCTCTTTCCAATGGGACTTTAAACAGATGTCTCGTGTCGGTGCTTTACACCGTGCATAAAAAAGAAACAGAGGATACTCTGGAATGGGTCTCTGTCTGTATCATTGCACTATCCTCCAAAATCTAAAATAACTTCAGGAGTCATCGCTGATATGGTCAACCGGTATCGACGATAAATAAACGGCAAAAACGCACATTGTTTGATGCAAACTAATCACGTGATTCATAAAGGGGCTATTTAAAGGGGCCTCCATAGGTGGTCGAGTGGTTACGGACGGCGACTTTAAATCACTTGCCCCTCATTGCTGCGGCTCGAATTTCATTGGAATTATTTCGTGTGCGGAGACTATCCAGCTAGCCTGTGGAAAGTTGGTGGTTCTACCTAGGTGCCCGTCCATGCCTGAAATACTGCGCTGATGTATCCATGGAGAGTCGCCATATGACCTAAGATGTTAATGCGACTTTAAGCCCCCAAAACCAACATACAAATAGGAATGGAAAGTAGGGCTAAAGACGTGAAAACATATTTAACCGTTAAAATGCTAATCACAACTATAGTTGCTTTTGCAAACAGCATAGAGCCTGATCAGACTGCATAGAACGTGCCGTCTGATCAGGCTCTATGTTGTTTTCAATTCGGATAGTGGAGCGGAGCTAAACACTTGGCTGAATAGTAAACAAAATAGATCCTGATCAGACGCGGCGTTACACTGATTTGGACCTATGTTGTTTGTAACGCCGCGTATGATCAGGATCTATGTTGTTTGCACATTTCTTCAAAATCATTCAGCATGTTAATGGTTAAATTAGACGGCTATATATTTACAAATTGAATAGATTACAGGTATCATCTCTTTGTTTTATTCTGGTAACGAATTATACAATACTTACTGAAATCTGGCTTACAGCCCACCATCTCTGCCAGTTCATCCATGTACGGTATGTAATCTACTTGTATTGTATGACGTTGTGACTTCTTGTATCTCAGCGCCATTGCTGTTCGTTTCTCTGTGATGTTCTCCCACATATATTTCCTCTCTGGCAGCACTACTAACCCCTGAACATAATGACCAGTATTTAGTTTTCGTGCCAATGATTACATCAATGGCCGGTATTTAGTTTTCATTCCAATGATTACATCAATGGCCGGTATTTAGTTTTCATTCCAATGATTACATCAATGGCCGGTATTTAGTTTTCATTCCAATGATTACATCAATGGCCGGTATTTAGTTTTCGTGCCAATGATTACATCAATGGCCGGTATTTAGTTTTCATTCCAATGATTACATCAATGGCCGGTATTTAGTTTTCATTCCAATGATTACATCAATGGCCGGTATTTAGTTTTCATTCCAATGATTACATCAATGGCCGGTATTTAGTGTTCATTCCAATGATTACATCAATGGCCGGTGTTGGTTTTGCTTGCTTTCAAGAATGCTTGAAGTGGAAGTCGCGATAACGCAGTGGATGCGCGAGTTCGAGCCCCACTGGAGCCGTTACGATTGTGCCCTTAGGCAAGGCATTTAAATTCCACATTGCCTCTTCTCTCTCCTTCGTTATGATGGATTCCATCAGGAATGAGGTCTCGAGAGTGATTATAAGTTATAAGAACTTGTTTCGCAATCGAGTTAAAATAAATGTGTATAAATCACTTAAGAATGCTTGGTTTATGACGATACGTAAGTGATATAGTTTAAGTTTAAACTTTATTTATTTTTAACGATTGCGAAACAAGCTATAACAACTTATATTAATCACTCTCATTGGCGCGGATAAAAGCGTAAATGTGGTCATTCGTGTGGGAGGAAACCGAAGTACCCGGAGAAAACCCATCTATCCGATCTGGCGACCATCTCATACTTCCAGGTCCGAGAATTGACCCCTGTCTGCATTGGTGAGAAGCGAGCGCGCTAACCACTGTGCTAATCGGTCATCTAGAGTTTAGTTTGGGACTTGGTTTGGAGTAGCTATTATTAATTGCATATGGTACTTGGTTTGGAGTAGCTATTATTAATTACATATGGTACGTGGTTTGGAGTAGCTCTCTCTCTCCTCCTCCCTCTCTCTCTCTCTCTCTCCTCCTCTCTCTCCTCTCTCTCTCTCTCTCTCTCTCTCTCCCTCTCTCTCCTCTCTCCTCCTCTCCATCTCTCCTCTCTCTCCTCTCTCTCCTCTCTCTCTCCTCTCTCTCTCCTCTCTCTCTCTCCTCTCACTCTCTCCTCTCTTTCTCCTCTCTCTCTCCTCTCTCTCCTCTCTCTCTATCTCTCTCTCCCCTCTCTCTCCCCTCTCTCCTCTCTCTCTCTCTCTCCTCTCTCTCTCTCCTCTCTCTCCTCTCTCTCTCTCTCCTCTCTTCCCTCCCTCCCCCCCTCCCTCTCTCTTCTCTCTCTCTCTCTCTCTCCTCCTTCTCCCTCTCTCCCTCCTCCTCTCTCTCTCTTCTCTCTCTCTCCTTCTCTCTCCTCTCTCTCTCATCTCTCCCTCTTCTCCCTCTTCTCTGCTCTCCCTCTCATCTCCTCTCCCTTTATCTCTCTCTCTCTCTTCTCTCTCTAATAAAAATGGGGATATGGAGAAGAGAATAAGTAAATGTAAAAATATAATTATATACATTTACTTATTCTCTTCTCCATTTCCCCATTTTTATTAGTAATCATATAATTTAGTAAAGTATTTGCACAGCTCTGGTATTCAGCCACTTTGTTAGTTACAATCCAGTCTTTTGGGGAGGGCCGTAACTAATATGGTGTGTCGAAGTTAGAGCTGACTTGCGGTAGATCTGTGGTTCTAATAGTGTGCCCTTTCCGTGTCTGACATACTGCTCGGAGTGGCATCCGCGGTATATCTGTGGTTCTAATAGTGTGCCCTTTCCGTGTCTGACATACTGGTCGGAGTGGCATCCGCGGTATATCTGTGGTTCTAATAGTGCCCTTTCCGTGTCTGACATACTGCTCGGAGTGGCATCCGCGGTAGATCTGTGGTTCTAATAGTGCCCATTCCGTGTCTGACATACTGCTCGGAGTGGCATCCGCGGTAGATCTGTGGTTCTAATAGTGCCCTTTCCGTGTCTGACATACTGCTCGGAGGGGCATCCGCGGTCTTCCTCCACCATTGCATTAATAGCTGGATATTCGCTATGTGAACTAAGCTGTCCGTGCTATGTCAAATCCATACACAATAAACAAGAACGATATAACACTTACTTTGAATACACGTGTAGCCAGACGACACTGCAGCTCACATATGGGCATTATAGCACCTATTGGTTGGAAACACCCTATAATTGCCAGGGTGTGCTTTTCCAAATCGGGCGGGAACATATTTTTAAAGAGTTTCACTCTGTTCCCTTGTACTTCTGTTACATCGTTTCCGAGGAAAGGAAAACCAAATATAAACCCTGTTGCTAGTACGACAGCATCCACATCATCAACTTTTGTACCGTCTTCAAAGATGGCGCCCGTCTCGGTAAACTCGACAACGTTTGCCTTGATAATCACACCCCCTGTAATTATACGATTGGGTAGCTCGTCGTTGATGGTAGGGTGGGCCGAATGTGGGTTATGTTTTGGTAACAGGCTGTATTTCTCGTGATCGAACTTAGCGTTTAGTTTTCTTTTGGTCACATAATTAACCAGAGCAGGGCACCTCGTAATAATAGCCAATTTCACACGGCTTAAGGAAACCATGTCTATAGGGTTTCCATTGTCGGCTATGCGATTATAAATCCAGGTTCCAGAACGTGTACTTAAATACACCTGCAATGTATAAAACATGCGATGTAGAACACATTTGGTTCAGTATTTCCGTATAAGCACACTGTATTTATATATTCATTGGTAGTAGTTATTGTAACTTATTTACTTTACACCGATTGCGAAACAAGCGTAACAATTTAGTACCCGGAGAAAACCCACATGTCTGATCTGCCGACCACCGTACCATCTCACATACTTCCATGTTCGAGGATCGAACCCGGGTTGTATTGGTGAGAAGCGAGCGTGATAACCACTAGTGCACTGCGCTAATCGGACAGCCATGGTATTCTTAGATCCTTCGAAGAATTCGGTTGAATTTACTGAACAGCGCTCCAAGAGTAATAAGCATTTGTTTAATGGCTAACTATGTCTTGGTAGTAATTTAATTTAAAGTTTATTTATTTTACAACGATTGCGAAGCAAGTTTTACCAACTTATATTAATCACTCTCGTTGGCGCGGATGAAAGCGTATATGTGGTCATTCGTGTGGGAGGAAACCGGAGTACCCGGAGAAAATCCACATGTCCGATCTGCCGACCACCGTACCATCTCACATACTTCCCGGTCCGAGGATCGAACCCAGGTTGCATTGGTGACTGCGCTAATCGGACAACCTTCTTGGTAGCATTCGAATCTTATAAAAATTGCATAAAACTGAAATAGCGTTCTATCACAAATTGAGTTTACCTTTTCACCTTGCCTCTCCCATGCGGACATTTACTATAGTACACTATTGGGCGAGCAGTATAATGTAGTACTGTTCCTACGTGCCTCTCTTGGCCAACTATTTGGTAAAGTAAGTATTTGTGTGTGTGTGTGGGGGGGGGGTTCATGACCCTACTATAGACAGATTGGACAAATCCTTGGAAAAACATAGCATGAACATAATTCGGACATATGCATAATCACATGCATATATTCACTTAGATTGGCAAGGCATGACAGTGAAGCATATAACACTGAATGATACAGGAATAAACTATAATACCACTCTACATGTCGTTTGATTATTAAAAACGTGAGGCCTAAAAGTGTCATACTAGAATCACTTGAGAAAATGGCCCGCACGAAAGTCGCATATTACGGCCATCATGCAGGGACACAGTCAAGCATCATGAATTGACGGGGTACCGGTGATACAACACTAATACACCAATACATGTCCACCGCAAGACAGGTATTCTTCGTACACGTGTTTAAAATATAAAACATTTCAGAGTTATCAAAGCACGTGTCCACTACTGGCATTATACAAGTTGGTTTAAAGCGGCATTCTATCCCAAACAGGACATAAAAAGCATGTGTTCACGTATAAATGCATTGCTACTACGAATTCTTCTGAATACATTCCAACACTAACATTGAATCAATAAACAGTGTTTTTGTGGTATACAAACTTTCAAAATTGAAAGTTGGATTTCATATAACGGACATCCACGCTCCTGACTTGACGTGTGTTTGTCATTGGCGTCAATACTAAACACGCGATACGTTCGTATATAGAGATAATTTAACTAAGATTAGTCTACAAAGAAATTTGCATAGGCACACATGTGAGATATCACGGTAAATATGTACCATACCTCGTGTTATTCAGGATAAACGCGTTGTATTACCCATGAATGTCGACCCTATTTACATTATTTTGTAATGTGAACAAACCGCGTATACGACGTTTGTTTATTTGTTGAAATACTCAGTTTTTGAGGCAAATAATTGGAAAACAATTATACCATATAATAGGAAATTACATTCTGCAGACATTTGCGTTTTCATCGATGTAGTGTCGCTTTAACTAAGAATAGTCTACAAATAAATAGGCACAAAATGAGATATAAAGGTAAATCTGTACCATAAATCGTGTTATTCAGGATACACTAGTTGTATTACGCATGGATGTTTACATTATTTTGATATGTCAACAAACCGCGTATACGACGTTTGTTTATTAGTTGAAATACTCAGTATTTGAGGCAAATATTTGGAAAAAAATTATACCATATAATAGGAGAATACATTCTATAGAAATTTGCGTTTTCACTGATGTAGTGTCGCTTTAAGCATATATTATTCAAGTTACATACACATTCATTATCTATACATGATCATTTAGTTGAATAATACTTGTATATATATTGTAAACATAGTTCAGAGATATCAAGTATATATGTCACCTCCACTCCTCGCATGACAAGTCACATGTACACGTTATAATATACATGATCAGGGTTAATTAATAAACTTGTATAAATAAACAGCTCAGAGATAATATCACACCTATGTGAGGTCCCCCTGTCGATCAATCCCTAATCTAGACTGATATGAAGAAAACATATCCCTACATTATTGACAGAAATTATGGAAACCTACCCATATATGATGGAAAAACTACACCTATTCTAGAATGAAATTATAGAAAATCTGCACTGCTCTATACGGAAATGATGGAAAACCTACACTACTCTATACTGAAATGATGGAAAACCTACACTACTCTATACTGAAATGATGGAAAACCTGCACTTCTCTATACTGAAATGATGGAAAACCTGCACTACTCTATACTGAAATGATGGAAAACCTACACTACTCTATACTGAAATGATGGAAAACCTGCACTACTCTATACGGTAATGATGGAAAACCTACACTACTCTATACTGAAATGATGGAAAACCTACACTACTCTATACTGAAATGATGGAAAACCTACACTACTCTATACTGAAATGATGGAAAACCTGCACTACTCTATACTGAAATGATGGAAAACCTACACTACTCTATACTGAAATGATGGAAAACCTGCACTACTCTATACGGAAATGATGGAAAACCTACACTACTCTATACGGAAATGATGGAAAACCTTCACTACTCTATATTGAAATGATGGAAAACCTACAATACTCTATTTACCATCCGTGGTGTGCAGCTTAAATACTTACCTGTGAAGATATCCTGCTGAGTTCCGTAGCCACGTCACCGCCAGAATTCCCAATCCCAATAATCAGAACCCTCTTATCCTCGTAACCATGGAAATCCTTGTAGTCGTGGGTATGTATGACCTTGCCCTTGAACTTCTCTAATCCTGGGAATGTAGGTATGTTCTTCTCCGCATGGTGTCCAGTACAAACAAGAACACTATCAAATATCTGCGTTTCCTTCTTCCCGGATGATTTGTCTGTTGTAACAATTTCCCATTGACCAGTGGTCCTAAAGTCGCATGTCTGTCTAACAGACAGTACCTAAAACAAATTCATTTGTCGTGTAAATTCAATATAATTTGAGTTCGAAACATGGTGTATACCTCAGACTATCAGTTATACACACCATTACCAAACTGTGCAGTATTTCGCAATACATTTGCATTTTCCGGATCATCTATACTAGTAGAGGACATAGAAAACGCACACTTCGGATAATTGTGTTTTTACATGAAAAACAATAACTATATAAATACATAGTTTTAAACATTTTGGAATATTTTTAGTTGTTCAGTGTGTGTAATAACGATATATCGTTGATGGAATCCTTCCGGTATTTCGTTTTCATGTAATAATCATATAATTTAGGTGTGCGTTTTCTATGACCTCTAGCATATTTGGAATTCATTTCCTCACTCAGTTCGAAAATGCTCCAAATATCCAAAAGTTCAAAATTATATACTTATGGTGGAACAATAACAATACAAACTAATCACATATTTCTACTATTATTACTTCAGATGATACTGTGTACAGTCTTTAGCACATATTTCTACTATTATTACTTCAGATGATACTGTGTACAGTCTTTAGCACATATTTCTACTATTATTACTTCAGATGATACTGTGTACAGTCTTTAGCACATATTTCTACTATTATTACTTCAGATGATACCGTGAACAGTCTTTAGCACATATTTCTACTATTATTACTTCAGATGATACTGTGTACAGTCTTTAGCACATATTTCTACTATTATTACTTCAGATGATACCGTGAACAGTCTTTAGCACATATTTCTACTATTATTACTTCAGATGATACTGTGTACAGTCTTTAGCACATATTTCTACTATTATTACTTCAGATGATAGTGTGTACAGTCTTTAGCACATATTTCTACTATTATTACTTCAGATGATACCGTGTACAGTCTTTAGCACATATTTCTACTATTATTACTTCAGACGATAGTGTGTACAGTCTTTAGCACAGATTTCTACTATTATTACTTCAGATGATACCGTGTACAGTCTTTAGCACATATTTCTACTATTATTACTTCAGATGATAGTGTGTACAGTCTTTAGCACATATTTCTACTATTATTACTTCAGATGATACCGTGTACAGTCTTTAGCACATATTTCTACTATTATTACTTCAGATGATAGTGTGTACAGTCTTTAGCACATATTTCTACTATTATTACTTCAGATGACACCGTGTACAGTCTTTAGCACATATTTCTACTATTATTACTTCAGATGATACTGTGTACAGTCTTTAGCACAGTTGTACATTGCCATTGCTATAGTTACTAGAGTCTGTGAATGGCTGTCTTTAAACTGATTTAATACATATATTGAAGATACCCCTATAAGTCATATCTGCACATTGTTATATAGATGTATTGTCATTAATTGTCTCATTCCCCTTTTCTACTCTACTAGCCAATTCCTGATCAGTGTTGTTGTTGTTGTCGTTGTCATTATCAATATCATTGTAAGGTGGTCAAGTTGTGATAGCGCAGTAGGTAAGATGGTCAGGTTGTGATAGCACAGTAGGTACGGTGGTCCGGTTGTGATAGCGCAGTAGGTAAGGTGGTCAAGTTGTGATAGCGCAGTAGGTAAGGTGGTCAAGTTGTGATAGTGCAGTAGGTACGGTGGTCCGGTTGTGATAGCGCAGTAAGTCAAGTTTGTCAAGTTGTGATAGCGCAGTAGGTCAAGTTTGTCAAGTTGTGATAGCGCAGTAGGTAAGGTGGTCAAGTTGTGATAGCGCAGTAGTAAGGTGGTCAAGTTGTGATAGCGCAGTAGGTAAGGTGGTCAAGTTGTGATAGCGCAGTAGTTTAGATGGTCAAGTTGTGATAGGCAGTAGGTAAGGTGGTCAAGTTGTGATAGCGCAGTAGTTTAGATGGTCAAGTTGTGATAGCGCAGTAGGTAAGATGGTCAGGTTGTGAAAGCGCAGTAGGTAAGGTGGTCAAGTTGTGATAGCGCAGTAGGTAAGGTGGTCCGGTTGTGATAGCGCAGTAGGTCAAGTTTGTCAAGTTGTGATAGCGCAGTAGGCAAGTTTGTCAAGTTGTGATAGCGCAGTAGGTAAGGTGGTCAAGTTGTGATAGCGCAGTAGGTAAGGTGGTCAAGTTGTGACAGCGCAGTAGGTAAGGTGGTCAAGTTGTGATAGCGCAGTAGTTTAGATAGTCAAGTTGTGATAGTGCAGTAGGTAAGGTGGTCAAGTTGTGATAGCGCAGTAGTTTAGATGGTCAAGTTGTGATAGCGCAGTAGGTAAGGTGGTCAAGTTGTGATAGTGCAGTAGGTAAGGTGGTCAAGTTGTGATAGTGCAGTATGTAATGTGGTCAAGTCGTGATAGTGCAGTAGGTACGGTGGTCCGGTTGTGATAGCGCAGTAGGTCAAGTTTGTCAAGTTGTGATAGCGCAGTAGGTCAAGTTTGTCAAGTTGTGATAGTGCAGTAGGTAAGGTGGTCAATTTGTGATAGCGCAGTAGGTAAGGTGCTCAAGTTGTGATAGCGCAGTAGGTAAGGTGGTCAAGTTGTGATAGCGCAGTAGTTTAGATGGTCAAGTTGTGATAGTGCAGTAGGTAAGGTGGTCAAGTTGTGATAGCGCAGTAGTTTCGATGGTGAAGTTGTGATAGCGCAGTAGGTAAGATGGTCAGGTTGTGATAGCGCAGTAGGTAAGGTGGTCAAGTTGTGATAGCGCAGTAGGTACGGTGGTCCAGTTGTGATAGCGCAGTAGGTCAAGTTTGTCAATTTGTGATAGCGCAGTAGGTAAGGTGGTCAAGTTGTGATAGCGCAGTAGGTAACGTGGTCAAGTTGTGATAGCGCAGTAGGTAAGGTGGTCAAGTTGTGATAGCGCAGTAGTTTAGATGGTCAAGTTGTGATAGTGCAGTAGGTAAGGTGGTCAAGTTGTGATAGCGCAGTAGTTTAGATGGTCAAGTTGTGATAGCGCAGTAGGTAAGATGGTCAGGTTGTGATAGCGCAGTAGGTAAGGTGGTCAAGTTGTGTTAGCGCAGTAGGTCAAGTTTGTTATTTCTAGTCCACGTTAACGTATTGGTGAAAGTTCAAAGCCTGGCTATTTTCCGAGATTACCCAAGGTCCGTTGTCCGCCCGTCCGTCAACTATTACCTCCAACAATATCACCCTTCATGCATACACACGTATTATAAATATGTATGCCTGCACATATAAATGTTCTTGTTTATTATAGTGTCACACCTATTTAAAGAGCCAGACATTTCTGACTTATGAGACACCTCTTTTTTTATGAACATCAGTACTTCCCGAATCCTATGCTTGTATGCCATGCTCACCAACCGGCCATATAAAAACGAACCCCTAACGAGATTCGAACCTTCGACCTCCCGCTCCGCATGCGGACGCCTTAACCACTAGGCCACGGAGACGGTTGTAATATATATGCAATGTGTATATGTAAATACGCTTTTATAACACCTAATTATGCAACTATATACACGTACACGTACATATATCAGCTTACCTCGGTGTTGAATTTAATATGTTTCTTCAGTCCAAACTTGTCGGCATACAGATGAAAGTATCTGTCCACATATTTATTGTGCATGAATATAGCAAACTCTGCTGGTATCGGGAAATCGCTGTAGCACATCATCTCCTTCGATGTGTTGATCACCGTGGACTTCATCACACATCCCTGTCCTTCTTGTGCTGCATCCCCCGTGTAGTGCCATAATCCACCAATATATGTACCCCTCTCGTAACACACGGGTTCGAGTCCCTCGTCAAGGCAGCATTTTATCGCCGTTAATCCACTTGCACCGGCTCCAATTACGGCCACTCGTTTTGAGATCATAGTGAACCTAGCGAGGCCTAAGAAGTTATGAATGTTGAATAGAACGAGTACATATAGCCTACAATCTATATTTGAAATAAACTCATTATCTGATATGCTCGGTATGTACTAGATATTGACACGAAATAAAAGCTGTTGGAAATAAACAACTCAGGCCGGTAGCCACACTGATGCACACCGAGGAAGCTGCATCGGTTGAAATTCACAAAAACAAAAAAAGATAAATTAAATAAATAAAATGCAAAAAATATCCCTTTGCTGTATAAAATGTTGACTGCTAGAGAGCTGAAAGGTCAATAGGCCTACATAATTATACGTCTAAACTCATTAAATCAGAAAACGCAGGAAATTGGTAATATACCCTAGCAATTTTAGGGGGACATGCCCCTGGACCCTTCTCAGTTGAAAATTGCCTCTGGCTACGGTACTGCATCTGACCCACTATCAACACGCTTCTTATTGTTAAGCATATTAATTGTGATTCTTAGAAACAAATCAACCTCCAACGTGTATTATTGTGTCCGATTAGCGCAGTGGTTAGCGCGATCGCTTCTCACCAATGCAACCCAGGTTCGATCCTCGGACCGGAAGTATGTGAGATGGTACGGTGGTCGCCAGATCGGACAGGTGGGTTTTCTCTGGGTACTCAGGTTCCCTCCCACACGAATGACCACATTTACGCTTTCATTCGCGCCAACGAGAGTGAGTAATATAAGTTGTTAAAACTTGTTTCGCAATCGTTGTAAAATAAATAAAGCTTAAACTACTATAATATATTCGTGACTGTACATATCGACCATAATTAAATAACATACTATGTAAATATACTATACAGCGAGTGTGTCAATATCCGGCGCCATATTGGATGAGTGTTACGTGTAGCATACATGTACAAAATAGTACGATCTTGTTATATAACAGGGCGAGTTCATTTGACTCACTATGGTAAACTCTAGTGATGTAAATGTCTAAAAATAGACCTACTCTAGATAACTTTCACCAAAACGACCAGAGTTCGTCACTAGAGTAAACAAACGGCAGATTTGTCTAACATGTTGCTGTTATTTCTATTAATACTATAATAGCTCTATTTTCTATATAATAATTTTACATTCCCTAAAATAACAGCATGTGGTAGCAAATTTCTGACTTTAGTTGTAAATTATGCAAAATAAAAAAAGATTAAAACTTAAATAACGTAGATCTATCTGAATATTTAGTATCCGACCGAATACCATGTATTACCATGAAAGTCGACCAGCTAAATGGAATATCGAATATAAACTGCATACATTCTCCTTCCATAACCAACAAGCATTACAAGAAGCTGCGATAAGTTTTATACATGTATAAGACCAACGTATCGACAATTGCCAAACTAGATATAAGCTTCTTATAAACTCATCAGCAGACGCCATTTTAGTTACTCGACCATCCCAGCGAATGCGGTGGGTAGAACGCGAGTAAATGATGGTGGTCACAATTTCACAAATGACGTCATTAGAGATAAAACTATTGGTGTGTTCTTGATATTTCTTCTTACCATAATTAATCGAGTTTACTCGGGTATTTCAACTGAACTCGCTCAGTGTTTTAAGTAAAATATTTATATTCCAATATTGGGTCATTTTCTACGGAAGCCCTGGAGGGACATTTTCCTTACTTGTTATTACTTATTTGTTATTACTTATTTGTTATTACTTATTTGATAAGAGTTACTCATTTGCTCGGCCATTTTGAATGTCGACAGTCAAAACGGATAACTTATGGTCGGACGCAATTAACTAAAATCATGTCAACTAGCATGCTCATTGTGTTGATGCTACAAACATTCTTGTATGTAGAGAGTGTAGTGCCGTCGGATAGTCCGCGTATCAGAAATGGTTTCACCAGAAATGAATTAATTAAAATATATTTTATGGAAGGATTGAAGTATGCTGAAATTGTTCTTTTTTTGTTTTGCCGCCATAATATTAGAATAAGCATTCGTCTTTTAAAGCGTATCTTACAACAGTTAAATCTACAGAGACGTCCTCATCAATACTCACATGTACACGATGTAATAAATATAGTTCGACAGGAGATAAAGATAAGTGGGGAGTGTGTAGGTTATTGGACAATGTGGAACAGACTAGTGAGGGATCATGGGCTAGCAGTAAAAAGAAACGAAGTCATGCGAATAATGAAACACATATGCCCCTTTGCAACAGATGAACGAAAATCACATAGGTTAAAGCGAAGGGTGTATACGCTCAAAGGGCCTAATTACGTATGGCATGTGGACGGTTATGATAAATTAAAACCGTTTGAATTCTGTATTCATGGGTGCATTGACGGTTATAGTCGTAGAATCATGCGGCTTGAAGTAGCATCTAGCAACAACGATCCCGCTATTGTCGCGAAATACTATTTGGACTGTTTAAAACACTTTCAAAATGCTCCACGAATTTTAAGAGCAGATAATGGAACAGAAAACAGCAGTGTGAGTTTTCTGCAGCCGTTTTTCATATACACTTCATCTGACCGTATGGCGGCATGGAAAGTTTCATATATGGAAATAGCACAGCAAACCAGAGGATAGAATCGTGGTGGGGGATACTCCGTAAGCTTGGTGTGCATTGGTGGATTAATCTTTTCAAAGATATTAGGGATTCAGGAATGTATGATTTTGAAAACCTAGTGACAAAAGGATGTTTAAGATTTTGTTTCATGGGTGCTTTGCAAACAGATCTGGATAGAATTGCAAAAGAA
>CM026387.1:66012389-66027467 GCA_014843695.1 Archivesica marissinica | reverse complement strand
CGTAAAACACCATTCATTCTGGAAGGCTAGCTAAAGAACTCTGCAAGACTGGAAGGCTATCTAAAGAACTCTGCAAGACTGGAAGGCTATCTAAAGAACTCTGGAAGGCTAGCTAAAGAACTCTGCCAGACTGGAAGGCTAGCTAAAGAACTCTGCCAGACTGGAAGGCTAGCTAAAGAACTCTACCAGACTGGAAGGCTAGCAAAAGAACTCTGCCAGACTGGAAGGCTTGCTAAAGAACTCTGCCAGACTGGAAGGCTAGCAAAAGAACTCTTCCAGACTGGAAGGCTAGCTAAAGAACTCTACCAGACTGGAAGGCTAGCTAAAGAACTATGCCAGACTGGAAGGCTATCTAAAGAACTCTGGAAGGCTAGCTAAAGAAATCTGCCAGACTGGAAGGCTAGCTAAAGAACTCTGCCAGACTGGAAGGCTAGCTTAAGAATCTGCCAGACTGGAAGGCTAGCTAAAGAACTCTGCCAGACTGGAAGGCTAGCTAAAGAACTCTGCCAGACTGGAAGGCTAGCTAAAGAATTCTGCCAGACTGGAAGGCTAGCTAAAGAACTCTGCCAGACTGGAAGGCTAGCTAAAGAACTCTGCCAGACTGGAAGGCTAGCTAAAGAACTCTGCCAGACTGGAAGGCTAGCTAAAGAACTCTGCCAGACTGGAAGGCTAGCTAAAGAACTCTGCCAGACTGGAAGGCTAGCTACAATTACTCTAGGAGCTAGCTGTAGTTGAGTATGCACTTTTATGTGCGCTCAGTTTGACTTTCGATCTTTGTTCCTTGTGGTATGGGAATGAAAAAAAGTTTGGTCACATGCTCTGGATCAGGTGCAGGAAGTCGCCATCTTGGATTGAAAATGGCCGCCATGCACAACCTATTTCATCCAATATCTCAGCTCCTGGTAGGGATAGGCTCATGAAACTGATGGCTATATCAACATTTTCATGATCAAGGGTTCCAATAATGTCAGTTTCAACAATGTCAGATGGCCGCCATCTTGGATTCCAATATGGCCGCCTTATAATACCTATTTTCTTACATATCTCTGTTTCTATTGCAGATAGAGTCATCAAACTGATGGCTATACCCATGTTTTCATGGGCAACGAATCCAGTAATGGCATTTTCAACAAAGATTGGTGGCCGCCATCTTGGATTCCAATATGGCCGCCTTATAATTCCTATTTTCGTCCATGTCTCCGTTTCTATTGCAGATATAGTCATCAAACTGGTGACTATACCTAGGTTTTCATGGGCAAGGAATCCAATAATGCAATGTAATGGCAGTTTCAACAATGATTGACGGCCGCCATCTTGGATTCCAATATTGCCACCATTTAGTGGTGATTAGGTGTCGCCTGAGTAGACCAAAATCTTGAAATTACATAGCTGCAAGTACTGAGGGACATGCCGCTGTTCTTTGCTTTTGGTAGAACGAACTATAGTCGCTGGTTGCCTCTCTACTATGAAGATTGCATCAAATTAGAGGAAAACTTCCCTTTAATCTATGATTCGTTCAAGAAAGGAGGATTCGTTGTGAAACACACAATGAGACGTGGCAGTGGAGTCCACATGGATCAAGCTCTGGAAAAAGAGTACAACAAACCGGCGACAGGACAAGGTGGAATAATTGGCATTACTCGCAAAAAAGAAGCAGTGTGCCAATGGAACATAATACACAGGAGAAAACACAATTTACAACGCAGTTGCGGGAAATGTGTAACTTGAACGAAGATGACGAGTATACTTTGCACCATGAGTTTGTACAAACACGAACCGAAGCTGAATAGACGGGGGAACATATTGTTAGTTACATGGATGAAAGGACCAATCCATTCAAGGTCAGCACAAACAACGAAGTGAAAAACCTCGTTACAGGAAAGCAACTAGTCAAGGATACGTCGTCTTTCTTGATACATTGCATAGATGAAGGTGAAAAGAGCTATTGTGAATTTCGAGTATCGAGGCTGCAGAAGAAAGAGTTGAAGTTGTTTGATCCAATTCCAAAGATTCGAAAAGTGGCAAAAGCAGTTGGACCAAAGAAGAAGATTGATGTGAAGAAAGAAATAGTTTAAGCCTTGCGAAATATTGACTTTGCGAGGTTGCCAATGTACAGCATAGAAAAGTTACTGCGCTATGAGCTCACAAGTACCTCTTTCTACCTAACTAAAGATGAGTTTCTAAGAAAACCACAAAAGTCCTAACTTAGAAGAGATATTGAGAAGAACATGCAAACTCCACCCACTGCTGATATTCCAAAGGAAGATGAAGCCACTGTAATCATGATCGACTTCATGGCATATGCTCGAAAAGTGGCAGTAAAGAAGTTAAAGCTCAGGACGTTCGGTGACTTGGTGAAGAAACTGTGGAACACATGCATCTACCTGTCAAGAGACTGTAACAGGATTGATATAATCTTCGACTTATATCTTCAACATAGTATCAAGCAATGTGAGCGTGATCGTTGCAGCAAACATGATGCAATAAACACTATTATTAGTCGACACTATTATTAGTCGAACTGATCAACCACTACCAGTCGATATGGAAAGTTTCTAGTCATCAACAGAAAACAAAGTTAGACTGCAGCAATTCTTCATAAAATGGATGATTGAAACATACAAAAACTGCAAACCTGTATACCTTGGAGGATCACACTTAACATACGTGACAGCGTGCATGGAACTTGTTCAGGGGAACGAAGAATTTGAGCGTCTGCTGAAATGTGACTATGAGGAAGCTGATGACAGAATCATGTTCCATGTGAATCATGCTGTTACTGTTGATAAGTTTCGGAGAGTCATTGTTGCATCAGCAGACACTGATGTCTTTATCTGTCTGGTGTACCAGTTCATGCAATGGATTCATTTTGGCACGAAAGAGCTCTGGGATTTATGTGGACAGGGTATTTCCACAAGGGCAATCCCTGTTCACGATGTCGGGTCCGGAATAGATTCTAGTGTAGATGAAAGCTTACCAGCTATCCATGCATTGAGTGGCTGTGACAGTACAAGCAAAGTAGGAACACATAAGTCTGCACTTAAAATTGCGCAAGCGTTGGGATGTGAGCATGTTATTTCATTCACAAAGGCTCCAATTATGGATGGAATGAGTCATACTGCCGAGAAATTTCTGGTTGCTTGTATCTCTAGCGATAATACAGTAGGAACATTCGATAAAACGAGGTTCAAAATATACCACAAGAAAACATTTCAACTAGATCTCGAAAAACTACCGTGTACATCGGCTAGTGTTCACCTCCATATAAAACGTGCATATCTTCAATGCTATCGCTGGCTTCATGCACCTTTTCTAGAAAACTTCCGCTTGATCCAACCGAGTACGGGTACACTTTTGACAAAGAAGGTCATCTTTCACCTGAGATAGTACACGATGTACTACCTAGTGACTTTCCTACGCCTTGCAATTGCATAAAATGTACAGAAGGTACTGTCTGTGCGTGCAGGGTCAGACACATTACTTGCTTTGAGTTCTGCAAGTGTGGAGCTGGTGAAGGCTGTAGAAACCCGCTTAAATAACTCATCTCTTACTACTCTAGAAGAGATATTGAAGAACATATTATAGGTACCAGTATATACTATAAGGTGGCCATATTAGAATCCAAGATGGCAGCCGTCAATCATTGTTGAAATTGCCATTACATTGCATTACTGGAATCCTTGCCCATGAAAACCTAGGTATAGTCACCAGTTTGATGACTATATCTGCAATAGAAACGGAGACATGGAAGAAAATAGGTATTATAAGGCGGCCATATTGGAATCCCAATGGCGGCCACCAGTCTTTGTTGAAAATGCCATTATTGGATTCCTTGCCCATGAAATCATGGGTATAGCCACCAGTTTGATGACTCTATCTGCAATAGAAACAGAGATATGTAAGAAAATAGGTATTATAAGGCGGCCATATTGAAATCCCTTGACCATGAAAATGTTGATATAGCCACCAGTTTCATGAGCCTATCCCTACCAGGAGCTGAGATATTGGATGAAATAGGTTGTGCATGGCGGCCATTTTCAATCCAAGATGGCGACTTCCTGCACCTGATCCAGAGCATGTGACCAAACTTTTTTTCATCCCCATACCACAAGGAACAAAGATCCAAAGTCAAACTGAGCGCACATAAAAGTGCATACTCAACTACAGCTAGCTCCTAAAATAGTGCAGGAGGTGGTTGCTCAAACAAAACAATGGTCCCTATTTCTTGTACTGCTACCACGTTAAATTAATTTCATTTATACAAATTTATTTTAGCTCGATTGTGAAACAAGTTTTAACAACATTAGTTTAATCAGTTTCAAGACCTCATTCCTAATGGAATCCACCACCACGATTGACGAGGGAGAGCGAGGTCCGATGAGGGAGAAAACAGAATGTGGATTTAAGTGCCTTCCCTAGGGACACCACCACTATGGTTCTAACAGGACTCGGACTCGCAACCTCTAGGCTACACAGAGGACACTGTATCCACTACACCAAGGAGGCTCCACTTAATTGCAATAGGACTATGTGGGTCCGTTATAATGACAACTAAAATAGCTTTATACAATTTAATACATCAATAATTAATATTGTCTATATTACATTTTAATAATAAAACTTTACACTTTGAGATTCCCTTGGCTGGCTGCCTAAGACAGGTTTCACTGTATATACAGTGCAAAATGCTATGTATAAGGCAACCCTATGTATGTACCCATATAAATCATAATCCAATAAACTTTAATGTACAAGTTGGGAGTTGAAAAACTAACTACACAATAGCACAATGAACCGCTATCATAAACCACTACTATAAACACTATCATAAACCACTACCATAAACCACTATCATAATCACTATCATAAACCACTACCATAAACCACTACCTTAAACCACTATCATAAACCACTACCATAAACCATACCATAAACCACTATCATAAACCACTACCATAAACCACTACCTTAAACCACTATCATAAACTGCTATCATAAATCACTATCATAAACCACTATCTTAAACCACTACCATAAACCACTATCTTAAACCACTATCATAAACCACTATCTTAAACCACTACCATAAACCACTATCTTAAACCACTACCATAAACCACTACCTTAAACCACTATCATAAACCGCTATCATAAATCACTATCATAAACCACTATCTTAAACCACTACCATAAACCACTATCATAAACCACTATCATAAACCACTATCATAAATCACTATCATAAACCACTATCTTAAACCACTACCATAAACCACTATCATAAACCACTACCATAAATCACTATCATAAACCACTATCATAAACCACTATCTTAAACCACTACCATAAACCACTATCTTAAACCACTACCATAAACCACTATCATAAACCACTATCATAAACCACTATCATAAACCACTACCATAAACCACTACCATAAACCACTACCATAAACCACTATCATAAATCACTATCATAAACCACTATCATAAACCACTACCATAAACCACTATCATAAATCACTATCATAAACCACTATCTTAAACCACTACCATAAATCACTATCATAAACCACTACCATAAACCACTATCATAAACCACTATCATAAACCACTACCATAAACCACTATCATAAACCACTACCATAAACCACTATCATAAACCACTACCATAAACCATACCATAAACCACTACCATAAACCACTATCATAAACCATACCATAAACCACTACCATAAACCACTATCATAAACCATAACATAAACCATACCATAAACCACTATCATAAACCATACCATAAACCACTATCATAAACCATACCATAAACCACTATCATAAACCACTATCATAAACCATACCATAAACCACTACCATAAACCACTATCATAAACCATACTATAAACCACTACCATAAACCACTATCATAAACCATACCATAAACCACTACCATAAACCACTACCATAAACCACTATCATAAACCATACCATAAACCACTATCATAAACCATACCATAAACCACTATCATAAACCACTACCATAAACCATACCATAAACCACTATCATAAATCACTATCATAAACCACTATCATAAACCACTATCATAAACCACTACCATAAACCACTATCATAAACCACTATCATAAATCACTATCATAAACCACTATCATAAACCACTACCATAAACCACTATCATAAACCACTACCATAAACCACTATCATAAATCACTATCATAAACCACTATCATAAATCACTATCATAAACCACTATCATAAACCACTACCATAAACCATACCATAAACCACTATCATAAACCACTATCATAAACCACTATCATAAACCACTACCATAAACCATACCATAAACAACTACCATAAACCACTATCATAAACCATAACATAAACCATACCATAAACCACTACCATAAACCACTATCATAAACCATACCATAAACCACTACCATAAACCACTATCATAAAATATACCATAAACCACTACCATAAACCACTATCATAAACCATACCATAAACCACTACCATAAACCACTATCATAAACAATACCATAAACCACTATCATAAACCATACCATAAACCACTATCATAAACCACTACCATAAACCACTATCATAAACCACTATCATAAACCACTATCATAAACCACTATCATAAACCACTATCATAAACCACTACCATAAACCACTATCATAAACCACTACCATAAACCACTATCATAAATCACTATCATAAACCACTATCATAAACCACTATCTTAAACCACTACCATAAACCACTATCTTAAACCACTACCATAAACCACTACCTTAAACCACTATCATAAACCGCTATCATAAATCACTATCATAAACCACTATCTTACACCACTACCATAAACCACTATCATAAACCACTATCATAAATCACTATCATAAACCACTATCTTAAACCACTACCATAAACCACTATCATAAACCACTACCATAAATCACTATCATAAACCACTATCTTAAACCACTACCATAAACCACTATCTTAAACCACTACCATAAACCACTACCATAAACCGCTATCATAAACCGCTATCATAAATCACTATCATAAACCACTATCTTAAACCACTACCATAAACCACTATCATAAACCACTACCATAAACCACTATCATAAACCACTACCATAAATCACTATCATAAACCACTATCTTAAACCACTACCATAAACCACTATCTTAAACCACTACCATAAACCACTATCATAAACCACTATCATAAATCACTATCATAAACCACTATCATAAACCACTACCATAAACCACTATCATAAACCACTATCATAAACCACTATCATAAACCACTACCATAAACCACTACCATAAACCACTATCATAAACCACTACCATAAACCATACCATAAACCACTACCATAAACCACTATCATAAACCATACCATAAACCATACCATAAACCACTATCATAAACCACTACCATAAACCATACCATAAACCACTATCATAAACCATACCATAAACCACTATCATAAATCACTACCATAAACCATACCATAAACCACTATCATAAATCACTATCATAAACCACTATCATAAACCACTATCATAAACCACTATCATAAACCACTATCATAAACCACTATCATAAACTACCATAAACAACTACCATAAACCACTATCATAAACCATACATAAACCACTACCATAAACCATACCATAAACCACTATCATAAACCATAACATAAACCACTATCATAAACCATACCATAAACCACTACCATAAACCACTATCATAAACCACTACCATAAACCACTATCATAAACCACTATCATAAACCATACCATAAACCACTATCATAAACCATACCATAAACCACTACCATAAACCACTACCATAAACCACTATCATAAACCACTACCATAAACCACTACCATAAACCACTATCATACACCACACCATAAACCACTACCATAAACCACTATCATAAACCACTACCTTAAACCACTATCATAAACCACTACCATAAACCACTACCATAAACCACTACCATAAACCACTATCATAAACCACTATCATACCACTATCATAAACCACTACCATAAACCACTACCATAAACCACTATCATAAACCACTATCATAAACCACTACCTTAAACCACTATCATAAACCACTATCATAAACCACTACCATAAACCACTATCATAAACCACTATCATAAACCACTACCATAAACCACTATCATAAACCACTATCATAAACCACTATCATAAACCACTACCATAAACCACTATCATAAACCACTATCATAAACCACTACCATAAACCACTATCATAAACCACTATCATAAATCACTATCATAAACCACTATCATAAACCACTACCATAAACCACTATCATAAACCACTACCATAAACCACTATCATAAATCACTATCATAAACCACTATCATAAACCACTATCTTAAACCACTACCATAAACCACTATCTTAAACCACTACCATAAACCACTACCTTAAACCACTATCATAAACCGCTATCATAAATCACTATCATAAACCACTATCTTAAACCACTACCATAAACCACTATCATAAACCACTATCATAAATCACTATCATAAACCACTATCTTAAACCACTACCATAAACCACTATCATAAACCACTACCATAAATCACTATCATAAACCACTATCTTAAACCACTACCATAAACCACTATCTTAAACCACTACCATAAACCACTACCTTAAACCGCTATCATAAACCGCTATCATAAATCACTATCATAAACCACTATCTTAAACCACTACCATAAACCACTATCATAAACCACTACCATAAACCACTATCATAAACCACTACCATAAATCACTATCATAAACCACTATCTTAAACCACTACCATAAACCACTATCTTAAACCACTACCATAAACCACTATCATAAACCACTATCATAAATCACTATCATAAACCACTATCATAAACCACTACCATAAACCACTATCATAAACCACTATCATAAACCACTATCATAAACCACTACCATAAACCACTATCATAAACCATACCATAAACCACTACCATAAACCACTATCATAAACCATACCATAAACCACTACCATAAACCATACCATAAACCACTATCATAAACCACTACCATAAACCATACCATAAACCACTATCATAAACCATATCATAAACCATACCATAAACCACTATCATAAACCACTACCATAAACCACTATCATAAACCACTATCATAAACCACTATCATAAACCACTATCATAAACCACTAAACAAAACCATATCATAAACCACTATCATAAACCACTATCATAAACCACTACCATAAACCACTATCATAAACCACTATCATAAACCACTACCATAAACCATACCATAAACCACTATCATAAACCATACCATAAACCACTATCATAAACCATACCATAAACCACTATCATAAACCACTACCATAAACCACTACCATAAACCACTATCATAAACCATAACATAAACCACTACCATAAACCATACCATAAACCATACCATAAACCACTACCATAAACCACTATCATAAACCATAACATAAACCATACCATAAACCATACCATAAACCACTACCATAAACCACTACCATAAACCACTACCATAAACCACTACCATAAACCACTACCATAAACCATACCATAAACCACTACCATAAACCACTATCATAAACCACTACCATAAACCACTATCATAAACCACTATCATAAACCACTATCATAAACCACTACCTTAAACCACTATCATAAACCACTATCATAAACCACTATCATAAACCACTACCATAAACCACTACATAAACCACTATCATAAACCACTATCATAAACCACTACCATAAACCACTATCATAAACCACTATCATAAACCACTATCATAAACCACTATCATAAACCACTACCATAAACCACTACCATAAACCACTATCATAAACCACTATCATAAACCACTATCATAAACCACTACCATAAACCACACAAACCATACCATAAACCACTACCAAAACCACTACCATAAACCACTATCATAAACCACTACCATAAACCACTACCATAAACCACTATCATAAACCAAGAGAGATGTAAACACCCGCGCTGGTATTTGACACAAGAACAAATGCTTGATTCTACTGTGGTATACAGTCAAACCTGTGTTAGTGGTCAACTCTATTATACAGTCAAACCTGTGTTAGTGGTCAACTCTATTATACAGTCAAACCTGTGTTAGTGGTCACCTCTATTATACAGTCAAACCTGTGTTAGTGGTCAACTCTATTATACAGTCAAACCTGTGTTAGTGGTCAACTCTATTATAGTCAAACCTGTGTTAGTGGTCAACTCTATTATGCAGTCAAACCTGTGTTAGTGGTCACCTCTATTATACAGTCAAACCTGTGTTAGTGGTCACCTCTATTATACAGTCAAACCTGTGTTAGTGGTCACCTCTATTGTACAGTCAAACCTGTGTTAGTGGGCACCTCTATTATACAGTCAAACCTGTGTTAGTGGTCACCTCTATTATACAGTCAAACCTGTGTTAGTGGTCACCTCTTTTATACAGTCAAACCTGTGTTAGTGGTCAACTCTATTAAGCAGCCAACCTGCAGTAAGCAGCCATTTTCAGATTCCCAATATGTTGTTTTACTATACATTTAACCTCTATTAAGCAGCCACCTGTGCTAAGCAGCCACTTTCTGTGATTCCCTTAGCTGGCTGCTTGGCAGGCCCAATGGGATGGTGAAATTTTTAACAAACTTCATTCGGTCAAACCAACACTTGGCGAATGGTGCCCAATTTACAGGCCTATTCGTCGAGAAGAAGTCATTCTTGCCCGTCTCAGGATTGGTCATTCTCGAATATCACATTCATGGCTGTTGTCACGAGATGATGCACCAGAATGTATCCCATGCAATACTCTATACACGGTGGAGCATATCTTAATACACTGTGTTGACCTTCAACCAATCCGGTTGCAGTACTACAATGTGGACAACATTAAAAAACTCTTCGACTCTATCAGAGTAGAGTCCATCATATCATTTATCAAGGCAATAGGAATTTATAATAAGCTGTGATATCAATTGTTAATCATGCCTTTGTAGTAATCATTCATTCATATATTACATGTAATTAATCTTACGTCTTTATAACTTCTTAGTATTAATTTTTACGTAATGCATATACTTATATAGAATTTTATTTCATACACTCGACAATAAACATAACTTTAATGCGTGCTACATGACCGTAGATGTCGATGCGCCGTAAAACACCATTCATTCATTAAGCAGCCACCTGTGCTAAGCAGCCACTTTCTGTGATTCCCTTAGCTGGCTGCTTAAGACAGATTTGACTGTATAGTCAATTGGAATCAAGAATTTGCTGACTGCAGGATGTGACCAATTTATCCCCAAATTGAACATGTCTAGACCCAACCCTCTATATAGCCACAACGTTTCATCAACACATTTTTAATTCATCCTATCTACAGAGAGACATAGCTAAAAACAATAACCCACATTTCAAATGGCATGGGTTAAAATTAATATACAGTCAAAACCTGTCTTAAACCAGGGGACTCACAGAAAGTGGCTGCTTAATAAAGGTTAAATGTATAATAAAACAACATATTGGTAATCTGGAAACTGGTTGCTTAATACAGGTTGGCTGACCACTAACACCTAAGTGTGGTGTCCGTGGTCCAGTGGTAGAGCGTCGGATTTGGTCGGATCAAACGGTCCCGGGTTCGATACTCGGTCAGGCCACGTATGTAGTGTCATTGAGCAAGGCACCTCACACACATTGCTTAGTACTGGTTAACCACTTAGGTCAGCTAAGCCTGCCCAGGAAAACATGTCTAGGTCCCCGCAAGGGGTTTGACATTAATGGAACATACATACAACACAGGTTTCATTCTTAAGCCAGTTTTTGAATGAATTTGTATGATAGGTATATGAACACTGACAAGTGATTTATCCGAAAGTGGCACGAAGACAACGCACGACATGTGTACATGATTGAGTCGGGTCTACCAGACTTGTGCTCACATGGCTATTTATCTGCTACAGTGCCTGTGCTGTTACCAGGCTGGTCAAATTGCCCCAATATATGCGTTGAGTCTACTACTGGAAAAACAACATTTTGTGTCCATATATAGATTATAAGGCAGATTCTTCTATTATTCTGTGACCTCAAACTCATTAGCCTAGGTCAAATAGAAGCAGAGAAATCATTGTTTAAGGTTAATTAAAAAGTACCATTAAGATGTCCGGATGCTTTATTGGCATAAAAACAATATTAGCTGTAGTTGCCGTATAACCTAAGCTGTTGGTGCAACTTTATAAACTCCAAAAACAAACAAACATCACTTAATAGCAAAATTCCAAATAAACTATGGCATGAAATGATGTGAGATCGTACATATATGTACAAAGAATATGGTAATTACAAATTGACAAGCTCACCAACCATTCAACACCAAGTAACCGACATGAACTGTTGCATGATATTTTTAAGCCAATAAATTACCGGTAATAAGAAAATTACATTTGGACCAGTTCATTTATCAAAATAGGTAATTTTGTCTTAAAATAATAATATTACTGGCAAAAAGTGCAGATCAAAATGAGGCGGCACATCTGGATTTACACATTGTGTAAGCCTATTTAGAGCTCTGTGGTGTTGAAAGGGTTCTCTCTGGACTGGTAATCCAGGGATCGCAGGTTCGATCCCCGGTCTGACCCTAATAAAATTTACAATATTTCAGATGGGACGTTAAACCGAGTTCTCGTGTCGGTGCTTAACACCGTGCACGTAAAAGAACCAGAGGAGACTCTGGAATGGGTCTCTGTCTGTATCATTGCACTATCCTCCAGGCGTCGCTCATATGGGCAACTTGTAGCGATGATAAATAAACGTAAAACACACACTCGCACAAAGGATTAAACTTCTTCCATATGTGGGGTCTTTTTACAGATTCACAGAATCAAAATTTCCTTCTTTATCTAAAATTTAAAGTCATACTCCTGTTAAAAAAATGAGGAATTGTTGGGGGGGGGGGGGCACAGAGTCGAACGAACAAATACTAACCTAGTCAAAATAAGCTGCTATATTTTTCAACAATGTTCAAGTACATTAAAAAGGTTAAAAAGGATGGATTTCATTGATTAATTCTGGTTTTGTAACGAATACATTTTGTATGATAGCAACTTTTTATTGGGAATTTGTGAGACCCCGTTGGAACAGGAATATGACTTTCCCCTCTTGTATCAGCAACATCTCTTTGAGGGTTGAGGATGGGATGTGTTGGTAAGTAAAAAAATTGATGGTAGTGCCATATTTCTTAATAATACCTTACGATTGTGTCCTTAGGCAAGGCATTTAAATTCCACGTTGCCTCTTCACTCTCCCTCGTGGCGATAGATTCCATCAGGAATGAGGTCTCGAGAGTGATTAATATAAGTTGTAAGAACTTGTTTCGCAATCAAGCTAAAATAAATTTGTATAAACTATTTCTTAATAATAATTTAATCAGATTTGATGTATAATCTTTGAAATCTGCTCACCCACAGACTGGTTTGAAGTTACCTTCCTCTCGACATTTTCGCATTTAATTTCAATTTTTTCAATTCAATAATAGAAGCATATAATGGATGCAGCCCATTTGTAGCGACACAAGAGATAATCTAATTAATAATACCGATATATACACGTAATATGAACAATATATCATTTCTCACAACAGTTAACTATTAACCCATTTCATTCTGGATACATTTAATGTTTTTTGCAAACAATATAGATCCAGATCAGCCGAAGCGTGACGCTGCATGCTGATCAGGATCTATGTTGTTTGCTACATAGCCAAGTGTCTTAGCAAGATCATCTGAATAGCAAACAGCATAGAGCCTGATCAGACGGAACGTTCCATGGGGGCTGATCTGGCTCTATGTTCTTTGCAAATATTGTTTGAACGGTATTCAGAATCAAATGGGTTAATACCATATATAATATAAAGAATAAATAGTATATTACAACATAACATTTAAAGGAGCTAGCTGTCAGGCATTCAACAATTCAATACAGTGGCTGAGTTGTTACGATCATTGACTTCAAATCACTTGCCCCTTACCGCTGCCGGTTTGAATCCCACTGGGTCCTGGGGTATCGTAATTGTCCATGTAGGGAAGCTATATAGCTGGCTTACATGTATGGTAGGTAGGTGGTTCTACCCGGGTGCCTGTTTGTGCCTGAAATTCTGCTCGACCCAGGGTCTTCATGCACCAATAATAACATTGTGGAAGTCATGATAGTGCAGTGGATGCGCGATCGCTTCAGGTGCGAAAAGGTCTGGAGTTCGAGCCCCCGCTGGAGCTGTTATGATTGTGCCCTTAGGCAAGGCATTTAAATTCCACGTTGCCTCTTGTCTCTCCCTCATGGCGATGGAATTCCATCAGGAATGAGGTCTCGAGAGTGATTAATATAAGTTGAAAGAACTTGTTTCGCAATCGAGCTAAAATAAATTTGTATAAACTAATAATAACTTGAGAGTCAACATATCCAACATATCACCTAAGCTGTTGGTGTGACTTATAAACCACAAAATAAACAAACATGAATACAAGGCATTCTTTGGCACTAGAATTGTCCTCTAAAGATATCCAGGATTGCCGTGAGAACCTGCATTAGATCAACGAGCTATCCATCGTTCAGCTGTATCTACTAGCCGTGAGAACCTGCATTAGTTCAACAAGCTATCCATCGTTCAGCTGTATCTACTAGCCGTGAGAACCTGCATTAGATCAACGAGCTATCCATCGTTCAGCTGTATCTACTAGCCGTGAGAACCTGCATTAGATCAACGAGCTATCCATCGTTCAGCTGTATCTACTAGCCGTGAGAACCAGCATTAGATCAACAAGCTATCCATCGTTCAGCTGTATCTACTAGCCGTGAGAACCTGCATTAGATCAACGAGCTATCCATCGTTCAGCTGTATCTACTCGCGGAACAATCAGTGAACATCCC
>CM026387.1:65952557-66011389 GCA_014843695.1 Archivesica marissinica | reverse complement strand
ATAGTGCAGGAGGTGGTTGCTCAAACAAAACAATGGTCCCTATTTCTTGTACTGCTACCACGTTAAATTAATTTCATTTATACAAATTTATTTTAGCTCGATTGTGAAACAAGTTTTAACAACATTAGTTTAATCAGTTTCAAGACCTCATTCCTAATGGAATCCACCACCACGATTGACGAGGGAGAGCGAGGTCCGATGAGGGAGAAAACAGAATGTGGATTTAAGTGCCTTCCCTAGGGACACCACCACTATGGTTCTAACAGGACTCGGACTCGCAACCTCTAGGCTACACAGAGGACACTGTATCCACTACACCAAGGAGGCTCCACTTAATTGCAATAGGACTATGTGGGTCCGTTATAATGACAACTAAAATAGCTTTATACAATTTAATACATCAATAATTAATATTTTCTATATTACATTTTAATAATAAAACTTTACACTTTGAGATTCCCTTGGCTGGCTGCCTAAGACAGGTTTCACTGTATATACAGTGCAAAATGCTATGTATAAGGCAACCCTATGTATGTACCCATATAAATCATAATCCAATAAACTTTAATGTACAAGTTGGGAGTTGAAAAACTAACTACACAATAGCACAATGAACCGCTATCATAAACCACTACTATAAACACTATCATAAACCACTACCATAAACCACTATCATAATCACTATCATAAACCACTACCATAAACCACTACCTTAAACCACTATCATAAACCACTACCATAAACCACTATCATAAACCACTACCATAAACCACTACCTTAAACCACTATCATAAACTGCTATCATAAATCACTATCATAAACCACTATCTTAAACCACTACCATAAACCACTATCTTAAACCACTATCATAAACCACTATCATAAACCACTATCTTAAACCACTACCATAAACCACTATCTTAAACCACTACCATAAACCACTATCTTAAACCACTACCATAAACCACTATCATAAACCACTATCATAAACCACTACCTTAAACCACTACCATAAACCACTATCATAAATCACTATCATAAACCACTATCATAAACCACTATCATAAACCACTATCATAAACCACTATCATAAATCACTATCATAAACCACTATCTTAAACCACTATCATAAACCACTACCATAAACCACTATCATAAACCACTACCATAAACCACTATCATAAATCACTATCATAAACCACTATCATAAACCACTATCATAAACCACTATCATAAACCACTATCATATCATAAACCACTATCATAAACCACTACCATAACCACTATCATAAATCACTATCATAAACCACTACCATAAACCACTATCATAAACCACTATCATAAACCACTACCATAAACCACTATCATAAACCACTACCATAAACCACTATCATAAACCACTACCATAAACCATACCATAAACCACTACCATAAACCACTATCATAAACCACTATCATAAACCATTACCTTAAACCATACCATAAACCACTATCATAAACCATACCATAAACCACTATCACCATACCATAAACCACTATCATAAACCACTATCATAAACCACTACCATAACCACTATCATAAACCATACCATAAACCACTATCATAAACCATACCATAAACCACTACCATAAACCACTATCATAAACCATACCATAAACCACTATCATAAACCATACATAAACCACTATCATAAACCATCATAAACCACTACCATAAACCATACCATAAACCACTATCTAAACACTATCATAACCACTATCATAAACCACTATCATAAACCACTACCATAAACCACTATCATAAACCACTATCATAAATCACTATCATAAACCACTATCATAAACCACTACCATAAACCACTATCATAAACCACTACCATAAACCACTATCATAAATCACTATCATAAACCACTATCATAAATCACTATCATAAACCACTATCATAAACCACTACCATAAACCATACCATAAACCACTATCATAAACCACTATCATAAACCACTATCATAAACCACTACCATAAACCATACCATAAACAACTACCATAAACCACTATCATAAACCATAACATAAACCATACCATAAACCACTACCATAAACCACTACCATAAACCACTATCATAAACCATACCATAAACCACTACCATAAACCACTATCATAAACCATACCATAAACCACTACCATAAACCACAATCATAAACCACTACCATAAACCACTATCATAAACAATACCATAAACCACTATCATAAACCATACCATAAACCACTATCATAAACCACTATCATAAACCACTATCATAAATCACTATCATAAACCACTATCATAAACCACTACCATAAACCACTATCATAAACCACTATCATAAATCACTATCATAAACCACTATCATAAACCACTACCATAAACCACTATCATAAACCACTACCATAAACCACTATCATAAATCACTATCATAAACCACTATCATAAACCACTATCTTAAACCACTACCATAAACCACTATCTTAAACCACTACCATAAACCACTACCTTAAACCACTATCATAAACCGCTATCATAAATCACTATCATAAACCACTATCTTAAACCACTACCATAAACCACTATCATAAATCACTATCATAAACCACTATCTTAAACCACTACCATAAACCACTATCATAAACCACTACCATAAATCACTATCATAAACCACTATCTTAAACCACTACCATAAACCACTATCTTAAACCACTACCATAAACCACTATCATAAACCACTATCATAAACCACTATCATAACCACTACATAAACCCTATCATAAACCCTATCATAAACCACTATCATAACCCTATCATAAACCACTATCATAAACCACTATCATAAACCACTATCATAAACCACTATCATAAACCACTATCATAAACCACTACCATAAACCACTATCATAAACCATACCATAAACCACTACCATAAACCACTATCATAAACCATACCATAAACCACTATCATAAACCACTATCATAAACCACTACCATAACCATACCATAAACCACTATCATAAACCATACCATAAACCACTATCATAAACCATACTAACCACTATCATAAACCACTATCATAAACCACTACCATAAACCACTATCATAAACCATACCATAAACCACTACCATAAACCACTACCATAAACCATACCATAAACCACTACCATAAACCACTATCATAAACCACTATCATAAACCATACCATAAACCATACCATAAACCACATCATAAACCACTACCATAAACCACTATCATAAACCACTATCATAAACCACTACCATAAACCACTATCATAAACCACTATCATAAACCACTATCATAAACCACTACCATAAACCACTATCATAAACCACTATCATAAACCACTACCATAAACCACTATCATAAACCACTATCATAAATCACTATCATAAACCACTATCATAAACCACTACCATAAACCACTATCATAAACCACTACCATAAACCACTATCATAAATCACTATCATAAACCACTATCATAAACCACTATCTTAAACCACTACCATAAACCACTATCTTAAACCACTACCATAAACCACTACCTTAAACCACTATCATAAACCGCTATCATAAATCACTATCATAAACCACTATCTTAACCACTACATAAACCATTTTTTTTTTTTTTTTTTTTTTTATAAACCACTACCATAAACCACTATCATAAACCACTATCATAAATCACTATCATAAACCACTATCTTAAACCACTACCATAAACCACTATCATAAACCACTACCATAAACACTATCATAAATCACTATCATAAACCACTATCATAAACCACTATCTTAAACCACTACCATAAACCACTATCTTAACCACTACCATAAACCACTACCTTAAACCACTATCATAAACCGCTATCATAAATCACTATCATAAACCACTATCTTAAACCACTACCATAAACCACTATCATAAACCACTACCATAAACCACTATCATAAACCACTATCATAAACCACTATCATAAACCACTATCATAAACCATACCATAAACCACTACCATAAACCACTATCATAAACCATACCATAAACCACTACCATAAACCACTATCATAAACCACTACCATAAACCACTATCATAAACCATACCATAAACCACTATCATAAACCATACCATAAACCACTATCATAAACCATACCATAAACCACTATCATAAACCATACCATAAACCACTATCATAAACCACTATCATAAACCACTACCATAAACCACTATCATAAACCATATCCATAAACCACTACCATAAACCATACCATAAACCATACCATAAACCACTACCATAAACCATACAATAACCATAACATAAACCATACCATAAACCATACCATAAACCACACCATAAACCACTACCATAAACCACTATCATAAACCACTACCATAAACCACTACCATAAACCATACCATAAACCACTACCATAAACCACTACCATAAACCACTACCATAAACCACTATCATAAACCATACCATAAACCACTACCATAAACCACTATCATAAACCACTATCATAAACCACTACCATAAACCACTATCATAAACCACTACCATAAACCACTATCATAAACCACTATCATAAACCACTATCATAAACCACTACCTTAAACCACTATCATAAACCACTATCATAAACCACTATCATAAACCACTACCATAAACCACTACCATAAACCACTATCATAAACCACTATCATAAACCACTACCTTAAACCACTATCATAAACCACTATCATAAACCACTACCATAAACCACTATCATACACCACTATCATAAACCACTACCATACACCACTATCATAAACCACTATCATAAACCACTATCATAAACCACTACCATAAACCACTATCATAAACCATACCATAAACCACTACCATAAACCACTACCATAAACCACTATCATAAACCACTACCATAAACCATACCATAAACCACTACCATAAACCACTATCATAAACCAAGAGAGATGTAAACACCCGCGCTGGTATTTGACACAAGAACAAATGCTTGATTCTACTGTGGTATACAGTCAAACCTGTGTTAGTGGTCAACTCTATTATACAGTCAAACCTGTGTTAGTGGTCAACTCTATTATACAGTCAAACCTGTGTTAGTGGTCACCTCTATTATACAGTCAAACCTGTGTTAGTGGTCAACTCTATTATACAGTCAAACCTGTGTTAGTGGTCAACTCTATTATAGTCAAACCTGTGTTAGTGGTCAACTCTATTATGCAGTCAAACCTGTGTTAGTGGTCACCTCTATTATACAGTCAAACCTGTGTTAGTGGTCACCTCTATTATACAGTCAAACCTGTGTTAGTGGTCACCTCTATTGTACAGTCAAACCTGTGTTAGTGGGCACCTCTATTATACAGTCAAACCTGTGTTAGTGGTCACCTCTATTATACAGTCAAACCTGTGTTAGTGGTCACCTCTTTTATACAGTCAAACCTGTGTTAGTGGTCAACTCTATTAAGCAGCCAACCTGCAGTAAGCAGCCATTTTCAGATTCCCAATATGTTGTTTTACTATACATTTAACCTCTATTAAGCAGCCACCTGTGCTAAGCAGCCACTTTCTGTGATTCCCTTAGCTGGCTGCTTGGCAGGCCCAATGGGATGGTGAAATTTTTAACAAACTTCATTCGGTCAAACCAACACTTGGCGAATGGTGCCCAATTTACAGGCCTATTCGTCGAGAAGAAGTCATTCTTGCCCGTCTCAGGATTGGTCATTCTCGAATATCACATTCATGGCTGTTGTCACGAGATGATGCACCAGAATGTATCCCATGCAATACTCTATACACGGTGGAGCATATCTTAATACACTGTGTTGACCTTCAACCAATCCGGTTGCAGTACTACAATGTGGACAACATTAAAAAACTCTTCGACTCTATCAGAGTAGAGTCCATCATATCATTTATCAAGGCAATAGGAATTTATAATAAGCTGTGATATCAATTGTTAATCATGCCTTTGTAGTAATCATTCATTCATATATTACATGTAATTAATCTTACGTCTTTATAACTTCTTAGTATTAATTTTTACGTAATGCATATACTTATATAGAATTTTATTTCATACACTCGACAATAAACATAACTTTAATGCGTGCTACATGACCGTAGATGTCGATGCGCCGTAAAACACCATTCATTCATTAAGCAGCCACCTGTGCTAAGCAGCCACTTTCTGTGATTCCCTTAGCTGGCTGCTTAAGACAGATTTGACTGTATAGTCAATTGGAATCAAGAATTTGCTGACTGCAGGATGTGACCAATTTATCCCCAAATTGAACATGTCTAGACCCAACCCTCTATATAGCCACAACGTTTCATCAACACATTTTTAATTCATCCTATCTACAGAGAGACATAGCTAAAAACAATAACCCACATTTCAAATGGCATGGGTTAAAATTAATATACAGTCAAAACCTGTCTTAAACCAGGGGACTCACAGAAAGTGGCTGCTTAATAAAGGTTAAATGTATAATAAAACAACATATTGGTAATCTGGAAACTGGTTGCTTAATACAGGTTGGCTGACCACTAACACCTAAGTGTGGTGTCCGTGGTCCAGTGGTAGAGCGTCGGATTTGGTCGGATCAAACGGTCCCGGGTTCGATACTCGGTCAGGCCACGTATGTAGTGTCATTGAGCAAGGCACCTCACACACATTGCTTAGTACTGGTTAACCACTTAGGTCAGCTAAGCCTGCCCAGGAAAACATGTCTAGGTCCCCGCAAGGGGTTTGACATTAATGGAACATACATACAACACAGGTTTCATTCTTAAGCCAGTTTTTGAATGAATTTGTATGATAGGTATATGAACACTGACAAGTGATTTATCCGAAAGTGGCACGAAGACAACGCACGACATGTGTACATGATTGAGTCGGGTCTACCAGACTTGTGCTCACATGGCTATTTATCTGCTACAGTGCCTGTGCTGTTACCAGGCTGGTCAAATTGCCCCAATATATGCGTTGAGTCTACTACTGGAAAAACAACATTTTGTGTCCATATATAGATTATAAGGCAGATTCTTCTATTATTCTGTGACCTCAAACTCATTAGCCTAGGTCAAATAGAAGCAGAGAAATCATTGTTTAAGGTTAATTAAAAAGTACCATTAAGATGTCCGGATGCTTTATTGGCATAAAAACAATATTAGCTGTAGTTGCCGTATAACCTAAGCTGTTGGTGCAACTTTATAAACTCCAAAAACAAACAAACATCACTTAATAGCAAAATTCCAAATAAACTATGGCATGAAATGATGTGAGATCGTACATATATGTACAAAGAATATGGTAATTACAAATTGACAAGCTCACCAACCATTCAACACCAAGTAACCGACATGAACTGTTGCATGATATTTTTAAGCCAATAAATTACCGGTAATAAGAAAATTACATTTGGACCAGTTCATTTATCAAAATAGGTAATTTTGTCTTAAAATAATAATATTACTGGCAAAAAGTGCAGATCAAAATGAGGCGGCACATCTGGATTTACACATTGTGTAAGCCTATTTAGAGCTCTGTGGTGTTGAAAGGGTTCTCTCTGGACTGGTAATCCAGGGATCGCAGGTTCGATCCCCGGTCTGACCCTAATAAAATTTACAATATTTCAGATGGGACGTTAAACCGAGTTCTCGTGTCGGTGCTTAACACCGTGCACGTAAAAGAACCAGAGGAGACTCTGGAATGGGTCTCTGTCTGTATCATTGCACTATCCTCCAGGCGTCGCTCATATGGGCAACTTGTAGCGATGATAAATAAACGTAAAACACACACTCGCACAAAGGATTAAACTTCTTCCATATGTGGGGTCTTTTTACAGATTCACAGAATCAAAATTTCCTTCTTTATCTAAAATTTAAAGTCATACTCCTGTTAAAAAAATGAGGAATTGTTGGGGGGGGGGGGGCACAGAGTCGAACGAACAAATACTAACCTAGTCAAAATAAGCTGCTATATTTTTCAACAATGTTCAAGTACATTAAAAAGGTTAAAAAGGATGGATTTCATTGATTAATTCTGGTTTTGTAACGAATACATTTTGTATGATAGCAACTTTTTATTGGGAATTTGTGAGACCCCGTTGGAACAGGAATATGACTTTCCCCTCTTGTATCAGCAACATCTCTTTGAGGGTTGAGGATGGGATGTGTTGGTAAGTAAAAAAATTGATGGTAGTGCCATATTTCTTAATAATACCTTACGATTGTGTCCTTAGGCAAGGCATTTAAATTCCACGTTGCCTCTTCACTCTCCCTCGTGGCGATAGATTCCATCAGGAATGAGGTCTCGAGAGTGATTAATATAAGTTGTAAGAACTTGTTTCGCAATCAAGCTAAAATAAATTTGTATAAACTATTTCTTAATAATAATTTAATCAGATTTGATGTATAATCTTTGAAATCTGCTCACCCACAGACTGGTTTGAAGTTACCTTCCTCTCGACATTTTCGCATTTAATTTCAATTTTTTCAATTCAATAATAGAAGCATATAATGGATGCAGCCCATTTGTAGCGACACAAGAGATAATCTAATTAATAATACCGATATATACACGTAATATGAACAATATATCATTTCTCACAACAGTTAACTATTAACCCATTTCATTCTGGATACATTTAATGTTTTTTGCAAACAATATAGATCCAGATCAGCCGAAGCGTGACGCTGCATGCTGATCAGGATCTATGTTGTTTGCTACATAGCCAAGTGTCTTAGCAAGATCATCTGAATAGCAAACAGCATAGAGCCTGATCAGACGGAACGTTCCATGGGGGCTGATCTGGCTCTATGTTCTTTGCAAATATTGTTTGAACGGTATTCAGAATCAAATGGGTTAATACCATATATAATATAAAGAATAAATAGTATATTACAACATAACATTTAAAGGAGCTAGCTGTCAGGCATTCAACAATTCAATACAGTGGCTGAGTTGTTACGATCATTGACTTCAAATCACTTGCCCCTTACCGCTGCCGGTTTGAATCCCACTGGGTCCTGGGGTATCGTAATTGTCCATGTAGGGAAGCTATATAGCTGGCTTACATGTATGGTAGGTAGGTGGTTCTACCCGGGTGCCTGTTTGTGCCTGAAATTCTGCTCGACCCAGGGTCTTCATGCACCAATAATAACATTGTGGAAGTCATGATAGTGCAGTGGATGCGCGATCGCTTCAGGTGCGAAAAGGTCTGGAGTTCGAGCCCCCGCTGGAGCTGTTATGATTGTGCCCTTAGGCAAGGCATTTAAATTCCACGTTGCCTCTTGTCTCTCCCTCATGGCGATGGAATTCCATCAGGAATGAGGTCTCGAGAGTGATTAATATAAGTTGAAAGAACTTGTTTCGCAATCGAGCTAAAATAAATTTGTATAAACTAATAATAACTTGAGAGTCAACATATCCAACATATCACCTAAGCTGTTGGTGTGACTTATAAACCACAACATAAACAAACATGAATACAAGGCATTCTTTGGCACTAGAATTGTCCTCTAAAGATATCCAGGATTGCCGTGAGAACCTGCATTAGATCAACGAGCTATCCATCGTTCAGCTGTATCTACTAGCCGTGAGAACCTGCATTAGTTCAACGAGCTATCCATCGTTCAGCTGTATCTACTAGCCGTGAGAACCTGCATTAGATCAACGAGCTATCCATCGTTCAGCTGTATCTACTAGCCGTGAGAACCTGCATTAGATCAACGAGCTATCCATCGTTCAGCTGTATCTACTAGCCGTGAGAACCTGCATTAGATCAACGAGCTATCCATCGTTCAGCTGTATCTACTAGCCGTGAGAACCTGCATTAGATCAACGAGCTATCCATCGTTCAGCTGTATGTACTCGCGGAACAATCAGTGAACATCCCATGAACAATCACTGATCATATGATTAAACTAAACAATCATTGATCATATGATTAAACTAAACTAAACAATCATTAGTCATATGATTAAACTAAACAATCTTTGATCATATGATTAAACTAAACAATCTTTGATCATATGATTAAACTAAACTAAACAATCATTGGTCATATGATTAAACTAAACTAAACAATCATTGATCATATGATTAAACTAAACAATCATTGATCATATGATTAAACTAAACAATCTAATCACTATCATATGATTAAACTAAACAATCATTGATCATATGATTAAACTAAACTAAACAATCATTGGTCATATGATTAAACTAAACTAAACAATCATTGGTCATATGATTAAACTAAACTAAACAATCATTGGTCATATGATTAAACTAAACTAAACAATCATTGGTCATATGATTAAACTAAACTAAACAATCATTGGTCATATGATTAAACTAAACAATCATTGACCATATGATTAAACTAAACTAAACAATCATTGGTCATATGATTAAACTAAACTAAACAATCATTGGTCATATGATTAAACTAAACAATCTTTGATCATATGATTAAACTAAACTAAACAATCATTGGTCATATGATTAAACTAAACAATCATTGACCATATGATTAAACTAAACTAAACAATCATTGGTCATATGATTAAACTAAACTAAACAATCATTGGTCATATGATTAAACTAAACTAAACAATCATTGGTCATATGATTAAACTAAACTAAACAATCATTGGTCATATGATTAAACTAAACAATCATTGACCATATGATTAAACTAAACTAAACAATCATTGGTCATATGATTAAACTAAACTAAACAATCATTGGTCATATGATTAAACTAAACTAAACAATCATTGGTCATATGATTAAACTAAACAATCATTGACCATATGATTAAACTAAACAATCATTGGTCATATGATTAAACTAAACAATCATTGATCATATGATTAAACTAAACTAAACAATCATTGGTCATATGATTAAACTAAACAATCATTGATCATATGATTAAACTAAACTAAACAATCATTGATCATATGATTAAACTAAACTAAACAATCATTGATCATATGATTAAACTAAACAATCATTGGTCATATGATTAAACTAAACTAAACAATCATTGATCATATGATTAAACTAAACTAAACAATCATTGACCATATGATTAAACTAAACTAAACAATCATTGACCATATGATTAAACTAAACTAAACAATCATTGGTCATATGATTAAACTAAACTAAACAATCATTGGTCATATGATTAAACTAAACAATCATTGACCATATGATTAAACTAAACAATCATTGGTCATATGATTAAACTAAACTAAACAATCATTGACCATATGATTAAACTAAACTAAACAATCATTGACCATATGATTAAACTAAACAATCATTGACCATATGATTAAACTAAACAATCATTGATCATATGGTTAAACTAAACTAAACAATCATTGACCATATGATTAAACTAAACTAAACAATCATTGGTCATATGATTAAACTAAACAATCATTGACCATATGATTAAACTAAACAATCATTGATCATATGATTAAACTAAACAATCACTGATCATATGATTAAACTAAACTAAACAATCATTGGTCATATGATTAAACTAAACAATCACTGATCATATGATTAAACTAAACTAAACAATCATTGGTCATATGATTAAACTAAACAATCAGTGATCATATGATTAAACTAAACAATCATTGATCATATGATTAAACTAAACTAAACAATCATTGATCATATGATTAAACTAAACTAAACAATCATTGATCAACCAGTGCACAGCATCACTGATAAACTAATAACTGTAATGTTCTCAAATTTACAAATACTGCGTTATTTGAATCAATCAAAAACTGTTTTACATGTTCGATCTAGTCCAGATTTCAGGTAGTTTCCAGCGTCTGTACAGCTTAATGTAACTTAATTACATGGTAATGATTCATGTTGTTTATGTCACCTTATAACTAATGGTTTCAATTCTAAATCATTTTAGAGGAATTAATTAAAGTTTTGTTCATTTTGCCATCTAGCAGAAAGCTCCATTACAATGTGGAAAAGAAGATGAAATGACTGCGTGCGTGCAGAGCCCGGATCATCCCATCTGCCACTGAAGTAGAAAAATGCATCAAATTGTATAAATGCTATTTTTCTAAAATATTCAATCAACTGACAATGTTATCTTCATTCGCTTAATATGTAAACCTTATACATTGTACCTTGTAAATTTTCAACTCTTTTTAACTAATTCCAATTCTGAACAAACTTAACATGCAATCTTATGGCATTTGGTAAATGTTCGATCTGATGAACTTACTATCTTGTTATGAATATCTAACCATGCTACTATGAACCTTCTATCTTGTTATGAATATCCAACCATGCTACTAGGAACCTTCTATCTTGTTTATGGTCATTCTAATGAACATACTATCTTGTTATGAATATCCAACCATGCTACTAGGAACCTTCTATCTTGTTATGAATATCCAACCATGCTACTATGAACCTTCTATCTTGTTTATAGTTATTCTAATGAACTTACTATCTTGTTATGAATATACAACCATGCTACTATGAACCTTCTATCTTGTTATGAATATCCAACCATGCTACTATGAACCTTCTATCTTGTTATGAATATCCAACCTTGCTACTATCTTGTTATGAATATCCAATCATGCTACTAGGAACCTTCTATCTTGTTATGGTTATTCTATCATACTATCTTGTTATGAATATCCAACCTGCTACTATTTGCCAACTGCTACTATGAATTCTATCTTGTTTATGGTCATTCTAATGAACTTACTATCTTGTTATGAATATCCAATCATGCTACTAGGAACCTTCTATCTTGTTTATGGTCATTCTAATGAACATACTATCTTGTTATGAATATCCAACCATGCTACTATGAACCTTCTATCTTGTTTATGGTCATTCTAATGAACATACTATCTTGTTATGAATATCCAACCATGCTACTAGGAACCTTCTATCTTGTTATGAATATCCAACCATGCTACTATGAACCTTCTATCTTGTTATGAATATTCAACCATGCTACTATGAACCTTCTATCTTGTTTATGGTCATTTTAATGAACTTACTATCTTGTTATGAATATCCAATCATGCTACTAGGAACCTTCTATCTTGTTTATGGTCATTCTAATGAACATACTATCTTGTTATGAATATCCAACCATGCTACTATGAACCTTCTATCTTGTTTATGGTCATTCTAATGAACATACTATCTTGTTATGAATATCCAACCATGCTACTAGGAACCTTCTATCTTGTTATGAATATCCAACCATGCTACTATGAACCTTCTATCTTGTTATGAATATCCAACCATGCTACTATGAACCTTCTATCTTGTTTATGGTCATTCTAATGAACTTACTATCTTGTTATGAATATCCAACCATGCTACTATGAACCTTCTATCTTGTTTATGGTCATTCTAATGAACTTACTATCTTGTTATGAATATCCAACCTTGCTACTATGAAGATTCTATCTTGTTTATGGTCATTCTAATGAACATACTATCTTGTTATGAATATCCAACCATGCTACTATCTTGTTATGAATATCCAACCATGCTACTATCTTGTTATGAATATCCAACCATGCTACTATCTTGTTATGAATATCCAACCATGCTACTATCTTGTTATGAATATCCAACCATGCTACTATCTTGTTATGAATATCCAACCATGCTACTATCTTGTTATGAATATCCAACCATGCTACTATCTTGTTATGAATATCCAACCAGGCTACTATGAACCTTCTATCTTGTTATGAATATCCAACCTTGCTACTATCTTGTTATGAATATCCAACCATGCTACTATCTTGTTAGATGTTCAGAGTAATGCTTTTAATATTCCACATACAATGTAAGCGCCATACAACACCATCATCGCTTCACACATATAGTATAGGCACCGTTTCACACCATTGATTGCCATAGATGTTGATCATGCAGTACAGTATGATGGGGGCGGGACTATGCCTATTGCTTATCAGCAGTATGGAGATAAAATAAGTAATTGGCCTCTTCTACTGTTGAGTAAAGGGTTATTGAGCATTCTAACGTATCAATTGTTCAATTTGAAGAACATCCTATCTTCTGTGTGCCATTAAAGATATATTGCCAAAAATGCCATGCAACTTCATTTATAATGTGCTTAAAGGTTGTTTATTATAATTATCTGCATTGAACGACTTAATTCAGTCCTGTTCACCTTGAGATTCGAGTCTGTTTGACCTTGACCTTGCTGTGCATTCTCCATTTCCTCCTTTCTCTGTTGTTTCCGTTTAAATGCCTCTGGGTCCTTAATTCCTCGCCCTTCCATCTCCTTCTGTCGTTTTTCTGCGGCGGCTGCTTGCTGCTGCCGTCTGAGTTCCTACAAAGTAAAGTAACTACTCATTAATTGGTCTGGAGTCATTCTTTATGCAGATGACACTCTGGCAACTTGCTGCTTAATACAGGTTGGCTGCTTAATAGAGGTGACCACAGTGCTCATGGAAAATATTTTTAACAGACAGGCCCAGGGCTTGTCCCCTCTGAAAATGAACAGACCCCAATTTAAAATGGACAGGCCCTGATTTAAGGTGGACAGGCTCTGATTAAAAGTGGACCGGACCGTATATATGCATGTTATATCAATATGGGTGACTTTCTAGAATACAGTCCTGGTCTGTGAACTTATATCATCTTCCTGATGAAAGTACTGAGTGGCACAAACTTTGTGTGAGCTGCTTGTCTGGTGTGCCCTTATTGGACCTAAACAACAGGTGTTACTGTATATAAGCGTATAGAGACATTTCAAACCAACATTGTCACAGTAAGGTGACCACTCTGTTTCAAACCAACATTGTCAGAGTAAGTGAACCACTCTGTTTCAAACCAACATTGTCACAGAAAGGTGACCACTCTGTTTCAAACCAACATTGTCAGAATAAGGTGACCACTCTGTTTCAAACCAACATTGTCACAGAAAGGTGACCACTCTGTTTCAAACCAACATTGTCAGAATAAGGTGACCACTCTGTTTCAAACCAACATTGTCAGAGTAAGGTGACCACTCCATTTTAAACCAACATTGTCAGGGTAAGGTGACCACTGGCTGTTTAAGACAGGTTTGACTGTACTGCCAAGTTCTTTCATATCAGTGCCGGTCTCAATATCTACTATTCTTTTCCCCCTAGAACAGTCAATCATTGGAATGGTCTACCACAGTCCACCGTTGCAGCACCAAGCTTGGATGCCTTCTAGTCAGCAGCATGATAGGAACTGAGCCTTTACTGAGGTGTTTTGTACAGTGTACAATACATGTTGGACATTTGACGACAAGTTGTACCTTACACCAAGTTTTATAAAAGGATGGTATGTTCCAATTATGTCAAACACATTGCAAGGACCTACACATGGTATGTTGGGCAGGCTTAGCTAACCTAAGCTATTAACTAGTACTAACTACTAAGCAATGGGATGTGTGTGAGGTGCCTTAATCAAAGAGACTACATGCGTGCCATGATCGAGGATCAAACCCGGTACACTTTGATTCCAAATCTGATGCTCTACCACTGGACAACGGATGCCACTACTGACTAGACTACAAGACTCGTCATGTGTAGGCTAGTAGTAGTACTGTTGGGCATTTTAACAAGTTGTTCTTTACAGTTTTGTATCAAAGGATAGATTTAACAAATTAATTCACAGTACACACATTCACAGATTCACCCTCGTTAATAAATATCTGTATTAGTTTTTTTATTACGGATGTTAACGTTGAACAGTTGAAGTGGTCCGAAACATCCTGGTCCGAAACGTCCATAATTTTTATTTTAATCAAAGAAATGTTTACAGAAATGGGCACAAATCCAAATGTTTTACTTCACGAGTATACAATTACCGCTGATGGCTGATCTAGTTCGCCTCCTCCTTTGAAACAGCTTGCTAAACACGAACCCATTTTGTTTCTAAAAAAAAAACAACAACAATTCTGCTTCTCTGAATTCCTTATTGAAATCTCGAAAGGGCGCGTTGACAACCGGGAAACAGCAGTGACTTGTCCGTAGTAATTTCCCTTTGTACAATGTCACCATTTGCAAACAAATACGATGATACCAATAACAATGGAAGCGATTTATTTTAAATAGGGACTATATTTGCTGTATGTATACAAGTCGTTGGTACCAATGAAAGTTTTAGCCTAAATATTTTGAAACGATACTCGTGATTTGCTGGGAAACAATTTCCTAATTAGAAGAATGAATGAAGTGATGTAGTTTTCGGATGGAACTCTTCTATCTATATCTTACTTTAATGTCAAACCCTTCGCGAGGATGTAGACATGTTGAGTTAAAAGCAAAATATAAGAGAAATGAAAAATGTGTGTTGTTATGCAGGATAAATGCAGCTAGCTTAGGGGCAGGCATGATCAGATAGAGCCTTGATTGCTGAGTGGTTGAATGCACTGTCGTTAAAACTTGCCATTCACCGCCATCATCAGGGCTGCACAACATTAGGTACAAGCGGTACCCGGTACAAGTAATATGTGAGAAAGATGTCAGCCGCTTATGATACCAATGTAACCTATCATCACTGATGGTCACAGGTTCGAACTCCACTCAGGCCATGTCTTTATATGAAGATACAAGATACAAAATTTATTTTGAGTCGGCATGATTAAACAATGAACATTAGCTATGCATAGCTATTAACCGACATGAAAAAGTTGGCAGTTTCTTGCGGAGGTTGGTGCACTAAGTAACCAACTAACTAACTAACTGCTGGAGCTTGCCAAGAATGGTGTTGTTAGGTAAACTGCCCGCCAGCGATATAGCCTGAAATGGTTCTGAAGAAGTCGTAAAGCTCAAAAACAAATCAGTCACTTGTAGAGAGTTGACTATTTTCTCACTTCTCCCAAAAAGTCTGACCTAGAATGTGCCCTGCTAGGGACCCTGACTTGGCCCAGGGGGCCTCATTTCTCCGTTAAACCTTTCTTTTATTATTTTTACAATATTCATACCACATTTTGTCCAGTAAGATACACTGTTCCATTTATAAAGGATTCATTCTATTCAGATGTAGTATTTAATGGTCATAACGACTTACTGTGTATTTTAACCCTATTTTGTTGATATTTATTAAATAACAATATTTAAGGATGCAACTGCGCTCCCAAAAATTCTGACCTAGAATGAACCCTGAAAGTCGGTTATCATGTGGGAAGTACTGCTGGTGGTCCAATAGTCACCCTTAACAAAACATACTGCCTTTAGCTGGACTGTCTCTAGCTGCTGTATGCAGATCTGGGTGTGAGGTGGATCCCACACTGCAGACATACTCAAATCTTAGTCTCATGTGGATCTTGTGAACTTGAGCTTTGGCTTTCAGTGTACAGCTTGGCAAGTTCTTCCGATGAATTCAGGCTGTTGTTGGCTTTTTTGGTGGTTTCATCGGCATACGGTTTCCAGGAAAGGTTGTCCAAACATCGGCCTGTTTGGCTATGGCTAGAGTGTGCCCATGGATAGAGTAGTCGGCATGGATGTGGTTACGCTGTCTTGTGATGCGGAGCCTCTGAGAACTTCGCATTTCGAGTGTTGAATGACATCAGTCAGTCTTGCCACCATTGTCCAGATCTTCATGCAGCTTGGAAGTTGTTTGTCGACTTGATCGTCCGTAAAGGAGATTCTCGTGGGCGAAGACCTGAAATGTGGAACTTACTCTGTCCGGAAGGTCGTTAATGTACAACAGGAAGAGTAGGGGACCAAGAACTGTACCCTGTAGTTCGCTGGAAGTAACGGGAGCGGATGTAGAATGTGACCTTCAACAAGGGCCCGCTAGCATCTAGGTCCGCTGATGCCGTAGATGTAGAATGTGACCTTCAACTAGGGTCAGCTAGCATCTAGGTCCGCTGATGCCGTAGATGTAGAATGTGACCTTCAACTAGGGTCAGCTAGCATCTAGGTCCGCTGATGCCGTAGATGTAGAATGTGACCTTCAACAAGGGCCAGCTAGCATCTACCTGTGAGAAAGCTCTGAATCTAGCAGAATACTGGTCCGCTGATGCCGCAGTTGTTGATTTTATTGTCCTCAATCCAATCCGGCGGCAAGATTTTGGAGGATGAGCTATGACTCACAGACTCTTTTCTTGTGGAAACCATGCTGTTTGGTTGACAGTATATGTATCTGATGAGCCTAGGTGTGTCATCATGCACTATTGCAGGGCCCACATCATGCACTATTGCAGGGCCCACATCATGCACTATTGCAGGGCCCACACTAGCCAAAAAAAGAGTTGTAGCCAAATAAATTTGTTGACCAAGATGCTAACATTTTGCTTTCATATTTTCATGATATGAGTAGAAATTACATAAAACTTCAAGCATGCCATTGAACTATAATTATCATCTTACTGGTCACATGTTGGGAGTTTTTCAAGAACAGAATGACAGGCGTCAAGTCATTTAAAATGTTTGTTTTTAATTGTATTTTTAGCTTGACTGTTCGAAGAATAAAGAGGGCTATTGTGCTCGCCCTGGTGTCGGCGTCTGTTGGAATTTGGGTAAAGTTCTATAACAAGGTTGATATCTCTTTTGAACCATCTACTACTTACCTTTAAAAGTTCACACAATTGTTCCCTAGCAACATGTAACATGTTTCAGTCAAGTTCCATAATTCTGTCGCGTAATTTAACAGAATTATCTCCATTTATACACATAGAAAATCTTGTTAATGGTTTTTAGCAACTTGGCTTTTCTCCTGAAGCATTTATTGCATGTTATTGAAACTTCGCATATATATTTCTTATAAAAATATAACCTGTACATACAGTGTAAGTAAACAAAGGGGAGAGGGGACAGTACAAGTAAACTAAGGAGGGAGGGACAGTGCAAGTAAACAAAGGGGGTAGGGGACAGTGCAAGTAAACAATGGGGGGAATGGGACAGTGCAAGTAAACAATGGGGGAATGGGACAGTGCAAGTAAACAAAGGGGGGGGGACAATGCAAGTAAACAAAGGGGAGAGGGGACAGTGCAAGTAAACTAAGGGGGGAGGGGGACAGTGCAAGTAAACTAAGGGTGGAGGGGGCAGTGCAAGTAAACTAAGGGGAGGGGGCAGTGCAAGTAAACTAAGGGAGAGGGGGACAGTGCAAGTAAACTAAGGGGGAGGGTAACAGTGCAAGTAAACTAAGGGGGAGGGGCTGGTGCAAGTAAACTAAGGGGAGGGGACAGTGCAAGTAAACTAAGGGGAGGGGGCAGTGCAAGTAAACAATGGGGGGAATGGGACAGTGCAAGTAAACAAAGGGGGGGGGACAATGCAAGTAAACAAAGGGGAGAGGGGACAGTGCAAGTAAACTAAGGGGAGGGGCTGGTGCAAGTAAACTAAGGGGGAGGGGACAGTGCAAGTAAACTAAGGGGGAGGGGGCAGTGCAAGTAAACTAAGGGGGAGGGGACAGTGCAAGTAAACTAAGGGGGAGGGGACAGTGCAAGTAAACTAAGGGGGAGGGGACAGTGCAAGTAAACAATGGGGGGAATGGGACAGTGCAAGTAAACAAAGGGGGGGGGACAATGCAAGTAAACAAAGGGAGAGGGGACAGTGCAAGTAAACTAAGGGGGGAGGGGGACAGTGCAAGTAAACTAAGGGTGGAGGGGGCAGTGCAAGTAAACTAAGGGGAGGGGGCAGTGCAAGTAAACTAAGGGAGAGGGGGACAGTGCAAGTAAACTAAGGGGGAGGGTAACAGTGCAAGTAAACTAAGGGGGAGGGGCTGGTGCAAGTAAACTAAGGGGGAGGGGACAGTGCAAGTAAACTAAGGGGGAGGGCAGTGCAAGTAAACTAAGGGGGGAGGGGACAGTGCAAGTAAACTAAGGGGGAGGGGACAGTGCAAGTAAACTAAGGGGGAGGGGACAGTGCAAGTAAACAAAGGGGGAGGGGACAATGCAAGTAAACTAAGGGGGAGGGGACAGTGCAAGTAAACAAAGGGGTAGGGGACAGTGCAAGTAAACTAAGGGGAAGGGGACAGTGCAAGTAAACTAAGGGGGGAGGGGACAGTGTACTCTGGTGCAATTTTGGAATAGGGTTTTGGGCCCGATGTTTTAAGATAGGTTTAACTGTTATTAAAGGGCATATAGTCAGCTAGTGTGCACAGAGTTAAATGGCATAGAGTCAGCATATAATTATGCCACTTGCTCTTGTATGTGTGTATTTTTCAGATAGCCGGGTCACACCATGGCTAACACAGATTCTGTGCAGGGCTGGATGTCGGAGATCCGTCTGATGACTGAGACAGAGTGCATGTCGGTTCTTCAAGGGAAATCACTCTCCCAGGATCTACAACAGAGTTCTACGACATTAATCAAATGTAGGTATATTAACCCTTTGCACACTAGCGGCAGATAAAATCACTTTTGCAAACAGCATAAAGCCAGATCAGACGGCACAAAACGTCAGTGACTTAGAGGAATCAGTCTGTAGTCAGTGACTAGGAGGAATCAGTCTGTAGTCAGTGACTAGGAGGAATCAGTCTGTAGTCAGTGACTAGGAGGAATCAGTCTGTAGTCAGTGACTAGGAGGAATCAGTCAGTAGTCAGTGACTATGAGGAATCAGTCTGTAGTCAGTGACTAGGAGGAATCAGTCTGTTGTCAGTGACTAGGAGGAATCAGTCTGTAGTCAGTTACTAGGAGGAATCAGTCAGTAGTCAGTGACTAGGAGGAATCAGTCAGTAGTCAGTGACTAGGAGGAATCAGTATATAGTCAGAGACTAGGAGGAATCAGTTAGTAGTCAGTGACTTGGAGGAATCAGTCAGTAGTCAGTGACTAGGAGGAATCAGTCAGTAGTCAGTGACTTGGAGGAATCAGTCAGTAGTCAGTGACTAGGAGGAATCAGTCTGTAGTCAGTGACTAGGAGGAATCAGTCAGTAGTCAGTGACTAGGAGGAATCAGTGTGTAGTCAGTGACTAGGAAGAATCAGTCTGTAGTCAGTAGTCAGTGACTAGGAGGAATCATTCAGTAGTCAGTGACTAGGAGGAATCAGTCTGTAGTCAGTGACTAGGAGGAATCAGTCTGTAGTCAGTGACTAGGAGGAATCAGTCTGTAGTCAGTGACTAGGAGGAATCAGTCGGTAGTCAGTGACTAGGAGGAATCAGTCTGTAGTCAGTGACTAGGAGGAATCAGTCTGTAGTCAGTAGTCAGTGACTAGGAGGAATCAGTCTGTAGTCAGTGACTAGGAGGAATCAGTCTGTAGTCAGTGACTAGGAGCAATCAGTCAGTAGTCTGTGACTAGTCAGGAATTTCAGCATCATTTCTCCGAAATATGATAACAGTCGGACACAAATAGTCTTAATTGGAAAAATATTATAAGGATGAGTGAATGTTTACTAAGAGAGATTGTATTTTCCAGGTCACTATTCCTACAGGTCACTATTCCTACAGGTCACTATCCCTACAGGTCACTATCCCTACAGGTCACTATTCCTACAGGTCACTATTCCTACAGGTCACTATCCCTACAGGTCACTATCCCTACATTCCTACAGGTCACTATTCCTACAGGTCACTATTTCTACAGGTCACTATTCCTACAGGTCACTATCCCTACAGGTCACTATCCCTACAGGTCACTATTCCTACAGGTCACTATTCCTACAGGTCACTATTCCTACAGGTCACTATCCCTACATTCCTACAGGTCACTATTCCTACAGGTCACTATTCCTACATGTCATTATTCCTACAGGTCACTATTCCTACAGGTCATTATCCCTACATTCCTACAGGGCACTATTCCTACAGGTCACTATTCCTACAGGGCACTATTCCTACAGGTCACTATTCCTACAGGTCACTATTCCTACAGGTCACTATTCCTACAGGTCACTATTCCTACAGGTCACTATTCCTACATGTCATTATTCCTACAGGTCACTATTCCTACAGGTCATTATCCCTACATTCCTACAGGGCACTATTCCTACAGGTCACTATTCCTACAGGGCACTATTCCTACAGGTCACTATTCCTACAGGTCACTATTCCTACAGGTCACTATTCCTACAGGTCACTATTCCTACAGGTCACTATTCCTACATGTCATTATTCCTACAGGTCACTATTCCTACAGGTCATTATCCCTACATTCCTACAGGGCACTATTCCTACAGGTCACTATTCCTACAGGGCACTATTCCTACAGGTCACTATTCCTACAGGTCACTATTCCTACAGGTCACTATTCCTACAGGTCACTATTCCTACAGGTCACTATTCCTACATGTCATTATTCCTACAGGTCACTATTCCTACAGGTCACTATTCCTACATGTCACTATTCCTACAGGTCACTATTCCTACATGTCACTATTCCTACAGGTCACTATTCCTACAGGGCACTATTCCTACAGTGCACTATTCCTACAATTCACTATTCCTACATGTCACTATTCCTACAGGGCACTATTCCTACACGTCACTATTCCTACAGTGCACTATTCCTACAATTCACTATTCCTACAGGTCACTATTCCTACAGGGCACTATTCCTACAGTGCACTATTCCTACAGGTCACTATTCCTACAGGTCACTATTCCTACAGGTCACTATTCCTACAGGTCACTATTCCTACAGGGCACTATTCCTACAGGGCACTATTCCTACAGGGCACTATTCCTACAGGGCACTATTCCTACAGGTCACTATTCCTACAGGGCACTATTCCTACAGGGCACTATTCCTACAGGTCACTATTCCTACAGGGCACTATTCTACAGGTCACTATTCCTACAGGGCACTATTCCTACAGGTCACTATTCTTACATGTCACTATTCCTACAGTGCACTATTTCTACTGGGCACTATTCCTACAGGTCACTATTCCTACAGGGCACTATTCCTACAGGGCACTATTCCTACAGTGCACTATTCCTGCAGGTCACTCTTCCTACAGGTCACTATTCTTGCAGGTCACTATTCCTACAGTGCACTATTCCTACAGGGCACTATTCCTACAGGGCACTATTCCTACAGGTCACTATTCCTACAGGTCATTATCCCTACATTCCTACAGGGCACTATTCCTACAGGTCACTATTCCTACAGGGCACTATTCCTACAGGTCACTATTCCTACAGGTCACTATTCCTACAGGTCACTATTCCTACAGGTCACTATTCCTACAGGTCACTATTCCTACATGTCATTATTCCTACAGGTCACTATTCCTACAGGTCATTATCCCTACATTCCTACAGGGCACTATTCCTACAGGTCACTATTCCTACAGGGCACTATTCCTACAGGTCACTATTCCTACAGGTCACTATTCCTACAGGTCACTATTCCTACAGGTCACTATTCCTACAGGTCACTATTCCTACATGTCATTATTCCTACAGGTCACTATTCCTACAGGTCATTATCCCTACAGGTCACTATTCCTACAGGGCACTATTCCTACAATTCACTATTCCTACAATTCACTATTCCTACAGGTCACTATTCCTACAGGTCACTATTCCTACAGGTCACTATTCCTACAGGGCACTATTCCTACAGGGCACTATTCCTACAGGTCACTATTCCTACAGGTCACTATTCCTACAGGGCACTATTCCTACAGTGCACTATTCCTACAATTCACTATTCCTACAGGGCACTATTCCTACAGGGCACTATTCCTACAGGGCACTATTCCTACAGGGCACTATTCCTACAGGTCACTATTCCTACAGGGCACTATTCCTACAGGGCACTATTCCTACAGGTCACTATTCCTACAGGTCACTATTCCTACAGGGCACTATTCCTACCGGGCACTATTCCTACAGGTCACTATTCACTATTCCTACAGGGCACTATTCCTACAGGTCACTATTCTTACATGTCACTATTCCTACAGTGCACTATTTCTACTGGGCACTATTCCTACAGGTCACTATTCCTACAGGGCACTATTCCTACAGGGCACTATTCCTACAGTGCACTATTCCTGCAGGTCACTATTCCTGCAGGTCACTCTTCCTACAGGTCACTATTCATGCAGGTCACTATTCCTACAGTGCACTATTCCTACATGTCACTATTCCTACAGGGCACTATTCCTACAGGTCACTATTCCTACAGGGCACTATTCCTACATGTCACTATTCCTACAGGGCACTATTCCTACAGGATACTATTTTTACAGGGCACTATTCCTACAGGTCACTATTCATACAGGGCACTATTCCTACAGGGCACTATTCCTACAGGGCACTATCCCTACACACTATTCCTACAGGGCACTATTACTACAGGTCACTATTCCTACAGGTCACTATTCCTACAGGTCACTATTCCTACAGGGCACTATTCCTACATGGTACTATTCCTACAGGTCACTATTACTACAGGTCACTATTCCTACAGGGCACTATTCCTACAGGGCACTATTACTACAGGTCACTATTCACTATTCCTACAGGTCACTATTCCTACAGGGCACTATTCCTACAGGGCACTATTACTACAGGTCACTATTCCTACAGGTCACTATTCCTACAGGTCACTATTACTACAGGTCACTATTCACTATTCCTACAGGTCACTATTCCTACAGGGCACTATTCCTACAGGGCACTATTACTACAGGGCACTATTACTACAGGTCACTATTCCTACAGGTCACTATTCCTACATGGCACTATTACTACAGGTCACTATTCCTACAAGGCACTATTACTACAGGTCACTATTCCTCCAGGGCACTATTCCTACAGGGCACTATTACTACAGGTCACTATTCCTACAGGTCACTATTCCTACAGGGCACTATTCATACAGGTCACTATTCCTACAGGTCACTATTCCTACAGGTCACTATTCCTACAGGTCACTATTCCTACAGGTCATTATTCCTACAGGTCACTATTCCTACAGTTCACTATTCCTACAGGTCATTATCCCTACATTCCTACAGGGCACTATTCCTACAGGTCACTATTCCTACATGTCACTATCCCTACATTCCTACAGGTCACTATTCCTACAGGTCACTATTCCTACATGTCATTATTCCTACAGGTCACTATTCCTACAGGTCATTATCCCTACATTCCTACAGGGCACTATTCCTACAGGTCACTATTCCTACAGGGTACTATTCCTACAGGGCACTATTCCTACAGGTCACTATTCCTACATGTCACTATTCCTACAGGTCACTATTCCTACAGGTCACTATTCCTACAGGGCACTATTCCTACAGTGCACTATTCCTACAATTCACTATTCCTACATGTCACTGTTCCTACAGGTCACTATTCCTACAGGGCACTATTCCTACAGGTCACTATTCCTACAGTGCACTATTCCTACAATTCACTATTCCTACAGGTCACTATTCCTATAGGGCACTATTCCTACAGTGCACTATTCCTACAATTCACTATTCATACAGGTCACTATTCCTACAGGTCACTATTCCTACAGGGCACTATTCCTACAGGGCACTATTCCTACAGGTCACTATTCCTACAGGTCACTATTCCTACAGGGCACTATTCCTACAGTGCACTATTCCTACAATTCACTATTCCTACAGGGCACTATTCCTACAGGGCACTATTCCTACAGGTCACTATTACTACAGGTCACTATTCCTACAGGGCACTATTCCTACAGGTCACTATTCATACAGGTCACTATTCCTACAGGGCACTATTCCTACAGGTCACTATTCCTACAGGGCACTATTCCTACAGGTCACTATTCACTATTCCTACAGGGCACTATTCCTACAGGTCACTATTCTTACATGTCACTATTCCTACAGGGCACTATTTTTACAGGGCACTATTCTTACATGTCACTATTCCTACAGGGCACTATTCCTACAGGGCACTATTCCTACAGGGCACTATTCCTACAGGTCACTATTACTACAGGTCACTATTCCTACAGGGCACTATTCCTACAGGGCACTTACTACAGGTCACTATTCCTACAGGTCACTATTCCTACAGGGCACTATTCCTACAGGGCACTATTACTACAGGGCACTATTCCTACAGGGCACTATTACTACAGGTCACTATTCCTACAGGGCACTATTACTACAGGTCATTATTCCTACAGGGCACTATTCCTACAGGGCACTATTCCTACAGTGCACTATTCCTACAGGGCACTATTACTACAGGTCACTATTCCTACAGGGCACTATTACTACAGGTCACTATTCCTACAGGGCACTATTACTACAGGGCACTATTCCTACAGGGCACTATTACTACAGGTCACTATTCCTACAGGTCACTATTCCTACATGTCACTATTCCTACATGTTACTATTCCTACAGGTCACTATTACTACAGGTCACTATTCCTACAGGTCACTATTCCTACAGGTCACTATTCCTACAGGGCACTATTACTACAGGGCACTATTCCTACAGGGCACTATTCCTACATGTCACTATCCCTACATTCCTACAGGTCACTATTCCTACAGGTCACTATTCCTACATGTCATTATTCCTACAGGTCACTATTCCTACAGGTCATTATCCCTACATTCCTACAGGGCACTATTCCTACAGGTCACTATTCCTACAGGGCACTATTCCTACAGGTCACTATTCCTACATGTCACTATTCCTACAGGTCACTATTCCTACAGGTCACTATTCCTACAGGGCACTATTCCTACAGTGCACTATTCCTACAATTCACTATTCCTACATGTCACTGTTCCTACAGGTCACTATTCCTACAGGGCACTATTCCTACAGGTCACTATTCCTACAGTGCACTATTCCTACAATTCACTATTCCTACAGGTCACTATTCCTACAGGGCACTATTCCTACAGTGCACTATTCCTACAATTCACTATTCATACAGGTCACTATTCCTACAGGTCACTATTCCTACAGGTCACTATTCCTACAGGGCACTATTCCTACAGGTCACTATTCCTACAGGGCACTATTCCTACAGTGCACTATTCCTACAATTCACTATTCCTACAGGGCACTATTCCTACAGGGCACTATTCCTACAGGTCACTATTACTACAGGTCACTATTCCTACAGGGCACTATTCCTACAGGTCACTATTCATACAGGTCACTATTCCTACAGGGCACTATTCCTACAGGTCACTATTCCTACAGGTCACTATTCCTACAGGGCACTATTCCTACAGGTCACTATTCCTACAGGTCACTATTCTTACATGTCACTATTCCTACAGTGCACTATTTCTACTGGGCACTATTCCTACAGGTCACTATTCCTACAGGGCACTATTCCTACAGTGCACTATTCCTACAGGGCACTATTCCTACAGTGCACTATTCCTGCAGGTCACTATTCCTACAGGTCACTATTCTTGCAGGTCACTATTCCTACAGTGCACTATTCCTACAGGGCACTATTCCTACAGGGCACTATTCCTACAGGTCACTATTCCTACAGGGCACTATTCCTACATGTCACTATTCCTACAGGGCACTATTCCTACAGGATACTATTTTTACAGGGCACTATTCTTACATGTCACTATTCCTACAGGGCACTATTCCTACAGGTCACTATTACTACAGGTCACTATTCCTACAGGGCACTATTCCTACAGGGCACTTACTACATGTCACTATTCACTATTCCTACAGGTCACTATTCCTACAGGGCACTATTCCTACAGGGCACTATTACTACAGGGCACTATTCCTACAGGGCACTATTACTACAGGTCACTATTCCTACAGGGCACTATTACTACTGGTCATTATTCCTACAGGGCACTATTCCTACATGTCACTATTCCTACAGTGCACTATTCCTACAGGGCACTATTACTACAGGTCACTATTCCTACAGGTCACTATTCCTACAGGTCACTATTCCTACAGGTTACTATTCCTCAGGTCACTATTACTACAGGTCACTATTCACTATTCCTACAGTGCACTATTCCTACAGGTCACTATTCCTACAGGGCACTATTCCTACAGGGCACTATTACTACAGGGCACTATTCCTACAGGGCACTATTACTACAGGTCACTATTACTACAGTGCACTATTCCTACAGTGCACTATTCCTACAGGTCACTATTCCTACAGGGCACTATTACTACAGGTCACTATTCCTACAGGGCACTATTCCTACAGTGCACTATTCCTACAGGGCACTATTACTACAGGTCACTATTCCTACAGTGCACTATTCCTACAAGGCACTATTACTACAGGTCACTATTCCTACAGGGCACTATTACTACAGGTCACTATTCCTACAGGGCACTATTCCTACAGGGCACTATTACTACAGGTCACTATTCCTACAGGTCACTATTCCTACAGGGCACTATTCCTACAGGGCACTATTACTACAGGTCACTATTCCTACAGGTCACTATTCACTATTCCTACAGTGCACTCTTCCTACAGGTCACTATTCCTTCAGTGCACTATTCCTACAGGTCACTATTCCTACAGGTCACTATTCCTACAGGTCACTATTACTACAGGGCGTTATTACTACAGGTCACTATTACCACAGGTCACTATTCCTACAGGTCACTATTCCTACAGGTCACTATTACTACAGGGCGCTATTCCTACAGGTCACTATTCCTACAGGGCACTATTCCTACAGGTCACTATTCACTATTCCTACAGGTCACTATTCACTATTCCTACAGGTCACTATTCCTACAGGTCACTATTCCTACAGGGCACTATTCCTACAGGTCACGATTCACTATTCCTACAGGTCACTATTCCTACAGGTCACTATTCCTACAGGGCACTATTACTACAGGTCACTATTCCTACAGGGCACTATTACTACAGGTCACTATTCACTATTCCTACAGGGCACTATTACTACAGGTCACTATTCCTACAGGTCACTATTACTACTGGGCAAGAAGCTCTGAAAATATTCGTTAGCCCTGGCTTTGCATATAAAGACATGATCAAGATGGGGGTGTTATGCAATATAATTTCATATGAAAAGTGAGAAAATCCAAGCATTTCGTTGTGAACGCTACAGTTAATCATGTGCATTTCATTGTCAATGCTACAGTTAATCATGTGCATTTCATTGTCAATGCTACAGTTAATCATGTGCATTTCATTGTCAATGCTACAGTTAATCATGTGCATTTCATTGTCAACGCTACAGTTAATCATGTGCATTTCGTTGTCAACGTTACAGTTAATCCTATATAGATAAATAACAATGTATGAAGTGCGACATTGCATGATTTTTGTGAGATTTGAAAGTAGGTCTTTAGAGGTACATGTAATGATTTTGTACCAGTACAAAATATAGACAGAGTTGTATGGAGGAGAGCTTCAGTCACCATGTTGGTTGACATTTGAAAGGTAACATTATATTGTTGTGTCATGATAATTATCGCAAAATGTCTTTTGCACATTAAGGGAGGTCGAAGGTTCGAATCTCGTCAGGGGTTCGTTCTGATATGGCCGGTTGGTGAGCCGCCAGCTAGTTAAATAATGGTTACCGATTGCCTACCAGCCTGGCATACAAGCATAGGATTCAGGAAGTACTGATGTTCATAAAAGGGGTGTCTCATAAGTCAGAAATGGCTGGCCCTTTAAATAGGTGTGACACTATAATAAACACTTTACTTTTTTAATTCCCATCTACAGTACATGTATTATAGGGAATATTTTGTGTTACAGGTGGAATAGATGCAATTAGGAACCAGTCTCATGTCATCAGTAGCGAGTTCTCAAAGCTGTTCAAGTAAGACCTATTTTAACCTGCCAAATAAATTGGACAGAATGTGCAAACAACATAGATCCAGATCAGCTGCGGCATAATGCATAGTGTTTCAGCTCCACCATTCCACTAGCAAACAGCATAGAGCCTGCGCAGACGGCATAGAGCCTGACCCAAGACATAATAAGAAATATTATTCATGCCGTTGTGCGAATTTGTGGACATATTTGGAAATATTGGGAATTGTTTGCACACCCATTGTAATCGTTACGAGTCCATTACCCAATTTTTCACTATTTTTGGGAACCATTTAGTGGATCCTGAGCAATTTCCATGTGCCCTGTATACATCTACTGCATATACATCGGAACTCAGATTGGTGCGCGTTATACACCAGTAAATACGGTAATTGTTTTGTTTGTTTGTTTAACAACAGAAACCATATAAGATGGTGACTATTTCTGACTCTTCAGCTATTATTGGTGGAGGAAGTCCCCGTATAATTTTCCTAGCTGTATTTCAGTCATGGACGCCCGTCGTGTTGGATGGTTCTTTTCTTCTTTTTTTCCTCCGTGGTCGAGTGGTTAAGTTCGCTGACTTGTATACCACTCTAACCTATCATCACTGATGGTCACGGGTTCGAGCCCCCGCTCAGGCCGTGTCTCATTTATATGAAAAAGTTGGCAGTTTCTTACGGAGGTTGGTGCACCCAAGTACTGGTTAACCGCTGGAGCCTGCCCGGGAAAGGTGTTGTTGGGTAAACTGCCCGCCGGCGATATAGCCCAAAATGGTGCTGATGCAGGCATAAAACCCGAAATATAACATAACATAATCTCTTTTGGTGAAAAATCAGTTTCATTTATTTCACTCTATGTACATTATATGCATTATGCTATACAGACAATAATGATGGTATTAACAAATATAAACATATAAATGCATTCATGAACATATAGCCATATGTAACAATAAAATAGACTAAAGTAGAAGTGTTGTATAAATGGTGATATAGTGTTGTTGATGCCACTCTAGGACTAAGCAATTATGATTTTGTTACAGGTGTGTGGAGGGTGAGAAATGGCGGCACATACAGCCGCTGACGGTACAGGTCACGTGTCACATCCGTTCCCTCATACAGGAGTGTAACAAGTGTCTCCACCATACACCTAACTTTATATTGGAGGTGGGTACATATAGTACAGTATGTCCATAACAAGTGTCTCCATCATACACCTAACTTTATATTGGAGGTGGGTACATATAGTACAGAATGTCCGTAACAAGTGTCTCCACCATACACCTAACTTTATTTTGGAGGTGGGTACATATAGTACAGAATGTCCGTAACAAGTGTCTCCACCATACACCTAACTTTATTTTGGAGGTGGGTACATATATGTACAGTATGTCCGTAACAAGTGTCTCCACCATACACCTAACTTTATATTGGAGGTGGGTACATATATGTACAGAATGTCCGTAACAAGTGTCTCCACCATACACCTAACTTTATATTGGAGGTGGGTACATATATGTACAGTATGTCCATAACAAGTGTCTCCACCATACACCTAACTTTATATTGGAGGTGGGTACATATATGTACAGTATGTCCATAACAAGTGTCTCCACCATACACCTAACTTTATATTGGAGGTGGGTACATATATGTACAGTATGTCCGTAACAAGTGTCTCCACCATACACCTAACTTTATATTGGAGGTGGGTACATATATGTACAGTATGTCCGTAACAAGTGTCTCCACCATACACCTAACTTTATATTGGAGGTGGGTACATATATGTACAGTATGTCCGTAACAAGTGTCTCCACCATACACCTAACTTTATATTGGAGGTGGGTACATATATGTACAGTATGTCCGTAACAAGTGTCTCCACCATACACCTAACTTTATATTGGAGGTGGGTACATATATGTACAGTATGTCCGTAACAAGTGTCTCCACCATACACCTAACTTTATATTGGAGGTGGGTACATATATGTACAGTATGTCCGTAACAAGTGTCTCCACCATACACCTAACTTTATATTGGAGGTGGGTACATATATGTACAGTATGTCCGTAACAAGTGTCTCCACCATACACCTAACTTTATATTGGAGGTGGGTACATATATGTACAGTATGTCCGTAACAAGTGTCTCCACCATACACCTAACTTTATTTTGGAGGTGGGTACATATAGTACAGTATGTCCGTAACAAGTGTCTCCACCATACACCTAACTTTATTTTGGAGGTGGGTACATATAGTACAGTATGTCCGTAACAAGTGTCTCCACCATACACCTAACTTTATATTGGAGGTGGGTACATATATGTACAGTATGTCCGTAACAAGTGTCTCCACCATACACCTAACTTTATATTGGAGGTGGGTACATATATGTACAGTATGTCCGTAACAAGTGTCTCCACCATACACCTAACTTTATATTGGAGGTGGGTACATATATGTACAGAATGTCCGTAACAAGTGTCTCCACCATACACCTAACTTTATATTGGAGGTGGGTACATATATGTACAGTATGTCCGTAACAAGTGTCTCCACCATACACCTAACTTTATATTGGAGGTGGGTACATATATGTACAGTATGTCCGTAACAAGTGTCTCCACCATACACCTAACTTTATTTTGGAGGTGGGTACATATAGTACAGTATGTCCGTAACAAGTGTCTCCACCATACACCTAACTTTATGGAGGTGGGTACATATAGTACAGTATGTCTAACAAGTGTCTCCACCATACACCTAACTTTATTTTGGAGGTGGGTACATATAGTACAGTATGTCCATAACAAGTGTCTCCACCATACACCTAACTTTATATTGGAGGTGGGTACATATAGTACAGTATGTCCATAACAAGTGTCTCCATCATACACCTAACTTTATATTGGAGGTGGGTACATATATGTACAGTATGTCCATAACAAGTGTCTCCACCATACACCTAACTTTATATTGGAGGTGGGTACATATATGTACAGTATGTCCATAACAAGTGTCTCCACCATACACCTAACTTTATATTGGAGGTGGGTACATATATGTACAGTATGTCCATAACAAGTGTCTCCACCATACACCTAACTTTATATTGGAGGTGGGTACATATATGTACAGTATGTCCATAACAAGTGTCTCCACCATACACCTAACTTTATATTGGAGGTGGGTACATATATGTACAGTATGTCCGTAACAAGTGTCTCCACCATACACCTAACTTTATATTGGAGGTGGGTACATATATGTACAGTATGTCCGTAACAAGTGTCTCCACCATACACCTAACTTTATATTGGAGGTGGGTACATATATGTACAGTATGTCCGTAACAAGTGTCTCCACCATACACCTAACTTTATATTGGAGGTGGGTACATATATGTACAGTATGTCCGTAACAAGTGTCTCCACCATACACCTAACTTTATATTGGAGGTGGGTACATATATGTACAGTATGTCCGTAACAAGTGTCTCCACCATACACCTAACTTTATATTGGAGGTGGGTACATATATGTACAGTATGTCCGTAACAAGTGTCTCCACCATACACCTAACTTTATATTGGAGGTGGGTACATATATGTACAGTATGTCCGTAACAAGTGTCTCCACCATACACCTAACTTTATATTGGAGGTGGGTACATATATGTACAGTATGTCCGTAACAAGTGTCTCCACCATACACCTAACTTTATATTGGAGGTGGGTACATATAGTACAGTATGTCCGTAACAAGTGTCTCCACCATACACCTAACTTTATATTGGAGGTGGGTACATATAGTACAGTATGTCCGTAACAAGTGTCTCCACCATACACCTAACTTTATATTGGAGGTGGGTACATATATGTACAGTATGTCCGTAACAAGTGTCTCCACCATACACCTAACTTTATATTGGAGGTGGGTACATATATGTACAGAATGTCCGTAACAAGTGTCTCCACCATACACCTAACTTTATATTGGAGGTGGGTACATATATGTACAGAATGTCCGTAACAAGTGTCTCCACCATACACCTAACTTTATATTGGAGGTGGGTACATATATGTACAGTATGTCCGTAACAAGTGTCTCCACCATACACCTAACTTTATATTGGAGGTGGGTACATATATGTACAGTATGTCCGTAACAAGTGTCTCCACCATACACCTAACTTTATATTGGAGGTGGGTACATATATGTACAGTATGTCCGTAACAAGTGTCTCCACCATACACCTAACTTTATATTGGAGGTGGGTACATATATGTACAGTATGTCCGTAACAAGTGTCTCCACCATACACCTAACTTTATATTGGAGGTGGGTACATATATGTACAGTATGTCCGTAACAAGTGTCTCCACCATACACCTAACTTTATATTGGAGGTGGGTACATATAGTACAGTATGTCCGTAACAAGTGTCTCCACCATACACCTAACTTTATATTGGAGGTGGGTACATATAGTACAGTATGTCCGTAACAAGTGTCTCCACCATACACCTAACTTTATATTGGAGGTGGGTACATATAGTACAGTATGTCCGTAACAAGTGTCTCCACCATACACCTAACTTTATATTGGAGGTGGGTACATATATGTACAGTATGTCCATAACAAGTGTCTCCACCATACACCTAACTTTATATTGGAGGTGGGTACATATATGTACAGTATGTCCGTAACAAGTGTCTCCACCATACACCTAACTTTATATTGGAGGTGGGTACATATATGTACAGTATGTCCGTAACAAGTGTCTCCACCATACACCTAACTTTATATTGGAGGTGGGTACATATATGTACAGTATGTCCGTAACAAGTGTCTCCACCATACACCTAACTTTATATTGGAGGTGGGTACATATATGTACAGTATGTCCGTAACAAGTGTCTCCACCATACACCTAACTTTATATTGGAGGTGGGTACATATATGTACAGTATGTCCGTAACAAGTGTCTCCACCATACACCTAACTTTATATTGGAGGTGGGTACATATATGTACAGAATGTCCGTAACAAGTGTCTCCACCATACACCTAACTTTATATTGGAGGTGGGTACATATATGTACAGTATGTCCGTAACAAGTGTCTCCACCATACACCTAACTTTATATTGGAGGTGGGTACATATATGTACAGTATGTCCGTAACAAGTGTCTCCACCATACACCTAACTTTATATTGGAGGTGGGTACATATATGTACAGTATGTCCGTAACAAGTGTCTCCACCATACACCTAACTTTATATTGGAGGTGGGTACATATATGTACAGTATGTCCGTAACAAGTGTCTCCACCATACACCTAACTTTATATTGGAGGTGGGTACATATATGTACAGTATGTCCGTAACAAGTGTCTCCACCATACACCTAACTTTATATTGGAGGTGGGTACATATAGTACAGTATGTCCGTAACAAGTGTCTCCACCATACACCTAACTTTATATTGGAGGTGGGTACATATAGTACAGTATGTCCGTAACAAGTGTCTCCATCATACACCTAACTTTATATTGGAGGTGGGTACATATATGTACAGTATGTCCGTAACAAGTGTCTCCACCATACACCTAACTTTATATTGGAGGTGGGTACATATATGTACAGAATGTCCTCCTGACTAACTGTTTTACTTGTACATCATTTTGTTATTTGTTTGTCATCTAAGCTTGTGTAACATTTGTTTGTCATCTAAGCTTGTGTAACATTTGTTTGTCATCTAAGCTTGTGTAACATTTGTTTGTCATCTAAGCTTGTGTAACATTTGTTTGTCATCTAAGCTTGTGTAACATTTGTTTGTCATCTAAGCTTGTGTAACATTTGTTTGTCATCTAAGCTTGTGTAACATTTGTTAAAATACATTAAATTTTGTAGTATTGTAAATTTTGTATCAAACATTTTGTTATTCAAAGTAAAACCGATATGTTTACATCATCTTTCCAAAACTGATATGTTTACATCATCTTTCCAAAACTGATATGTTTACATCATCTGTCCAGAACCGATATGTTTACATCATCTGTCCAAAACCGATATGTTTACATCATCTGTCCAAAACCGATATGTTTACATCATCTTTCCAAAACCGATATGTTTACATCATCTGTCCAAAACCGATATGTTTACATCATCTGTCCAAAACCGATATGTTTACATCATCTTTCCAAAACCGATATGTTTACATCATCTTTCCAAAACCGATATGTTTACATCATCTTTCCAAAACCGATATGTTTACATCATCTGTCCAAAACTAATCGTAGTTATTTTTTTATTTTTAAACTTTATTTATTTTACGATTGAGAAGTAAGTTTTAACAACTTATATTAATCACCCTCGTTAGCGCGGATGAAAGCGTATATGTGGTTATTCGTGTGGGAGGAAACCGGAGTACCCGGAGAAAATCCACCTGTCTGATCTGGCGATCACCGTACCATCTCACAAATTTCCCGGTCCGAGGATCGAACCCGGGTTGCATTGGTGAGAAGCGAGTGCGCTAACCACTGCGCTAATCGGACAGCCGTTATTTATCCCTTAGTGCAAGTGACTGATGTAAATTTACGTTAAAAAGATCAACGGCATGAAAGATCAATGGAATGAAAGATCAATGGAATGAAAGATCAATGGAATGAAAGATCAACAGAATGAAAGATCAACTGAATGAAAGATCAATGGAATGAAAGATCAGCAGAATGAAAGATCAACGGAATGAAAGATCAACTGAATGAAAGATCAATGGAATGAAAGATCAACGGAATGAAAGATCAACAGAATGAAATATCAACAGCATGAAAGATCAATGGAATGAAAGATCAATGGAATGAAAGATCAATGGAATGAAAGATCAACTGAATGAACGATCAACGGAATGAAAGATCAACAGAATGAAAGATCAACTGAATGAAAGATCAATGGAATTAAAGATCAACTGAATGAAAGATCAACGGAATGAAAGATCAATGGAATGAAAGATCAACTGAATGAAAGATCAACGGAATGAAAGATCAACTGAATGAAAGATCAACGGAATGAAAGATCAACTGAATGAAAGATCAACTGAATGAAAGATCAACATAATGGAATGAAAGATCAACGGAATGAAAGATCAATGGAATGAAAGATCAACTGAATGAAAGATCAACAGAATGAAAGATCAACATAATGGAATGAAAGATCAATGGAATGAAAGATCAATGGAATGAAAGATCAACATAATGGAATGAAAGATCAATGGAATGAAAGATCAACGGAATGAAAGATCAATGGAATGAAAGATCAATGGAATGAAAGATCAACTGAATGAAAGATCAACGGACTGAAAGATCAACTGAATGATCTTGTAACAAAGTCATCGGTTATTCTAGCTCGATAATAAACATATCACTTGTGCTACACATGTGGTAGTGATAGAATTCCTCAATCCTCATTTAAATGACATTTGTACAGGTAAATGTGAAATGAACGCAAGACATAAATTATGTCTCCCAAGAGAGGGCGGGAAATACATATATATTGATATTTGGCAGTCGTGATAGCACAGTGGATGCGCGTTTGCTTCTTGTGCGAAAGGTCCGGAGTTCGAACCCTGCTTGAGCGGTTATGATCATGCCCTTAGGCAAGGCATTTAAATTCCACGTTGCCTCTTCTCTCTCCGTCGTGGTGATGGATTCCATCAGGAAAGAGGTCTCGAGAGTGATTAATATAAGTTGTAATAACTTGTTTCGCACTCGAGCTAAAATAAATTTGTATAAACTATATATATTGATTCTGTACTTTCTGTCTGTCCGTACACACAAATGGATACTTACTTGGATAGAAGGAACAATAGATATATTGTCTAATGGTCTAGGGTTAGCTACTACATGTATGTGGCTATAAATGCTCTGGCTAAGCGAACAAATGAGATATCAACTTCATTTTTTGAGTGTCCTTTTTCATGTCCCAGCATAGTACCGTAAACTGCAATTTATTGAAACATTTAATTTGTTTAAGTTAAAATCCATTTTATTTTAGAACACGATTTTTAACATTCGAATAGTCGGACGTTCGAACGAATATTCGAACATTCGTTGTCATTTCTAACATGAATAAAAGCTCACATGAATAGGTAGTGCGTTATTTACGATACATTACACATACCGTATATGTTCTAATATTATGTTGCTGTGCTTTCAGCAACAAGAAATAGTAATGGGAGAATGCGCAAAACTTGCCCAACAAGTGGAAACGTAAGTAGATCTAGTATATAAGTAGATCTAGTATATAAGTAGATCTAGTATATATGTAGATCTAGTATATATGTAGATCTAGTATATAAGTAGATCTAGTATATAAGTAGATCTAGTATATAAGTAGATCTAGTATATATGTAGATCTAGTATATATGTAGATCTAGTATATAAGTAGATCTAGTATATAATGTAGATCTAGTATATATGGCTTTTAACCTAGAGGGAAATCCTCATCATCAAGATTCATAAATATTTCTTGAAAAGTAACTCATTAAAATATAAAACGCAGTGGAAGAATTTTGAAAATTGCACCGCAAATAAAGAAGTTATGATATAATGATTATCTAAAGTAGAGGTGGCCATAATAATAATAATATAAATTAACCCTTCCTCCCCCTCTCATAGAGATATGGTATTATTTCATACATTTGGCTGTAATCGTACCAATCGTACGCAATGGATAAGCTGTGAACTTGCCTACTCCACCTTCACGGAGGTTACTAGGAATTATTAAGTGTTGTATACACTACGTTGTTCCGCTCTTTATTATAGCTTGTTTAACTACTAATGTGTCAATCTATGTCAATAGGCATTGGCGTCGAGAGGCGTTATTAAGAGGGAAAAGGTTAAGGAGGTGGCCGTCTTGGATTAAAGCAACACTGTATTGTATGGAATTTTTTTTTTATAAAGTTTGAAATTTTACATACAATTAGCAATGCTACATCACATTCTTCCATTAAGAGTTGAATCATCATTTTCAGCCACGAGACAGTGTGTACATGTATGTGCAACAAACTGAAAGTACCAATTTCCTGAATTGGTTCACTGCGCCCTGCGTACATTTGTGGTACATCGCTATCTATCGACAATCAGAAAAACATGATTTCATATAACAATCATCCACGCTCCTGAATTGACGTTTGTTTGTCATCAGAGTCAACACTAAATGCGAAATAATGTTTAAAGATAATTTAACTAAGACTAGTCACACATTTGAGATATAATGGTAAATCTGTACCATAAATCGTGTTATACACGCGTTGTATTACCCATGAATGTCAACAAACCGTGTATACGATGTTTGCATATTAGTTGAAATACTCAGTATTTGAGGCAAATATTTGGAAAAAAATTATTCCATATAATAGGAAAATACATTCTGTAGAAATTAGCGTTTTCACTGATGTAGTGTCGCTTTAACCCTTAAAATGCCGAATAAATTGGAAGGAATGTGCAAACAACATAAACAAGATCAGCACAGGTGTAACGCTCCATAGGATCTATGTTGTTTGCTATTCAGACAGGTGTTTTAGCTCCACTAACCGAATAGCAAACAGCATAAAGCCTTATCAGACGGAACATTTTGTGCTGTCTGATCTGGCTCTATGCTGTTTGCAAAAGCATGTTTAGTTGTGATTAGCATTTTAAGGATTACATTTGACCCTGTTACAGCTGTGCCAATATGTCATCAAAGTTAGAGATGTGTGCAATGAAGATACCTCTAGTAAACCAACTCACGTTTCTGGGTCAGTCGTTCAGCAGGCATGTTGATATGTCACTAGGATATCTTATACAGGTATGTCATGTAAATATGGTCACGGTTCCTGGTCAGTCGTTCAGCAGACATGTTGATATGTCACTAGGATATCTTATACAGGTATGTCATGTAAATATGGTCACGGTTCCTGGTCAGTCGTTCAGCAGGCATGTTGATATGTCATGTAAATATGGTCACAGTTCCTGGTCAGTCGTTCAGCAGGCATGTTGATATGTCATGTAAATATGGTCACAGTTCCTGGTCAGTCGTTCAGCAGGCATGTTGATATGTCATGTAAATATGGTCACAGTTCCTGGTCAGTCGTTCAGCAGGCATGTTGATATGTCATGTAAATATGGTCACAGTTCCTGGTCAGTCGTTCAGCAGGCATGTTGATATGTCATGTAAATATGGTCACAGTTCCTGGTCAGTCGTTCAGCAGGCATGTTGATATGTCATGTAAATATGGTCACAGTTCCTGGTCAGTCATTCAGCAGGCATGTTGATATGGCACTAGGATATCTTATACAGGTATGTCATGTAAATATGGTCACAGTTCCTGGTCAGTCGTTCAGCAGGCATGTTGATATGTCATGTAAATATGGTCACAGTTCCTGGTCAGTCATTCAGCAGGCATGTTGATATGGCACTAGGATATCTTATACAGGTATGTCATGTAAATATGGTCACAGTTCCTGGTCAGTCGTTCAGCAGGCATGTTGATATGTCATGTAAATATGGTCACAGTTCCTGGTCAGTCATTCAGCAGGCATGTTGATATGGCACTAGGATATCTTATACAGGTATGTCATGTAAATATGGTCACAGTTCCTGGTCAGTCGTTCAGCAGGCATGTTGATATGTCATGTAAATATGGTCACAGTTCCTGGTCAGTCGTTCAGCAGGCATGTTGATATGGCACTAGGATATCTTATACAGGTATGTCATGTAAATATGGTCACGGTTCCTGGTCAGTCGTTCAGCAGACATGTTGATATGTCATGTAAATATGGTCACGGTTCCTGATCAGTTGTTCAGAAGTTCAGTTTTCCTGATAAATCCTTTTAAAAAAGACAAAAAGCAAAAATTTAGCAAACAACAGAGTGGGTTTTAAAGGGCCCAGCTCCATTCCCCTCTTCAATAATGGACCAGAAAAATCATGTGTGTGTGTATTACGTTTATTTATCATCGCTACCGGTTACCCATATGAGTGACACTTCCTGAAGAGATTTGATATTTTTGGAGGATAGTGCAATGATACAGACAGAGACCCATTCCAGAGTCTCCCCTGGTTCTTTTACGTGCACAGTGTAAAGCACCGACACAGTGTAAAGCACCGACACGAGACCTCAGTTTAATGTCCCATCTGAAAGACTGTTTATTTAATTAGGGTCAGACGGGGATCGAACCTGTGATCCCAGGATTACCAGTCCAGACCAGAAAAATCCATTTGCCAAAATCATTTTATACTAGTAAATGGACCATTATAGAATTTGGCACAGGTGGTAACTAACCCCTATGAGTGGTTTTTGATACATCTGTGTCCGCCTCTGTGGTCGAGTGGTTAAGGTCGCTGACTTGTATACCACTGTAACCTATCATCACTGATGGTCACGGGTTCGAGCCCCTCATTTATATGAAAAAGTTGGCAGTTTCTTATGGAGGTGGGTGCACCCAAGTACTGGTTAACCGCTGGAGCATGCCCAGGAAAGGTGTTGTTAGGTAAACTGCCCGCCGGCGATATAGCCCAAAATGGTGCTGATGCAGGCGTAAAACCCGAAATATAATAATAATAATTTGATACATCTGTACAATTGTTCAATGCATTTCTAAGGCTGTCTGATTAGTGCAGTGGTTACCCTATTCTCACCAATACAACCCGGGTTCAATCCTAAAGTATGCAAGATACTACGACGCTTACCAGTTAGTTTATACAAATTTATATTTGCTCGATTGCGAAACAAGTTCTTACAACTTATATTAATCACTCTCGAGACCTCATTCCTGATCGCCACGAGGGATAGAGAAGAGGCAATGTGGAATTTAAATGCCTTGCCTAAGGGTACAAGCGTAACGGCTCCATCGGGACTCGAGTTTAACAGTTCGTACAGGTGGATTTTCTCTGATTTCCTCCCACATGTGCCAAAGAGAGTTATCAATATAAATTGTTGAAGCTTGTCTAGCAATTGTTTATATTAAAGTTATGCTTGAATGTATGTTTAATTGTTATTTCAGAAAATTGTTGAGACGTTAGATGAATCCCACACTTCATTGGCCCTGACAAGTTGTATCAGTACAGTGATCAGCCTGGGGCTGGAGGGAGAACACATGTGCTATATTCTCTCTAGGGTTTGTAATCATCAGTTTCTGTCCTCGTCAGAGCCGAAAGCTCAAGTTTTGATACTTTGATAGAGTTTTTGTCCTCATCAGAGCCGAAAGCTCGAGTTCAGATACTGTGATTGGGTTTTTGTCCTCACCAGAGCCGAAAGCTCAAGTTCAGATACTGTGGTTGGGTTTTTGTCCTCATCAGAGCCGAAAGCTCAAGTTCAGATACTGTGATTGGGTTTTTGTCCTCACCAGAGCCGAAAGCTCAAGTTCAGATACTGTGATTGGGTTTTTGTCCTAGCCGAAAGCTCAAGTTCAGATACTGTGATTGGGTTTTTGTCCTCACCAGAGCTGAAAGCTCAAGTTCAGATACTGTGATTGGGTTTTTGTCCTCATCAGAGCCGAAAGCTCAAGTTCAGATATTGTGATTGGGTTTTTGTCCTCATCAGAGCCGAAAGCTCAAGTTCAGATACTGTGATTGGGTTTTTGTCCTCACCAGAGTCGAAAGCTCAAGTTCAGATACTGTGATTGGGTTTTTGTCCTCATCAGAGCCGAAAGCTCAAGTTCAGATACTGTGATTGGGTTTTTGTCCTCACCAGAGCCGAAAGCTCAAGTTCAGATAGTGTGATTGGGTTTTTGTCCTCATCAGAGCCGAAAGCTCAAGTTCAGATACTGTTATTGGGTTTTTGTCCTCACCAGAGCCGAAAGTTCAAGTTCAGATTCTGTGATTGGGTTTTTGTCCTCATCAGAGCCGAAAGCTCAAGTTCAGATACTGTGATTGGGTTTTTGTCCTTATCAGAGCCGAAAGCTCAAGTTCAGATACTGTGATTGGGTTTTTGTCCTCATCAGAGCCGAAAGCTCAAGTTCAGATACTGTGATTGGGTTTTTGTCCGTTGTCTGTCTGTCAACTTTGACAACTTTGACTTGTAATCACTGTATTACGTTGTTGTTGGATGTTATTCTACTCTGTCACAAGTTATATTGTGATGAAATCTTACTCCCATTTTATAATCAGACATTTTCATCCGAAAACTAGGTCACTAGGTCAAATTAAATAAATAAATATTTTGTAATCAGCGAGCAACACTATAATTATACCAGCTAGCAACACTATAATTATACCAGCGAGCAACACTATAATTATACCAGCGAGCAACACTATAATTATACCAGCGAGCAACACTATAATTATACCAGCGAGCAACACTATAATTATACCAGCGAGCAACACTATAATTATACCAAATTGTGTTCAAGCTTGGTTACAGTTTGATATGCTTCATTCCTGTCGACGTCTGTTGGTTACAGTCATTGACTTCGATTCACTTGCCTCTCATCGCTGTATGTTCGAATCCCACTGAAGGTGTCGTATTCTGTCATGTGTTGAAGTTATCCTGCTGACTCGCAGAGAGGCGGTGGTTCTACCCCCATTGACCGTCTGTGCCTGAAATACTGCTATCTAAGTTCATAGTTGGTCTAAATCAATGCCATTATATATATATATATCATCGGTACATTGTTAGAACAGTTATTTTATAACGTTTGCCAAACGTACCTACTTATTGAAAAGTGGTGGGGGTGATGTGGGTTGAAATTTCGCCTGGAAAAAATGTTGTGACGGTTGTACCCGTGTATAATGCACACTAGACAAATTCCTCAAGGATTTCAGTAATAAAAGTGCGCGTTATACACGGCAAAGGACGGTAAATGGTTTCGGGTTCAAAATAAACAAAAATGTTTATTTATTTTTATATTTTACTTGAACAGGAGGGTTGTATACGGGCGCTGTTTGAGATTGCACGGACGGACACCCTGGAGTTTGCACACGTGCAATCACTGCGTGCTCTCGCTACCATATGTTGTGTACCGGAGTCGATCCTGGAGCTGGAGAAAGAGGGCGGTATCGACAGCCTCACCGATATTCTGTGTGATAAGACGGTCTCCGAGGTGGTGCGAGGTGAAGCTGCAGGCGTGGTAGCACAGATCACATCCCCTTGTCTCGACAACTTCCAGCATATCTCGGGGTTCTTAGAAAATGTGCAGGATCTGCTGAGTGCCTTGATAAGTATGTTTCTTGGAACATTTGTAAACTGTAGTTGTATATCTATGGCAGTATAATGGGGCAGACCAGGCTTTCCTTAATTAGATCCCATCATCCACTTTGTCTGGCTGTCCGATTAGCGCAGTGGTTAGCGTGCTCGCTTCTCACCAATGCAACCCGGGTTCGATCCTCGGACTGGGAAGTTTGTGAGATGGTACGGTGGTCGACAGATCAGACAGGTGGGTTTTCTCCGGGTACTCCGGTTTCCTCCCACACGAATGACCACATTTACGCTTCAGAGATGATTTGTGTCAAAAAATTAAACATTACCATTTCTCAAAAACTGCATGCACACCCGCGGACTAATTCACGACACCCCATGTAAATCTCACTACACCCCATGTAAATCTCACTACACCCCATGTAAATCTCACTACACCCCATGTAGATCCCACACTAACAGCTGCATTGAACCAAAATAGTTGGCCATCACATATTATTTATATTTCAAACAAAAATCTCAAAATATTATTATTTCTCAAAAATCGTGCACGGTATTGCTTTGAAACTTCCCATGTGCATACGGGGACAAATTCCTTTTCTCTACACCTTGTTGTTCCGTAACCAGATGTTGTGGTCTGTTAATTAACTGATAACGTTGTTTTACAAATAAGTATCTACAGTTAAACCTGTCTTAAGCAGCCAGCCAAGGGAGTCAGAGAAAGTGGCTGCATAGCACAGGTGGCTGCTTAATAGAGGTCAAATGTATAGTAAAACAACATATAGGGAATCTTGAAACTGGTTGCTTAATACAGGTTGGCTGCTTAATGGAGGTGACCACTAACACAGGTTTGACTGTATTGCATATACTGTAGGAGATCTGTCGAGATATAGTCATTTAATAATCCTAAGAAGCGATAGTGGAATAAAATTGCTAGCATGTTGTGCAAAGGAAACAACGATAAAAACCGCGGAAAACACTTAATAGAACCTATCTACTTTTAGAGAGTACTCAGGGGCAGTAACTCACCGATGTATCTCATTATTGCTAATTAAAAGTTTGTATTTTAGATCTGTGTTACAACACCCCCTCACACGAGACGTTCCTGTTGGGCGCGGCAGCTATCGCTAACATTACGTTCATGGACAGTCAGGCGTGCGATATGCTGCAGCAACTAGATGCCCCCAAACTTCTTATTCAGGCTTCCGCTACAACCAAGGCAAAATCACTGTTTGTCAAAGATCAGGTACATGTCTTAATGTTTTAACCCATTTCATTCTGGATACATTTAAAGGCTTTTGCAAACAACATAGATCCAGATCAGCCGCAGCGTGATGCTGCGTGCCGATCAGGATCTATGTTGTTTGCTACACAGCCAAGTGTCTTAGCAAGATCATCTGAACAGCAAACAGCATAGAGCCTGATCAGATGGCATGTTCCGTGGCAGTTGATCTGGCTCTATGTTCTTTGCAAATACTGTTAGAACGGTATCCAGAATCAATGGGGTTAATAGAACTTTATTAACGAAGAGTAAAAACGTAATAATGTGGTTTCTCTTATTTTTTTCTAATGAATTCTAGAAATTTATCAGTGAAATTTCACTGTTTGTAATTCGCAAACTACCACATTTTATTTTCCCTATTTGATGCTTGCGCTCCTCCGTGGTTGAGTGGTTATGGCGGCTCAGACCGTGTCTATTTATATGAAAACATTGGCAGTTTCTTACGGAGGTTGGGACACTTAGTACTAGTTAACCGTTGGAGCTTGCCCAGGAAAGGTGTTGTATATGCCGGCAATATGGCCCAAAATGGTGCTGATGCAGGCGTAAAACCCAAGCAAACAAAACAAACTGTCTCCACATTCCAAAAGACTTATTTGATGTTGAGTCCGCCTCCGTGGTCGAGTGGTTACGGTCGCTGACTTATATACCACTGTAACCTATCATCACTGATGGTCATGGGTTCGAGCCCCGTTCAGACCGTGTCTCATTTATATGAAAAAGTTGGCAGTTTCTTACGGAGGTTGGTGCACCCAAGTACTGGTTAACCGCTGGAGCCTGCCCAGGAAAGGTGTTGTTAGGTAAACTGCCTGCACGTCCTCGCCCGTTAAATATATCTGTACTTTAGAGAAATAACCTTCACACCTACGTCTATTATGAGATGGGCTGTTGACAAATTAATCAATTACTGGAGAATATATTATTTTTCACACCTTGATTGGTCGGCTCAAACATTTGTGATGCTGGCTTGTATGCCCCTGTTTTATCAGCTTTATAGCTGAGCCGTGCCATATGTCCAAGCCCTTGAATCATGTATAAATATCATGCTCTTCACATCAATTTCATTACAACCATGGCGTCTATTTTTCCATGCGTTTTTTGCTCTCGTCACGTTTCCAGCTGTATGCATGCTCTTAGCTGCGATAAGTGCCACCGTTGGAATCATCGAAAATGCGGAATGATTTATTTATTCTCCCCCATTCACTTTAATTAATCTTGATTAGTGGCCTGAAACCTAGATAGATAATCACTCCTGGTATGGCAAACACACGGCTACATAGTCCCATTCATAATTGTGTCTAATTACCTAAATAGCTAATAATAGCATTATTATAATGGGCCTGTATAGTGCAGTACTATATATATATATATATAATACGAACCTGTGATTATACGAATGCACTAGTATACGAAACTACCATTAGACGAACAAGGGATTATACGAAACCACCTGAATTCACCTAAAACCCTTGCCTTCTTGCTTTTAACGAGATATTCTTATCTGGGTGAAATAAAACCGAGAAATTCGACGGAATTTTATCTAGATTAACTCGATGCAGGTCTGCGTTCGACGCCATTTTGTTAGATAGCTTGTCTCGCATGGTTACAGCGAGCACCTGTAACTATGGGGGGCGTGCCTAAGTAGCGTTTGCAGAAAGGTCAATTGGTTTGCTAATGTGTATATCTTATGATTTTCTTTCTGGATATTCAGATGTTGTAATAGGATTTGGATATTCAGATGTTGAAATAGGATTTGGATATTCAGATGTTAAAATAGGATTTGGATATTCAGATGTTGAAATAGGATTTGGATATTCAGATGATGAAATAGGATTTGTATATTCAGATGTTGAAATAGGATTTGGATATTCAGATGTTGAAATATGATTTGGATATTCAGATGTTGAAATAGGATTTGAATATTCAGATGTTGAAATAGGATTTGGATATTCAGTTGTTGAAATAGGATTTGGATATTCAGATGTTGAAATAGGATTTGGATATTCAGATGTTGAAATAGGATTTGGATATTCAGATGTTGAAATATGATTTGGATATTCAGATGTTGAAATATGATTTGAATATTCAGATGTTGAAATAGGATTTGGATATTCAGATGTTGAAATAGGATTTGGATATTCAGATGTTGAAATAGGATTTGGATATTCAGATGTTGAAATAGGATTTGGATATTCAGATGTTGAAATAGGATTTGAATATTCAGACAGGGCCCGCGCTGGCAATAGCCAGAGTAGCCATTGGCTAAAATATGGCAAAATTGGCTAATAAAATCTCAGTTTGGCTAAAATGATAAAAACGACAAAAATCTGTAAAATATTTGGAAATTGTGATCAAAGAAATAATAGATATTTACCACATGCCATGGCATTTATTATATTTAATATTCCAATTTTAAACCTGACAGCTAATCAGAGTAATCCCATCAAAACAGGATGTTTATTTGGCATAGAGCAATGGTATTGGCAATATAAGTGACAGGTGTTAATTGATCTCAGCAGCAGTACCCTGTCAATCAAATAAATCTTGTTTACACCATTAACCCAAAAGATCAAATGTCTTATGTGATGTAATAAAATGTGCACAGTTGACATGCAGCACTAGTCTAACTGTCTAACCCTGGGAATGCATTTTAAAATGATTCTGAAAATGAAAGTTGACACAACTTGTCAAGTAATGTATCACTGCAAATGCAACTCTTACCTCAGTTGTAGTTTATGGGCATACATCATTTAAGTGATACAATTGCATGACACATTAAAATATATTATAATAAATATACTATAATAACTCTGTTTGGGGAAAAATGGCGCGCATCGGAATTGGCTAAAGGAAGCACAGATTTGGCTAATAATAATTGGCTACAAACAAATAAGAGCCAGAGCAGGCCCTGTTCAGATGTTGAAATATGATTTGAATATTCAGATGTTGAAATAGGATTTGGATATTAAGATGTGTTGAAATAGGATTTGGATATTCAGATGTTGAAATATGATTTGGATATTCAGATGTTGAAATATGATTTGGATATTCCGATGTTGAAATATGATTTGGATATTCCGATGTTGAAATATGATTTGGATATTCAGATGTTGAAATATGATTTGGATATTCAGATGTTGAAATAGGATTTGGATATTCAGATGTTGAAATAGGATTTGGATATTCAGATGTGTTGAAATAGGATTTGGATATCCAGATGTTGAGGATTTGGATATTCAGATGTTGAAATAGGATTTGGATATTCCGATGTTGAAATAGGATTTGGATATTCAGATGTTGAAATAGGATTTGGATATTCAGATGTTGAAATAGGATTTGGATATCCAGATGTTGTAATAGGATTTGGATATCCAGATGTTGAAATAGGATTTGGATATTCAGATGTTGAAATAGGATTTGGATATTCAGATGTTGAAATAGGATTTGGATATTCAGATGTTGAAATAGGATTTGGATATCCAGCTGTTGTAATAGGATTTGGATATCCAGATGTTGAAATAGGATTTGGATATTCAGATGTTGAAATAGGATTTGGATATTCAGATGTTGAAATAGGATTTGAATATTCAGATGTTGATGATTTGGATATTCCGATGTTGAAATAGATTTGGATATTCCGATGTTGTAATAGGATTTGGATATTCAGATGTTGAAATAGGATTTGAATATTCAGATGTTGTAATAGGATTTGGATATTCAGATGTTGAAATAGGATTTGGATATTCAGATGGTGAAATAGGATTTGGATATTCAGATGTTGAAATAGGATTTGGATATCCAGATGTTGTAATAGGATTTGGATATCCAGATGTTGTAATAGGATTTGGATATTCAGATGTTGTAATAGGATTTGGATATTCAGATGTTGAAATAGGATTTGGATATTCAGATGTTGAAATAGGATTTGAATATTCAGATGTTGAAATAGGATTTGGATATTCAGATGGTGAAATAGGATTTGGATATTCAGATGTTGAAATAGGATTTGGATATTCAGATGTTGAAATAGGATTTGGATATTCAGATGGTGAAATAGGATTTGGATATTCAGATGTTGAAATAGGATTTGAATATTCAGATGTTGTAATGAACATGTGTTGCCATCATTGGATTGATAAATTAACAAATTAAAGTTTGAATATTTATTGTTCAAACCACAGATAGCAACAGTATTAGCCAACATGGCCACCAAAGGGTCTTCACGCAGGGACATAATTATATACAACGGGATTCCTCTGCTCATCAACTTTCTGCAACAACGTCCGTCCCTGTACAAACAGGAGGCCGAGATATCAGCTTGTGAGAGGTTACAGCAGAAGGCAGCCATTGCGCTCACACGGTTATGTAAGGACCAAGGAACTGCAAATATTATCGAGGATTTACAAGGTGCGTTTCAAGGCAGTTTGAGGGGTATTGTACCAAAACTGTCGACTTTAATTGGTTAAATCAGCAACCATTATATTTGGGAAGGGGGGCAGGAACGGATATTTATGTGAACTTGTATTATGGAATAGCGATAGGTAGGTATATTTTACATTCCATAACAAGTCCGATACCCCAAGAGTGATCTTGAACATGAATTTTAGCCAAAAATAGTCTTGATTTCGGAGATTATTTAGGAGTAAAAAATACTAGCATTTCTCAAAAATCGTCAAAGTTTTGAATTTCGCATACACATCTGAGGACTAATTATCTACGTAACCAGCAAGTCCGCACTCCCAAGAATGACCTTGAAGTGGAATTTGGCGAAAAATAGACCAATTTCAGAAATTATTTATGCATTTAAAAAATCAAACATTATCATTTCTCAAAAACCATTAACGTTATTGCATTGAAGCTTTGCGTACACATCCAAGGACTAATTCTCTACACCCCCAGTAGGTCCTCACACTACCAGTGACCTTGGACAAAAATAGTTAGAAATTATTTATGCGTAAAAAAAAATTGTCAACGGTACTGCTTTTAAACTTCGAATACACATCTGAGAACTGATTCTATACACCAGCAGCAGGTCCACACCATACCAGTGACCTTGAACTTTATTCCTACATTATCATTTCTCAAAAATACATGAACGGTATTGCGTTGAAACTTTGCATACACATCAATGGAATAATTCTGAAACCGTCGGTCCACGTTCTACTACTGACCATGACCGTGAAATTTGGCAATTTGTTGGAAAGCATAAAAGACATTTTAGGCATTGAAATAATTGGTAAACCAATCGGTTATATTTAGCCAAGACCACAGAATGTTATCTTGACCCGAGTAGTTTTCTGTAAATAATTTTAGGACTACAATTTCCAGGGAATTTATTTTTTATTAGTCAATATTCACACACATGTTCGGCAATTGCTAAATTGGCGATATTAACACTTACCTGTATTAGAATACTGATTGTTGCAAATTGATATATTGTGTGATACAGCATTGATCATTTACATAATATCATCCGGCTATTTATGTTAATGTTTATGCTATGAATTATGTAAATATGTTTGCTATGCGTATTAGTGGTATTAAGTCTATTGGATTACGACAAATATCCGGATTAGTTAGCAATTATGCCCTCCAGAAATAAGGCGAAATGCAAGTCATCCTGATCTCTATTGTCGGCGAAGTGGCGGAAAATAAAGAGACCACCTCTAGCATGAGCCCTGCATTTGTACGCATGTTGAACATGTTTGTGTGCATGTTGAACATGTTTGTGTGCATGTTGAACATGTTTGTGTGCATGTCGAACACGTTTGTATGCATGTTGAACACGTTTGTATGCATGTTGAACATGTTTGTGTGCATGTTGAACACGTTTGTAAGCATGTTGAACACGTTTGTAAGCATGTTGAACATGTGTGTATGCATGTTGAACACGTTTGTAAACATGGTGAACATGTTTGTATGCATGTTGAACACGTTTGTAAGCATGTTGAACACGTTTGTATGCATGTTGAACACGTTTGTCTGCATGTTGAACACATTTGTGTGCATGTTGAACACATGTGTATGCATGTTGAACATGTTTGTATGCATGTTGTACATGTTTGTAAGCATGTTGAACACGTTTGTATGCATGTTCAACATGTTTGTATGCATGTTGAACACGTTTGTATGCATGTTGAACATGTTTGTATGCATGTTGAACACGTTTGTAAGCATGTTGAACACGTTTGTATGCATGTTGAACATGTTTGTATGCATGTTGAACACGTTTGTAAGCATGTTGAACATGTTTGTATGCATGTTGAACACGTTTGTAAGCATGTTGAACATGTTTGTATGCATGTTGAACACGTTTGTCTGCATGCTGAACACGTTTGTGTGCATGTTGAACACGTTTGTAAGCATGTTGAACACATTTGTATGCATGTTGAACATGTTTGTAAGCATGTTGAACACGTTTGTATGCATGTTGAAAATGTTTGTATGCATGTCGAACACATGTGTGTGCATGTTGAACATGTTTGTATGCATGTTGAACACGTTTGTAAGCATGTTGAACACGTTTGTATGCATGTTGAACACGTTTGTCTGCATGTTGAACACATTTGTGTGCATGTTGAACACATGTGTATGCATGTTGAACATGTTTGTATGCATGTTGAACACGTTTGTATGCATGTTGAACATGTTTGTATGCATGTTGAACACGTTTGTAAGCATGTTGAACACGTTTGTATGCATGTTGAACATGTTTGTATGCATGTTGAACACGTTTGTAAGCATGTTGAACATGTTTGTATGCATGTTGAACACGTTTGTAAGCATGTTGAACATGTTTGTATGCATGTTGAACACGTTTGTCTGCATGCTGAACACGTTTGTGTGCATGTTGAACACGTTTGTAAGCATGTTGAACACATTTGTATGCATGTTGAACATGTTTGTAAGCATGTTGAACACGTTTGTATGCATGTTGAACATGTTTGTATGCATGTCGAACACATGTGTGTGCATGTTGAACATGTTTGTATGCATGTTGAACATGTTTGTAAGCATGTTGAACACGTTTGTATGCATGTTGAACATGTTTGTATGCATGTTGAACACGTTTGTAAGCATGTTGAACACGTTTGTATGCATGTTGAACACGTTTGTATGCATGTTGAACACGTTTGTATGCATGTCGAACACGTTTGTATGCATGTTGAACACGTTTGTAAGCATGTTGAACACGTTTATATGCATGTTGAACACGTTTGTAAGCATGTTGAACACGTTTGTATGCATGTTGAACATGTTGAACACGTTTGTAAGCATGTTGAACACGTTTGTATGCATGTTGAACATGTTTGTAAGCAAAACAATATTAGCATGAGCATGATCTCCTTGCACTGAAGTATCGTAATGCATTTCTATAACGAGTTGGATGTAATGTAAGCCGATCAATATAACCGCAGTAATGTCACCATGGTAATTTAGAGCACTGAAGTACTTCATGACTGACTAGTGACAATAACAAGTTTCTATTTCATGTTTATGTTTATTTCAATTGATTGAGATTTCTTAGTAACGGAAAACACTACATGCATCTTTCACTGTTTTGAATTAGTGGAAGATGCCATTTTTGTTTCACTGCTTGTGTTTCGTATTCCTCCGTGGTTGCATGTACTCTAGTATTTTAGCAATTTTCCGATAATCATAAACAGTTAATTATTAAATAGTATGTTCCATTGAATTTGTTTTGTCTGTCAATTTCTGTTTTGACAGCAGACAGAAACTAGCTTGGAAGTACTTTTTATTGCTAACGTTCACACTAATGTAAGTAGTTGTGCAGTTGTGTCTTGTAGTGAAATGAGGGTCACGGCAGGGGAAGTAATAATGACTTAAACTGAATTCTTGCTTGTACTGTGGACTATTAAATGTTTGTATTTGATCCTTACAGGGTTCCTAGACTGGTTCAGTTGTGTAGAATACTTATGTCATCTCTTCTTGTTTGCTAAGCATGTACTGTGGACTATTAAATGTTTGTATATGATATTTACAGGGTTCCTAGACTGGTTCAGTTGTGTAGAATACTTATGTCATCTCTTCTTGTTTGCTAAGCATGTACTGTGGACTATTAAATGTTTGTATTTGATCCTTACAGGGTTCCTAGACTGGTTCAGTTGTGTAGAATTCTTTTGTCATCTCTTCTTGTTTGCTAAGCATGTACTGTGGACTATTAAATGTTTGTATTTGATCCTTACAGGGTTCCTAGACTGGTTCAGTTGTGTAGAATTCTTTTGTCATCTCTTCTTGTTTGCTAAGCATGTACTGTGGACTATTAAATGTTTGTATTTGATCCTTACAGGGTTCCTAGACTGGTTCAGTTGTGTAGAATTCTTTTGTCATCTCTTCTTGTTTGCTAAGCATGTACTGTGGACTATTAAATGTTTGTATTTGATCCTTACAGGGTTCCTAGACTGGTTCAGTTGTGTAGAATTCTTTTGTCATCTCTTCTTGTTTGCTAAGCATGTACTGTGGACTATTAAATGTTTGTATTTGATATTTACAGCGTTCCTAGACTGGTTCAGTTGTGTAGAATTCTTTTGTCATCTCTTCTTGTTTGCTAAGCATGTACTGTGGACTATTTAATGTTTGTATTTGATCCTTACAGGAGTTCCTAGACTGGTTCAGTTGTGTAGAAGTGTTGAGGAAAGAAATAACAGTGATGCTGTACTGGTTGCCAGTCTGGTATGTCTTGCAGTAGGCGAACATTATTTTGTAGATAATATCTTTAAAATAATATGAAAAGTGTATCAGCCTCATTCAGGTACAACTAGTTATTTACTCCTTTGCTACATTTGCTTTCACGTGTTGCTCCACGTAACACCATACAACACCCTTACACAGGGCTCATTCTAGGTCACCACAGACGGATCTGTAGTCCAGTGGTAACACGCTGGACTGGTAATCCAGGGATCGCAGGTTCGATCCCCCGTCTGACCCTAATAAAATTAACAGTCTTTCAGATGGGATGTTAAACCGAGGTCTCGTGTCGGTGCTTTACACTGTGCACATAAATGAACCAGAGGAGACTCTCGAATGGGTCTCTGTCGGTATCATTGCACTATCCTCCAAAATCTAAAATGAATAATCTCTTCAGGAGGCGTCGCTCAGGCGTTGGCAACTGGTAGCGACGATAAATAAACGTAAAACACACATACTCTAGGTCATCATTTTTGGGAGAAGTGGGACAGCGCGTGATTGCACCCTTAAATTGTCTTATTTAATAACTTTCAACAAAATAGGGTTACGTCATAATTTGATAATTTTGAATAGAAGGAGTGTGTTATAATGGGCCAGTGTATCTTACTGGACAATATTTTGTATTTTTAGGGAAAAGTTGGGCAGTATTTTACCCTCTAGAATGAGCCCAGTAATTACAGCTTCACATAATTATATAGCAGCCATTCCCATAGATAATGATTATTGAGTATGTAGTAATGTGTCTAATACTTAACCCATTTCATTCTGGACACCGTTCAAACAGTTTTTGCAAAGAACATAGAGCCAGATCAGCCTCCACGGAACGTGCCGTCTCATCAGGCTCTATGCTATTCAGATGATCTTGCTATGGCTATGTAGCAACGTCAAACTGCGGCTGATCTGGATCTATGTTGTTTGCAAAAGCCTTTAAATGTATCCAGAATGAAATTGGTTAAAGTGCTTATCAGCAGTAAGGGAAAAAATGAGTAATTGACCTTTTCTGTTGTAGAGTAAATGGTTAAGCTTGATAGTAGTTAGGGGCTATTGTCGTACATATTCATGTATAAGCCGATTTCTCAATATTCTGATGTTATCCATAACATGGACAACATCATAAACTCTTTGCATGCTAATGATAAACATAACAGTCAAATATATCCTGGAATTTCAATAGAAAATGTTCAGCTACAAATAAGAAAATAACATGAATGAATTGTCGTCTGCTACAATTATTTGTGTGTGTTTTATGTTTATTTATCATCGCTACCGGTTGCCCATATGAGCGACGCCTCCTGAAGAGATTAGTCATTTTAGATTTTGGAGGACAGTGCATGATACAGACAGAGACCCATTCCAGAGTCTCCTCTGGTTCTTTTACGTGCACGGTGTAAAGCACCGACATGAGACCTCGGTTTAACGTCCCATCTGAAAGACTGTTAATTTTATTAGGGTCAGACGGAGGATCGAACCTGCGATCCCTGGATTACCAAGTCCAACGTAGTCCACTGGACTACAGACCCGTCTGTGAATTGTTTGACAAGTTCAATTATTTGAACTATTTATTGAGTTTATATTTCACCCAGCATGCAAAGAGTTAAATAATGTACTTTTAATGTACTTTTGGAATATTCCAGGCTGCTTTACGGAAGATCTGTGCGATGTGTCCATGCACGGATATGACCACCGTAGACTACCACCAGCTCATCAAACCCAGACTCATGGATTCCTTCCTCATGTGCTCGCATACCGACGAAAACTTTGTCTGATAACATACACACGTTTACAGTGATGGTGTTATCAGGACTTTGTTAGATCTTCAAAACAGGGAGAACTTTATTAAAGTATGCAAGGGAGAAGTTTAGGGCATACAAGGGAGAAGTTTAGGGTATACAAGGGGGAAGTTTGTTGGCTCAATCAAGTGCACTATATAAACAGGGCCTAAGATAGACCTTTCAAAATAAAGTGCAGGTATACAAGGGAGATGTTTGTTCACTAAGCCAAAGGTCTGTCCTCTATGTCTCATATGGAAAAACTTTAACACTGATCTCAAAATAGGTAGAAGTTTACGGTGCTGGTATACATGGGAGATGTTTATTTTAGCTCAATTGCAAAAAAACGTTCTTGCAATTTATATTAATCACTCTCGAGACCTCATTCCTGATGGAATCCATCGTCACGAACGAGAGAGGAGGCAACATGGAATTAAATGCCTTGCCTAAGGGCACACAATTGCAGGGCTCGAACTCCGGGTATTTCGCACCATGTAGGGAGTGGTTTGCAGGCGCATGGAGATTATTTCTCCCAGATGACCCTCCGAGGCACTTTGCGCAGGCATGATCAGTCGCAGATGGTCGGAAATTAATTATGCTTTTCTCTACCCACTCTCCATCGGATAAATGAATGTTACGTAACTGAGTGAATTTATTGTGATTTGTGTGACTTTTCTATGTGATTTCATAGAATATATATTGTTAACCTACTGTTCAGCATAGTACATGTGTTACCTACTGTCAGCATAGTACATGTGTTACCTACTGTTCAGCATAGTACATGTGTTACCTACTGTTCAGCATGTGTTACCTACTGTTCAGCATAGTACATGTGTTACCTACTGTTCAGCATAGTACATGCGTTACCTACTGTTCAGCATGTGTTACCTACTGTTCAGCATAGTACATGTGTTACCTACTGTTCAGCATAGTACATGTGTTACCTACTGTTCAGCATATAGTACATGTGTTACCTACTGTTCAGCATATAGTACATGTGTTACCTACTGTTCAGCATATAGTACATGTGTTACCTACTGTTCAGCATATAGTACATGTGTTACCTACTGTTCAGCATATAGTACATGTGTTACCTACTGTTCAGCATATAGTACATGTGTTACCTACTGTTCAGCATATAGTACATGTGTTACCTACTGTTCAGCATATAGTACATGTGTTACCTACTGTTCAGCATATAGTACATGTGTTACCTACTGTTCAGCATATAGTACATGTGTTACCTACTGTTCAGCATAAGTACATGTGTTACCTACTGTTCAGCATAGTACATGTGTTACCTACTGTTCAGCATAGTACATGTGTTACCTACTGTTCAGCATAGTACATGTGTTACCTACTGTTCAGCATAGTACATGTGTTACCTACTGTTCAGCATAGTACATGTGTTACCTACTGTTCAGCATAGTACATGTGTTACCTACTGTTCAGCATAGTACATGTGTTACCTACTGTTCAGCATAGTACATGTGTTACCTATTGTTCAGCATACTTTATATATCATGTTATTTTTATATGACAATTAATCTCAGGATTTTGAAGCAGTGTTTTGTAAATTTCAAACGTCGTCTTCTCAGTAACCATTGGGGTCTATAGCCACCAGTCATCTCCTCAGTAACCATTGGGGTCTATAGCCATCAGTCGTCTCCTCAGTAACCATTGGAGTCCTCAGTAACCATTGGAGTCTATAGCCATCAGTCGTCTCCTCAGTAACCATTGGAGTCCTCAGTAACCATTGGAGTCTATAGCCATCAGTCGTCTCCTCAGTAACCATTGGAGTCTATAGCCACCAGTCATCTCCTCAGTAACCATTGGGATCTATAGCCACCAGTCGTCTCCTCAGTAACCATTGGGATCTATAGCCATCTCCTCAGTAACCATTGGGATCTATAGCCATCTCCTCAGTAACCATTGGGGTCTATAGCCATCTCCTCAGTAACCATTGGAGTCTATAGCCACCAGTCGTCTCCTCAGTAACCATTGGGATCTATAGCCACCAGTCGTCTCCTCAGTAACCATTGGGATCTATAGCCATCAGTCATCTCCTTAGTAACCATTGGGATCTATAGCCACCAGTCGTCTCCTCAGTAACCATTGGAGTCTATAGCCACCAGTCATCTCCTCAGTAACCATTGGGGTTGGTTTATAGCCACCAGTCGTCTCCTCAGTAACCATTGGGATCTATAGCCATCAGTCATCTCCTCAGTAACCATTGGGGTCTATAGCCACCAGTCATCTCCTCAGTAACCATTGGGATCTATAGCCACCAGTCGTCTCCTCAGTAACCATTGGAGTCTATAGCCACCAGTCGTCTCCTCAGTAACCATTGGAGTCTATAGCCACCAGTCGTCTCCTCAGTAACCATTGGGGTCTATAGTCACCAGTCGTCTCCTCAGTAACCATTGGGGTCTATAGTCACCAGTCGTCTCCTCAGTAACCATTGGGGTCTATAGCCACCAGTCGTCTCCTCAGTAACCATTGGGGTCTATAGTCACCAGTCGTCTCCTCAGTAACCATTGGGTCTATAGTCACCAGTCGTCTCCTCAGTAACCATTGGGGTCTATAGTCACCAGTCGTCTCCTCAGTAACCATTGGGTCTATAGCAACCAGTTATGATCATGATACTTGGATAGGTGGGGGATTACATAATTGTTAAATTCACGCCATTACTTAGGCCGCTGTCTAAAAATGATGGCCTCATCGATTCTTTCGATCGAGAATTGTGCTATCATTTTAATGCAATTTTCATAAAAATCGGATGTTATTTATTGTCTGATGTTTGCGTATCACATGTGTAGATTTGTATGTAGATTGCCATTTTAATTTAATTTCAAATTTGTTCTTCCCTTCATTTATATAATGCGGAATTTTATCTAGTATAGGACATAATCCTCCTCCCCTGGACATAATCCTTCTCCCCTGGACATAATCCTCCTCCCCTGGACATAATCCTTCTCCCCCGGACATAATCCTCCTCCCCCGGACATAATCCTCCTCCCCTGGACATAATCCTCCTCCCCCGGACATAATCCTTCTCCCCTGGACATAAT
>CM026387.1:65904733-65951557 GCA_014843695.1 Archivesica marissinica | reverse complement strand
CTGATAGAGTCGAAGAGTTTTTTAATGTTGTCCACATTGTAGTACTGAAACCGGATTGGTTGAAGGTCAACACAGTGTATTAAGATATGCTCCACCGTGTATAGAGTATTGCCTGGGATACATTCTGGTGCATCATCTCGTGACAACAGCCATGAATGTGATATTCGAGAATGACCAATCCTGAGACGGGCAAGAATGACTTCTTCTCGACGAATAGGCCTGTAAATTGGGCACCAGTCGCCAAGTGTTGGTTTGACCGAATGAAGTTTGTTAAAAATTTCACCATCCCATTGGGCCTGCCAAGAGGATTGAATTAAGGTAAGAATTGTAGATTTAAAATCGGTATAACACACTTTAATCCTAGAAATTGATATTAATGACAAAGCCAGCTTTGCATTCTGGTCAGCCATTTCATTACCTTTTATTCCCATATGACTCGGAAGCCAGCAGAACACAAATGTATTTGTTTCTTAAAGGGAAGAAATCCTTTCAAGCAAAGTACAAACAATAGGATTTTCAAACTTTTCATAATACAAAGCCTGTAAAACAGACAAGGAATCAGAGAAAATGATATATTGAACATAGTGTGATTCCACTGCAAGATCTAGAGCGAGATCTATGGCCTTCAGTTCGGCAGCGAAAATTGAGGACTTGTTTGGAAGTCTACATTTCCGATTTTTATTCCCAAAGATTGCTGCTGACGCAACAGTGTCACCAGCTTTTGAACCATCTGTGTATATGGCTTTGAAGTCAGAATAAAATTCCCTGATTTCATATTATTTTGTTTGAAACTGGCTCCTGTCTGTAATATACTTTTTTATCCGAAGTGAGATCAAAGCGAACTCGGCAGTGTTAAGGGTCCAAGGAGGAGAATCTGGGATTTTATACTGTGCAATAGATTTCATGTCAATATGTAGGTCATCTAGACATTGTTCCATGCGTATACCTAGTGGGGCAATAGCTCTCGGTTTCCTTTGAAACTGCACTTTAAAGTGGGGTTGAAAGACCACTTTGTGAGCTGGGTTTAGAGGATTTGACTTGAGTTTCAGTAGGTATTGAAGAGCTAGCTTCTGTCGTCTAGCATACAGAGAGGGTTCATTTGCTTCAGCATAAAGACTTTTAACAGGGGAAGTTCTGAAAGCTCCAAGGACTAATCGCAGACCGTGATTATGTATAGGATCAAGTATTTTCAGGTACGATTTTCGTGCAGATCCGTAAATTATCGAACCATAATCCAGCTTAGAGCGAACCAATGACCGATAGAGCCGTAGAAGTACCTTTCTATCAGCTCCCCAATCGGAATGTGCCACAACCTTTAAAATATTTAGAGCTTTTTGACATTTCTTTTTTAAATTATTAATATGAGGAATGAATGAGAGTTTTTTATCAAAGATAACACCTAAACATTTGTATTCTGTGACTACTTCTACACGTGAGCCATCCAGGTAAATTTCTGGGTCTGGATGAAGTCCACGTAGATTACAAAAATGCATACATTTAGTTTTTGATTTAGAAAATTTAAAACCATTTTCATCCGACCAAGTCTGAAGTTTATTCAGACAGTGCTGGAGTTGGCGTTCTATTATGTTCATATTACTAGACCTGAAGCAAATAACAAAATCATCTACATAAAGGGAGCACTCAACCCCTGGATTTATTGATTTAACAATATTGTTTATCTTAATACTAAACAATGTAACGGACAAAATACAACCCTGTGGTACACCCATCTGCTATTCCCGAGCATCTGATAGGGTATTACAAACACGAACACGAAAAAGTCTTTCATTTAAAAATGCAGAAATAAATAATGGAAGGCGTCCTCTGAGGTCAAAGTCGTGAAGATCTTTTAAAATGCCATATTTCCAGGTGTGTCATAAGCACTCTCAAGATCGAAAAATACTGAAGCAACATGTTGTTTATTGACAAAGCCCTCTCTTATAAATGTTTCGAAACGAACTAGATGATCCAGTGTGCTTCGCTGCTGACGAAAGCCACTCTGGACATTAACAATTAAATGATTTGATTCAAGAAACCATACAAGCCGGTTGTTTACCATTCTTTCCATAGTTTTACATATACAACTTGTTAACGCTATGGGTCTATAGTTGTTTGGATCCTTTTTATCCTTATCTGGTTTTGGTATTGGGATGACTAAAGCCTCCCTCCAAGATGTAGGAAATTCACCAGTTTGCAATATAGAATTAAACATGTCCAATAATATAAAGAGGGAGGAGCTAGGTAGATGTTTTAAGAATTGATAGTGGATTTTATCTGGACCTGGGGATGTATCATGTGCTTTTGACAAAGCAGACTTTAGTTCTTTAAGATTAAATAGTTTGTTGTAATGTTCTTTGTTCTTTGAATTGAAGTTTAGTTTTTTCTTTTCTTTAGTGTTTTTGAATTTCTGACATTTTTGTGAATAATTATTTGCTGATGATTTTTGTGCAAATGTTTCTGCTAAGGTGTTTGAAATTTCCAGAGGTGTGGTGATTTGTTTGTTGTTTGCAGTGAGGTGGCTAATAGGTGAAGTACCTTTGCCATTAATTTTTCTGATCATGTCCCACGTTTTCTTAGTTGGTGTTCTGTTATTTAGTCTTGAGATGTATTGTTTCCAACATTTGCGTTTGCTGCTTTGTATTGTACGTCGTGCTTTTGCTCTATATATGCGAATGTTGTTTAAATTTTCTGTGGTGGGTCTCAAATTGAATTTTCTTATGGCTGATTTCCTATTTTGGATGGCTTTCTTACAATCATCATCATACCAGGGTTTGTATGGTCTCTTTGGATTAGGTGAAGTCTGAGGTATGGAGTGTTCTGCTGCTTTTATTAGTAATGTAGTGAATAGCTGTGTTTGATCACGACAATCCTTGAATGTTTCATATGAAATTGTTTGTTCACAAAGTTGTTGGAATTTAGTCCAATTTGCTTTAGAAAGTTTCCATCTTCTGGGTTAACTATAAGCTGTTGGCTGATTTTCAGATATGAGGATGGGGAAGTGGTCGCTTCCGTGGAGATCATCATCGACTTTCCATGAGAAATCTGGAAGTATGACTGGGCTACATAGTGTAAGATCTATTGCATAATAGGATCCTGTTCTGGGTGTAAATATGTTTTGGAAGATGGATCGTTCATGTAAGAAAGAGAATTATCAGAGATGAAATTCTCTATCTGGAGACCTCTTTGATTTGTATTATTACAACCCCAGATGATGTTATGTGCATTGAAATCACCTATTAGAATATATGGAGTGGGTAATTGTATTATAAGATCATTCAACCCTATGTTCTTCAATTGGTTTACTTGGGGGAAGATATAGCGAACACAGTGTGATAGTGCTATGTAATGACAGTCTTACAGCAACAGCTTGTAAGTTTGTATTTAACAGTAATTCCTTATGTGGAACACTATTATTGACGATGATAGATACCCCACCCTGGGCTTTATCACCTTCACTGTATATTTTATTGAAAATGGTGTGATGTTTTATAGAAATTGTATCATTTTGTTTCAAATATGTTTCTTGAAGGCATAACGCAGCAGGTTTATGTTCTTGCACTAAAAGAGAAAGCTCTGCAAAATTAGATTTTAAACCTCGACAATTCCACTGGATAATTCCATTGGCCATTATGGAGAGATTAATTATTAAAAATACTATACCGATATTTACATAATTATTATTCATAGATAAAATATAAAGTTAAAAATATATTAAGTGGCATCCTGCAACGACTGGAGGTTCTTGCTCCAGCCACCCTCGCCATCTTGCCAGGTCATATACTCGGACAAGGACTCGGACTTGTCCGAGTCTGATGCCTCGCCCTCCAGATTGTCATCGTCCGTGTCCAAATCCGAGTATCTATTGCTTGAAGACACTGGACTGGACACTGTGTGTTTATCTGATTGTTTATCTGATTGCATAGGTTTATTTTTCTGCTGTCTGGAAGTGACAGCAGATTGCTTTTTTGTTGAAGTTGATGCTTGTTGAGTTGTAGGTTCTTTAGTAGGTTTTGGTTTTGATGAAGTTGATGTTGTTTTTGGTTGAATGTGTTTTTCTTGTGTATTGCTGTTTCGTGTGTTTTTTGTTGTTGGATTCTTGTGTATGTTTGTTTTTGCTTGATTTTGTTTGTCAGCTGTAGGTTTAGGTGTTTGTGGTGTATTTTGATTTGTAAGCTGGTCAAGATGAGATGTAGGTTTAGGTGTTTGTGGTATATTTTGATTTGTAAGCTGGTCAAGATGAGAAGAACTATCAGAACCAGGGAATAACTGCATTATTTCTGTTTTTTGTCTGGAAAGATTTGGCAAAGTTTGGTTAACAAGTTTTTGCAAGTTTTGCATTCAACAGAAGCTGTTTTAGCAACACTTGCATAGCTTGGCTGATTTTCGGATTTGTATCGAGATTCATAAATCTTTCTTGCATCCTGGAATGAAATGTTTTCCGAATATTTGATCTTAACAATTTCTTTTTCTTTTTTCCAGGAGTCACAGTCTTTAGAATTGGATATATGATCAGCGCCCCAATTGGCGCATTTATTTGTGTTGGGGCAGTTGTTCTCTTGATGTTGTGGAGCAGTCTCAGCACACTTGGAGCATACAGACTCGTTCCGACACCTATCCTCATGATGACCATACTTCTGGCATTTAAAGCATCTAAGAGGGGTAGGTACATATATGTCGACGGTGACAATCTGGTAGCCGACTTTGATACGTGACGGGATGACTGGTGTGTCACATGTAATTATATATGTGTTTGTTGTTTTTATTTCGTTGTTACGTTTTATTGATATTCTCTTCACGTCAATGATCCCTTAAGGGACTTGACAAACCTTCTTTGATCTCATCCAAAGAGCAGGAAGATAATTCCCTGCACCTGATGACACCTTTGGATGAGTTCAAAGATTTGTGGGGACTGACCTTCACAGAATGTCCAAAGAAGGTGTTCGTTGATAATACATTCTGAGATTGAGCTTTTGAAGTAATTTCAACCAAAAGACTTCCATTTCGAAGACTTTTAACAGATTTAGGTGTACCTAGGATAGATTTCATTTGTTTTTCAATGACGAAAGGGGAAATTTTTGTGATAGGTTTTGAACTGTCTACAGCCTCAATGAGAATGAAGCGAGGGAAGTTCACTCTCTGTTGTTCAACAGGATCATCATCGGATTCACTTAGTGCACGCTTGGCTTTTTTTTTAGTGGAACTCATAATAGTAATATATAGTTCATCGTCAATGCTCCCCACCCGTCTCAGAGCCCAACAAGGGGACATGATCTGGGGAAATCCATCACAGATCATGACAGGGATACATCAATGATATACTCAGAATGAAAGGACTAGACTGGACAAGTGTATTCCCACAGAAGGTCCTACCAAGTTTAGACTATCCTTGGGAGGTTACAAAAGTCAATCAAACATCAAACTTTCACCCGATTAGCCCATGAGCCACCGCCTTCTAGGGCATCAAAAAAAAGACAATGAAAGAGTATAAATATTTAGAGAATCAATATTTGTTTTCAAGATAAATTTTGAAAATATGTGTTTAAGATTAACGATGCCCTAGGGCTCGGCATGACCAGCCGATTGATCAAGGACGGGCTTTCCTGACCTCCCGTTTAACCCAACTTCAGGCCGAAGTGGTGTGTTGTGGAAACAGGGTATTATTTGCCAACACTGATTCTACTCAACCACCAGGATCCTCTCATCAGGCGACACAGGTCTCCGCCCACGGCAAACAGGCAGGCACATTTGGGGGGGGGTTGTACCCTCTGTAGTGCGACAGCTGGGATATTCTAACCCCTGCCCAGCTGGGGGGGGGGAATGAAAGACAAGCTAATAAAAATCATGGAAAATAAGGGCCAAAAGTTGGATATAGAGATATTGCAATTAAGAAAACAAACTCAAGTGTCAAAGGCACTTATGTTACGTCTCGAGCAAGAAAAGATGGAACAGGAAACAACAATTAATGTTCTAAGAACGAAAATCCTACTAATGGAAAACGTGAAGAACCCACTGGACAAGTCCACAGTAACACCTCCACAACAACTACATAGTGTAAATACCTCTGCAATACCACAAGAGATCCAACTTATACGGATGGAACAAAGAATACAGAAAATGGAGATTGACTCGTTGAAGGAAAGCGTCAACTATAGATTAGTCGCAGTACAGGCACAAAGGGAGGAAACTAATGCATTAGTGAAACCAAACAACAGACCTTCACGAAAAAAGAGAAGTGCGGCAAAAAAGGCTCGTCAGGATTCAAAGCAGGGGAGTGAAGATGTATACGAAAAACCTATGCTATTACACTTACCAAGGAGAGGAAAAAGTAATATCAACAGTGAGGAATTGAGGGCCTCTGTACATCACTCTGGAGAAACATGGCTTCGGCGCCCATATAGGAGATGTTTACTGCGGAGTCCCCACCACTGCGAACGATGTATGTTTAGCCTCAGGAAATGCGGAGGAATTACAGGAGATGCTAAAGGTACAAGAACAATACGCAAATAGGGAGAGATACAGCATCAGTGAAAGTAAATCCAACATATTGGCTCTGAATACAGACTCTGCTGACTGTCAATTCACATTGAACGAGGCAATAGTCCAACAACCTAAAACATTAACACACTTAGGAATGACCAGGTACAACTATTCGAAACATGGCACAGCGAAGGTAGCAGAGGAAAAGATTCAATCTGCACGGAGGACAACGTTTGCTTTAATGGGATCTGGATTCCACGGGTTAAACGGTCTAAATCCGATAGTCAGTGCACATATGATGGATTGTTACGTAACATCGCGTCTACTGTATGGCCTGGATGCGATCTTGTTGAGAAAAAAAAGATATCCAAGATATCTCAAACTTCCATAAACGGACGTTGAAGCAACTCCAATACCTCCCTGAAAGAACTGCAGATGCGGCTGTCTACATATTGTCGGGTTGTCTTCCTTTTGAGGCGTATTTACATCAACGGGTTCTCAACAATCTAAGGACGGCTATGGCTGATCAGTCTTCAACACTATACAAAATTGCGAGTCGACAGTTTGCTGTCAAAGACCCAACGTCTCACAGCTGGTTTATTTGGGCTTTTGGAATTCTGTCGCTCTACAACCTAATCAAAACATGGGATGTCCTTGATTCGCCACCATCAAACGGTTCTTGGAAAAACACAGTAAAGGACACCATAAATCAGTTCTGGATAGAAAAACTATTAGAAGATGCCAGATCAAAATCCTCTCTACAATACCTGAAAGCTAACGCCACGTTGCTAAAACTACAACCACACAACGTCTGGAAAAGTGCAGGATACAATAAAGTGAATATTAACAAAGCAGCGATCAAAGTGAAACTGTTGACGGGCACATATACTCTCCAAGCCGATCGCGCAAGATTCAATCAATATGAAGTTTCGGGTATGTGTCCGCTGTATCATTCCGAAGCGGAGGACAGGAAACATTTCCTCCTGTACTGTGAAACCTCAACTCATATAAGAAATAGATTATTTCCAAATATCGTGTCGTTGTTGAAGGAAGTCCGCATATCCGATCCGGAAATAGTGAACATCACTGATGGTGATGGTGAAACAATGGTGACAATCATACTTGACTGTACTAGTGCCTGTGTTATTCCAGAACATATTCATTCCATGATGGAATCTATCACATGGGGTCTGTGCTATGCACTGCACCAGTTCCGCTCGTCAACAATTCTGAACACATAACGAACTGTCCATAAGGAGAAGTGTAATTAGTTAAAGGCGCATGCTCACTGTGTATATCCTCACGTCCAGTGTATATAAATCTCGGTCATTTAGGGAAATAATGAACTCAATGGTACGTTAAGTCATTCGCTGTCGGGTCAGTGGGGTCTAAATCTATAACCCCATTCACCCACATTTTGTTCAAGCCTATATCAAGCGAATTAGAACATTATACGTGTGCGCGACGATTCTTCTAGGAACCACTACTACGTTTGCTGTCGGTGAACGGTTCTCCAGACATTGGAGGAATCTACATACAAGATACAAGATACAAGATGGCGACTCTGTTTTTTTCTGGTGCCCGGCTTCGGTATTATACCCGCACATCGCCGAGAACCAACACACATAAATGGCGCGAATTCCATTGGTGTGTAAGGGAGGCAAACCCTACAAACTTGTCCATAGCGATGGACAGCGATGAGATCACAGGGATTCGGCACGTTTGGGGGTACTATATTTAAGTACAGGGATTCTACTCTGTGGATGTCAGATTTCGCATCGATCAGTAAAATGGCCCTATCTGAAACAAGTTTTTACAAATCTGTCCAAATATAACGCCTATCCCGAGTCTTTATATTGTTCTTCAAATAAAACACAACTTTAAGCTGCATGCATGTATACTTTGCAAACAATTGCCACAAACATTTCCATACTAGGACACGGGTTCTGTCAGCAACAAAAACAATCTTCGACGCGAGAGTTTTAACTGTGAATAACATTATCAATAAAATGTGTTTCCACTAACGTGTAGGGTTATTCGGCAAAAATGTACGTCAAAAAGAGATTTCGTAGAATTTTCAATTTGTTTTGAAAATTTCTAAAGCGGCGCAATTCGCGTTGAAACGAGCGTTCTGATCAGAACGCTCGTTTCAACGCGAATTGCGCCGCTTTAGAAATTTTCAAAACAAATTGAAAATTCTACGAAATCTCTTTTTGACGTACATTTTTGCCGAATAAACCTACATTTTTTTTGTTGCTGACAGAACCCGTGTCCTAGTATGGAAATGTGACCTGCTATGGCCAATGTCTGTGGCAATTGTTTGCAAAGTATACATGCATGCAGCTTAAAGTTGTGTTTTATTTGAAGAACAATATAAAGACTGGGGATAGGCGTTATATTTGGACAGATTTGTACACACTTGTTTCAGATAGGGCCATTTTACTGATCGATGCGAAATCTGACATCCCACAAAGTAGAATCCCTGTACTTAAATATATATACTAGTACCCCCAAACGTGCCGAATCCCTGTGGATGAGGCAGGCAGGCAGGCAGGCAGGCAGGCAGGCAGGCAGGCAGGCAGGCAGGCAGGCAGGCAGGCAGGCAGGCAGGCAGGCAGGCAGGCAGGCAGGCAGGCAGGCAGGCAGGCAGGCAGGCAGGCAGACAGACAGACAGACAGACAGACAGACAGACAGACAGACAGACAAATTATACTGAAATACACGTGCGCATCGTTCATTTAATAGTAAGAATATTTTGTGTAGACTTTAGAAATTATTCGCGCTAAGCTGCTGAGAGAGAACTGCTTGCCGAAACGAAACAGGCTTAGTATTTAAAATTAGAACATACATTTCATACAGTAATACAATTAACACAAAAATCACCGGTCGTTGAACAAGCCTAACGTTGACGTTATGTCGAAACGTTGACGTTATGTCGTAACGTTGACGTCGTAACCTTGCGACGTTTCACTATCTAGCAGTTCGTTCAAGCGCGATGCATAACATAATATTATATTCATTATAATTGTCTACCAAGCCGACAATAAATAAATAAAAACTTATTTAATTTCACTTGATCACAGAGTGGACAACGTATTTGCTATTTGAAGAGATTAATACAACTTAATTTGAGAAATGGAGACAGTTTATATTCCAAAACTGTCTCTTCTGGCATTCGATCGGGAAATGTAAGTATATTAGATTTTATTTCAATTTTAAAATACCGTTTCATTCAAATATGCTATCATATCTGTCTACACTCAACAACATTACTGGAATCGGTCACCTGGTGTGCTACAGTATCTCAAGCTCGGTAATAACTGTAAAATATCAATGTTCATAACATTGTATTTGATACATTTTATATGTGGCGTCCGTGGTCCAATGGTAGAGCCTCGGATTTGGAATAAAAAGGTCCGGGTTCAATACTCAGTGAGGCCACGTATGTAGTGTCATTGAGCAAGGCACCTTATAGACATTGCTTAGTACTGGACACACACACACACACACACAACACACAACACAACACAACACAACACCACACCACACCACACACACACCACACACACACACCATTATGCGATGAATAAATTCCATTAAATGACAATATGAAAATATTTACATCATATATATATATATATGTTATATGTTATTGCTATATCTACAATGATTATGACTATACAAGCAGTGTAACAAAAATGATTAATTCCCTGAACTGACAAACACTTGAATATCGACGCACACACAATCAGAAATAACTTAGTATGCGTCGACCACAACCGCATTAATACCTACAAGCAACCTGAACTACTTAATCCCACAGTCCTGAAACCACTACCATATTAACAATACGTCTTTGTAATGCCCCCCCCCCCTCCTATACACAGCCCAGCCCTAGCCTAACCATTCTTGCTGATGAGCTGCATGGTCACTGTGAGTACCACTCACATGCTGATTGAGCTTATTTACACTCGCCACCGGCGAACAATGTGGGCGAGCGGAACCACTCATGTATCACTAATGTATATGTTTAACAACTGACCACGACAAGCGCCTCCCTGTCATACTCAGTATTAAATGTTGGGAGTATGGTGTAGATGTAGAGACAGTTTAGAAATGTTGCAGATTGTATGTTTCGTCTTATCGTAAACTTATCATTGGTGTAGCAGATGGTACTCACTGGTGTATTTTATTTTTATATGATTTTCAGTTTTACCGACTTTGACACTTTCTGTAAAGTGACAGGGTATGAATCATGCCGGAGCATCACAAGATCATCTACATTTGCATGGGGAGAAAGCCACACAAGTGAGCCAGGTACATTATGCAACATTATGATTACCTACATGTTATCTATTTGTAAATGAGCATTGTTAATCAGTTCATCTCTGATCTAATTATAGCTGATATTCGGCTCAGTATTTACTTTACTTCAAAGTTTTATTTTTATTTATTTAACAACGATTGCGAAGCAAGTTCTAACAACTTCTATTAATCACTCTCGTTGGCGAGGATGAAAGCGTAAATGTGGTCATTCGTGTGGGAGGAAACCGGAGTACCCGGAGAAAACCCACCTGCCCGATCTGGCGCCCAAAGTACCATCTCACATACTTCTCGGTCCGAGGATCGAACCCGGGTTGCATTGGTGAGCAGCGAGCGCGCTAACCACTGCGCTAATCGGGCAGTCTCAAAGTTTATTAGTGGAAACCTTAATATCAATATTGATTGATATTCAAAATCGATACTGTTCATACAGTGTCATTTATTGAGATATCTATATAGTGCTATGTTTATTATACAAATTTATTTTAGCTCGATTATGAAACAAGTTTTTACAACTTATATTAATCACTCTCGAGACCTCATTCCTGATGGAATACATCGCCACGAGGGAGAGAGAAGAGTCAACGTGGAATTTAAATGTAGTGTTGCCTAAGGGCACAATCGTAACGGCTCCAGCGGGGCTCGAACTCCGGACCTTTCGCACCTGAAGCGAACGCGCATCCACTGCGCTATCACGACTTCCACAAGTACTATGTTTATACATGGATACTGAGATTTTTTTTGTATAAGTCTGTTTTAGACATTAATTCCCTGTGCACCCAGAACCCAGTACCACTATCCTAGAACACCACACATATAGTGGGCAGTGGTTAAGACGTACGCCTACATAAGTGATCTGATAGTGAAGTGGGTGTCATTTATTTAAGCAAGCATGGATATGGCCTAAACAAAGTGTATGTATAGTGTCAAGCCTTGGATATGGCCTAAACAAAGTGTATGTATAGTGTCAAGCCTTGGATATGGCCTAAACAAAGTGTATGTATAGTGTCAAGCATGGATATGGCCTAAACAAAGTGTATGTATAGTGTCAAGCATGGATATGGCCTAAACAAAGTGTATGTATAGTGTCAAGCATGGATATGGCCTAAACAAAGTGTATGTATAGTGTCAAGCATGGATATGGCCTAAACAAAGTGTATGTATAGTGTCAAGCATGGATATGGCCTAAACAAAGTGTATGTATAGTGTCAAGCATGGATATGGCCTAAACAAAGTGTATGTATAGTGTCAAGCATGGATATGGCCTAAACAAAGTGTATGTATAGTGTCAAGCATGGATATGGCCTAAACAAAGTGTATGTATAGTGTCAAGCATGGATATGGCCTAAACAAAGTGTATGTATAGTGTCAAGCATGGATATGGCCTAAACAAAGTGTATGTATAGTGTCAAGCATGGATATGGCCTAAACAAAGTGTATGTATAGTGTCAAGCATGGATATGGCCTAAACAAAGTGTATGTATAGTGTCAAGCATGGATATGGCCTAAACAAAGTGTATGTATAGTGTCAAGCATGGATATGGCCTAAACAAAGTGTATGTATAGTGTCAAGCATGGATATGGCCTAAACAAAGTGTATGTATAGTGTCAAGCCATGTATGTATAGTGTCAAGCCTTGTATGTATAGTGTCAAGCCTTGTATGTATAGTGTCAAGCCATGTATGTATAGTGTCAAGCCATGTATGTATAGTGTCAAGCCTTGTATGTATAGTGTCAAGCCTTGCATGTATAGTGTCAAGCCTTGTATGTATAGTGTCAAGCCATGTGTGTATAGTGTCAAGCCTTGTATGTATAGTGTCAAGCCTTGTATGTATAGTGTCAAGCCATGTATGTATAGTGTCAAGCCTTGTATGTATAGTGTCAAGCCTTGTATGATAGTGTCAAGCCTTGTATGTATAGTGTCAAGCCTTGTATGTATAGTGTCAAGCCTTGTATGTATAGTGTCAAGCCTTGTATGTATAGTGTCAAGCCTTGTATGTATAGTGTCAAGCCATGTATGTATAGTGTCAAGCCTTGTATGTATAGTGTCAAGCCATGTATGTATAGTGTCAAGCCATGTATGTATAGTGTCAAGCCATGTATGTATAGTGTCAAGCCTTGTATGTATAGTGTCAAGCCTTGTATGTATAGTGTCAAGCCTTGTATGTATAGTGTCAAGCCTTGTATGTATAGTGTCAAGCCTTGTATGTATAGTGTCAAGCCTTGTATGTATAGTGTCAAGCCTTGTATGTATAGTGTCAAGCCATGTATGTATAGTGTCAAGCCTTGTATGTATAGTGTCAAGCCATGTATGTATAGTGTCAAGCCATGTATGTATAGTGTCAAGCCATGTATGTATAGTGTCAAGCCATGTATGTATAGTGTCAAGCCATGTGTGTATAGTGTCAAGCCATGTGTGTATAGTGTCAAGCCATGTATGTATAGTGTCAAGCCATGTATGTATAGTGTCAAGCCATGTGTGTATAGTGTCAATCCATGTATGTATAGTGTCAAGCCTTGTATGTATAGTGTCAAGCCATGTATGTATAGTGTCAAGCCATGTATGTATAGTGTCAAGCCATGTATGTATAGTGTCAAGCCATGTATGTATAGTGTCAAGCCATGTATGTATAGTGTCAAGCCATGTGTGTATAGTGTCAAGCCATGTATGTATAGTGTCAAGCCATGTATGTATAGTGTCAAGCCATGTATGTATAGTGTCAAGCCATGTGTGTATAGTGTCAAGCCTTGTATGTATAGTGTCAAGCCTTGTATGTATAGTGTCAAACCATGTATGTATAGTGTCAAGCCATGTATGTATAGTGTCAAGCCTTGTATGTATAGTGTCAAGCCTTGTATGTATAGTGTCAAACCATGTATGTATAGTGTCAAGCCATGTATGTATAGTGTCAAGCCTTGTATGTATAGTGTCAAGCCTTGTATGTATAGTGTCAAGCCATGTATGTATAGTGTCAAGCCATGTATGTATAGTGTCAAGCCATGTATGTATAGTGTCAAGCCTTGTATGTATAGTGTCAAGCCTTGTATGTATAGTGTCAAGCCATGTATGTATAGTGTCAAGCCATGTATGTATAGTGTCAAGCCATGTATGTATAGTGTCAAGCCTTGTATGTATAGTGTCAAGCCTTGTATGTATAGTGTCAAGCCTTGTATGTATAGTGTCAAGCCTTGTATGTATAGTGTCAAGCCTTGTATGTATAGTGTCAAGCCTTGTATGTATAGTGTCAAGCCTTGTATGTATAGTGTCAAGCCATGTATGTATAGTGTCAAGCCATGTATGTATAGTGTCAAGCCATGTATGTATAGTGTCAAGCCATGTATGTATAGTGTCAAGCCATGTATGTATAGTGTCAAGCCTTGTATGTATAGTGTCAAGCCTTGTATGTATAGTGTCAAGCCTTGTATGTATAGTGTCAAGCCATGTATGTATAGTGTCAAGCCATGTATGTATAGTGTCAAGCCATGTATGTATAGTGTCAAGCCATGTATGTATAGTGTCAAGCCATGTATGTATAGTGTCAAGCCATGTATGTATAGTGTCAAGCCATGTATGTATAGTGTCAAGCCATGTATGTATAGTGTCAAGCCATGTATGTATAGTGTCAAGCCTTGTATGTATAGTGTCAAGCCATGTATGTATAGTGTCAAGCCATGTATGTATAGTGTCAAGCCATGTATGTATAGTGTCAAGCCATGTATGTATAGTGTCAAGCCATGTATGTATAGTGTCAAGCCATGTATGTATAGTGTCAAGCCATGTATGTATAGTGTCAAGCCATGTATGTATAGTGTCAAGCCTTGTATGTATAGTGTCAAGCCATGTATGTATAGTGTCAAGCCTTGTATGTATAGTGTCAAGCCATGTATGTATAGTGTCAAGCCATGTATGTATAGTGTCAAGCCATGTATGTATAGTGTCAAGCCATGTATGTATAGTGTCAAGCCTTGTATGTATAGTGTCAAGCCATGTGTGTATAGTGTCAAGCCATGTATGTATAGTGTCAAGCCTTGTATGTATAGTGTCAAGCCTTGTATGTATAGTGTCAAGCCTTGTATGTATAGTGTCAAGCCTTGTATGTATAGTGTCAAGCCATGTATGTATAGTGTCAAGCCTTGTATGTATAGTGTCAAGCCTTGTATGTATAGTGTCAAGCCATGTATGTATAGTGTCAAGCCTTGTATGTATAGTGTCAAGCCTATGGTTTATCAAAATGTTCTTCAAACAAATAAAAAAAAATATGTTTTGAACCAGAAACCTCATGTCTTACTTTATTGTCCTGGGACCTCAACTAAAAACACCCCATTAACATTTGGGTTAACCGTTTAGGCCGGCAAAGCCTGCCTAGGCCGCCGCAAGTAGTTTGAAATACAATTGTTGAAGCATAATCAAATCTTGACATATTTCGAAAGAATCGCTAATTTGCTTTCTATTTTATTTCGTGCATTTATGTTGCCTGGTACATACGGGTACATTACATGCTTCTATTTATCTGTTGCAGTTTATTCTCCATTTCTTTTTTTTTCAAATTCATTCAGTAGCTGATAACATTGCCATTTTGGTGCATTGAATCTGGCTCTTCTATATTTCTCTAATCTCTCTCTTTCACTGTTGCAAACTGTATGCTGTCCCATTAGCGCAGTGGTATGCGCGCTCGCTTCTCACCAATGCAACCCTAGTTCGATCCTCGGACCGGGAAGTATGTGAGATGGTATGATGGTCGCCAGATCGGACAGGTGGGTTTCCTTCCACACGAATGACCACCATTTTTGTCACTAAATCATTGACTTGTACTGAACTGTAGCAAACGGCATTACGAGTTTCATGTATATAATATATCTCTTCTATCTTATCTTATCTTATCTTATCTTATCTTATCTATCACTGTAGCGAAAGGCACTACCCCAAGGAGGACGCTGTTCCCGTGGAACTGTAGGACACAGACTTGTGAACACGATGATTCACTGTAAGATCGTTTATGCATCATCTAGCTATTTGTCTTCTTTTATGTCATAATGTATCACCGCCCCCGCCCCCCCCCCCGCCTTCGGGGGAGTTATATACATGTGTGTTTTAGTCGTGGCCGTTAATGAGTAAGTAATTATAGCTTTAGTCTGTGAACAAATGGTCCAGGTGTTTCACATAAATAGTATAAGAAAATAACAAAGGAAAACATGTTTATTTATTGGACATGCGGAACGGCTGTTCGTCCGTCTGTCAGTCGCACTCCGTTAGTTGAGATTATCTTAATATCCCCTGTAACTTAGTAGAAACCTATATTTTGAATCCAACGTTGTCCGTAGGTAATTTCAGTTCAATAACGAGTGGGTGTATATTCTACAAACTATGAATATAGTGTGTGTGTGTATATATATATATATATACTAACAAGTGTAAATTGATGAGGTGCAGGGGCGTATCTATGCAATCGGCTGCCTATTGTCCAAGCACGGTCTAGTCCAGGAAGCTATCCGGAGTAGAGCGGGTAGAGAGATTATTTTGTGAAGTATACTCATTTGATTGTGTGTAAATTCAAAATAAAGTATTGATTATTATTTTACCAGAGAACTCAGCAAAGTTAATCTACCATGAGCCCCTCAACATACATACAAATCAAACCCTGGGTTCGCAGTACACTGTTATAACCACTGACTCGTCTATCATATTTATCGTCGCTACTGGTTTCCCATCTGAGCGACGGGCAGTTTACCTAACAACACCGTACCTGGGCAGACTCCAGCGGTCAACCAGTACTTGGTGCACCAACCTCCGTAAGAAACTGCCAATTTTTTTATATAAATGAGACACGGTCTGAGCGGGGCTCGAACCCGTGACCATCAGAGATGATAGGTTACAGTGGTATACAAGTCAGCCACCTTAACCACTCGACCACGGAGGTGGTCATCATTGTTCTAACTGTAATACATGTACCTCTATATAAACAGATTCTCCCAAAAAACAGTGTCACAGCTGCGGCAGAAGAAAAATGATCTGCTCCAGATGATTAAAACATATCAAGGAGTAAACGATAATTTGTGCAGGACGAGAAAGGTAAGTGTTTCTAAAATAGCCACACTTTTCTGTATATATATCAAACTCGGGTATAACGTGGTCTTTGTGGACTCGTGGCCATCGCTATGAGGCAATGTGGAATTTAAGTGCCTTGCAAGGTCACTATCGTAATGGCTACAGCTGGTGGGACTACGGGCCTTTCGCACCAGATTTGAACGCGCTACCACTGCGGTATCACGACTTCCACATTATGTTAATAAGTTCATTCATATACATGTACACATATTTGAGGCATATACATTTCTTTTACAGTTCCATTTTGTAAACTTAGCTATGTTATGCATATTTGCGTATTATGTATATAAGAGGTGCTGTTGTAGTAATAGTATTTAGCTGTATAGAGAGTGATTTAGTTCAATCATATTTTATTGAATTCATCATGATAGAATATACAACAATGTTACAACAATAGAGCATGATAATACAAATGGTTTGGGCCACAAGTTTTAGAGAGTGATGTAATGGGAATAGAGAGACATCAAGAAATGAGATGATCGCTTCCGCCTTGTCGTTTCTACATTTATTCACAAGTTGAAGTGTGTTGGTAAGACAATACCTAACTGGTTATCTTTTGAAATAGGTGGTCGCTTTGGGGAGGTGTTCTTTGCCACATGTGTTCTTGTACTTCATAGACCAACTATCCAGGTCAATGTTATGTGTAGTACAGATGTACAGCGAAGCATGCGTTGACTTAACACGTTCAACACAACAGGTCTCTAAATAGGCTTACAAAAGGTGTAGATCCAGATGAGCGTGTCGAGCCGTCTCATCAGGATCTGCACTTTTTGCCAGTAATATGACTATTTTTAGAGAAAAATTACCCATTTTGATAAATGAACTTGTCCAAATGTAATTTTCTTACTAATTTATTGGTTTAAAAATATGATGCCCCAGTCCATGTGCAAAGCACCGACACGAGACCTCGGTATAACGTCGCATCTGAAAGACTATTAATTTTATTAGGGTCAGACGGGAAATTAAGTGGTTAATTCCGGAACTCAAATACAAAACGACCAAAAGATCTAAAATGCGCAACAATAGTTGGTGTTATTATTCTATACATCATGCGCTAAACCATATTTTATTGCAGCGTTAAACCATGTTTTATTGCAGCGCTAAACCATATTTTATTGCAGCGTTAAACCATATTTTATTGCAGCGTTAAACCATGTTTTATTGCAGCGCTAATCCATATTTTATTGCAGCGTTAAACCATGTTTTATTGCAGCGTTAAACCATGTGTTATTGCAGCATTAAACCATGTTTTATTGCAGCGTTAAACCATGTTTTATTGCAGCGCTAAACATGGTAAATTCCTACTTTTCTTATATTTAAATAGAATGAAGTATATCAAATAATATTAATTACAGAAATGGTTTGACACGATGACAAAGGTGAAGACCTACACAGCATTGGACAACAGAAACACGGTAAGCATTGCAAATAGTCTAAGTATGAAGTACACATAGTCTAAGTATGAAGTACAAATAAATATGAAATATGAAGTGCAGATATGCTCGTTAGTCTCGGGTACAATGAAACCAGAATTAATTCATAGGATAGAATAGATTGGTTAATATACTAAAACATTAACTGTTTCTGGATATAGACCTGATATTGGACAGGTATGCGGGGAAGATAGACACATAGACTAAATAACCATTACTGTTTCTGTATATAGACGTTACGTTGGACAGGTTGGTTGGGAAGATAGACGCATAGACTAAATAACGATTACTGTTTCTGTATATAGACGTTACGTTGGACAGACGGTGGATGGGGAAGATAGACACATAGACTAAATAACCATTACTGTTTCTGTATATAGACGTTACGTTGGAAGGGTGGGTGGGGAAAATAGACACATAGACTAAATAACCATTACTGTTTCTGTATATAGATGTTACGTTGGACATGTGGGTGGGGAAGATAGACACATATACTAAATAACCATTACTGTTTCTGTATATAGACGTTACGTTGGAAGGGTGGGTGGGGAAAATAGACACATAGACTAAATAACCATTACTGTTCCTGTATATAGACGTTACGTTGGACATGTGGGTGGGGAAGATAGACACATATACTAAATAACCATTACTGTTTCTGTATATAAACGTTACGTTGGGCAGGTTGGTTGGGAAGATAGACACAGACTAAATAACCATTACTGTTTCTGTATATAGACGTTACGTTGGGCAGGTTGGTTGGGAAGATAGACGCATAGACTAAATAACCATTACTGTTTCTGTATATAGACGTTACGTTGGACAGACGGTGGATGGGGAAGATAGACACAGACTAAATAACCATTACTGTTTCTGTATATAGACGTTACGTTGGAAGGGTGGTGGGTGTGGAAGATAGACACATAGACTAAATAACCATTACTGTTCCTGTATATAGACGTTACGTTGGAAGGGTGGGTGGGTGTGGAAGATAGACACATAGACTAAATAACCATTACTGTTTCTGTATATAGACGTTACGTTGGACAGGTGGATGGGGAAGATAGACACATAGACTAAATAACCATTACTGTTTCTGTATATATACGTTACGTTGGAAGGGTGGGTGGGTGGTGGGTGTGGAAGATAGACACATAGACTAAATAACCATTACTGTTTCTGTATATATACGTTACGTTGGAAGGGTGGGTGGGTGGGTGTGGAAGATAGACACATAGACTAAATAACCATTACTGTTTCTGTATATAAACGTTACGTTGGACAGGTGGATGGGGAAGATAGACACATAGACTAAATAACCATTACTGTTTCTGTATATAGACGTTACGTTGGAAGGGTGGGTGGGGAAGATAGACACATATACTAAATACCATTACTGTTTCAGGATATGGAGAACAAGCTCCAGAAGTGGTCCGCGAAGCATGCTGTAAACCAAGCAAAGTTTGAGAAGAAGAGCCGAAACGAGGTTGGAATAAGGAAACAGCTGATCAAAGTACGTTTTGTTATAGTACCATATTTATAAACGTTATTAATCAAACAACCTAAATTGGAGATCGAAAGGTAGGGTCTACTGTTTTCTGTAGTGTATCAATGCTACATACCATGTATGCAACCAAACATTTGCATTTATGGGTTAAAGAATGTAACGAATGGAAAGGAGAGGACAATCATAAGCTATACAGCTTTCTGTCCAATTCCTTATATCAGTTGTTGTAAATAATCATGTATTGACAGAAAATAAATATGTTTAATCTAAGATGAGATGAATTGGCGATAAATGGCCGTGGTCATGGCCGATACGAAATGTGTACATGTATATTTATTGTTCAATAAATATTAAAGAAATTAGAATTTCTGTCAATTATATAATTCTCACAATTAATAGTGTGTGTTTTACGTTTATTTATCGTCGCTACCGGTTTTGCCCATATGGGCGACGCCTCCTGAAGCGATTAGTCATTTTAGATGTTTGGTGGATAGTGCAATGATACAGACAGAGACCCATTCCAGAATCTCCTCTGGTTCTTTTATGTGCACGATGTAAAGCACCGACACCAGGCCTCGGTTTAAAGTCCCTTCTGAAAGATTGTTAATTTTATTTACCAGTCCAGCGTGTTAACCACTGGACTACATATCCGTCTGCAATTAAGAACAATTATCATGTTAACTAATGCTTGCTCCCGTATCGATCGCAAGCATTAATCAATGCTAGTATTTGCAGCAAACATTAACCAATGATAGTATTTACAGCAAACATTAACCAATGCTAGTTTTTGCAGCAAACATTAACCAATGATAGTATTTGCAGCAAACATTAACCAATGCTAGTTTTTGCAGCAAACATTAACCAATGCTAGTATTTGCAGCAAATATTAACCAATGCTAGTATTTGCAGTAAACATTAACCAATGCTAATATTTGCAGCAAACATTAACCAATGCTAGTATTTGCAGCAAACATTAACCAATGCTAGTATTTGCAGCAAACAATAACCAATGCTAGTATGTGCAGCAAACATTAACCATTGATAGTATTTGCAGCAAACATTAACCAATGCTAGTATTTGCAGCAAACATTAACCAATGCTATTATTTGCAGCAAACATTAACCAATGCTAGTATTTACAGCAAACATTAACCAATGCTAGTATTTGCAGCAAACATTAACCAATGCTAGTATTTGCAGCAAACATTAACCAATGCTAGTATTTGCAGCAAACATTAACCAATGCTAGTATTTGCAGCAAACATTAACCAATGCTACTATTTGCAGCAAACATTAACCAATGCTAGTATTTGCATTGCAGCAAACATTAACCAATGCTAGTATTTGCAGCAAACATTAACCAATGCTAGTATTTGCAGCAAGCATTAACCAATGCTAGTATTTGCAGCAAACATTAACTAATGATAGTATTTGCCGATATCAATGTTCATAACATGAGTTTTGTGTACACTTTCCTAGATCTCAGTGATCCATTTGTAATCGTCTACGACATACGGTACGCTTCATATCTGTTGCACTGTCTGTTGCACTGTAGTCAGTCATTCGGAAGTCAAATTAATGGCAAGTGTAGGCCTACAGCTAAATTCATCCTCACTGCAATTAATAACATACACAGAAGCAGGAACTGTTATACTATTGCCGAATTATTCCCCATTAAGAGGTTAAGAGGCCCTTGCGCGGGAGCAACATTATTAGAATCTTTAGATATTTGATCAAGTCATCTGTTCACGGTTCTAAGATATTGAACTTGGTAGAAGAAATTTACCCCCCCCCCCCACCATCACACACGCATAAGCATAAAATAATAGTGCATTGACGTTCATAGAAATGCATTACACAGTATATTGTGAACATAACAAGGACTATAAAAACAATATTGAGTATATTGCTCTATTTATCAGATGGCAGAGGATATTGAGAATGACTTCGTCTGGAAAATGAAAGAGGCACTCATACAAATGCTTACACTGAACAAGCAACAAATCAGGTACGTATGCAGTGATTATACTGGAATATATAATATAGCTACGAGAACAAAATGCAGGGCTGGTCATAACTATACCTAAACTTGTGTGCATGCCAATCTCGAGAGGGTTCAAGCAAATAGTTTTTTTTCTATCGGAAATGACTCACTTAAGTATTTTTAATCGGATATAACATAATAAAAGTATATCATATATTTGAAAAGCTAGTAGCACACAATAGAACTCTTAGTGTTGTCCAAGTTGACATCATTTGGATGCTTAAAACTGTGCATGCTCTTGGTATTTTCAGTTAGAAACGATGATATATTTACCTTGTTATTTTACGCTCGCTGTATATAAATCGGCGCATGATGTTCTCATTGTGCAGGCCATCAAAATGTTCACATATCGGCTCTCTCTCTCTCGCTCTCGCTCTCGCTCTCGCTCTCTCGCTCTCGCTCTCTCTCCGTTTCACCTACATACACTATTATCTCACACCGTGTACATAGTACGTACTTACTTACATAATTTAGTAATTAAATGCAAACATGTTGACAATAATATGAAACCCTGTTGAACATAATATTATATATCACATCCTTGCTGGAACATCCACGAATCATATGGGAACCAAATATTGTTGCAGAATTTCAACTACGTAAATAGAATGGCCTGGTCATTTCTGGATTCCAACTCAAACCTGTATTTATATGTGCACACCAGTGAAAACCTTGGAACTAGATCCCGGAACACAATTGGACTATTTTAATACCTATAATATAAATACATAGCAGTAATTATTATCATATAAATTCGCATTCGTCCAGAAAACCTAACGTATGTCCTGGTCTTAGTTCACGAAAATTTACGACGGCTTAGGCGGAGATTAATTAGTCTCAGTTTAATGTTGCCAAACAATAACGCAATGTCAAAGAAATACACAATGTCATACAAGTACAATGCTTTTAATATGTTTTTTGTTTCGTCGACAGAGAGGAACAGCTGAACAGACAAGCCAGATACCTATACCGAACGATCTGCCGCACCTACTCGTTTGAACTCGCTACGGTAAGCCATGCCAAGTTATTAAAACACTTTTATTTGACGGATATGGAACAAAGCTCAACTTCATTCTCAAAGTTGGATACAGAGTCTATAGATTTGTAGATTGGACAAATAGTGGTGTATTAAATAAAGTCTTTATTATTATTATTATTATTATTATTGTGCCTGTAAAACATGTACTAGCGATATGACAGGTTGAAAAAATCAGTTCAACCACTCAGAAAGCTCCGTGGTCGTGCGGTTATAGTATTTGCCAGGCTGGGACGTCCGTGATCGGGCGGTTATAGTATTTGCCAGGCTGGGATGTCCGTGATCGGGCGGTTATAGTATTTGCCAGGCTGGGACGTCCGTGGCCGGGTAGTTATGGTATATGCCGGGCTGGAATCTCCATCGTTACCGCATGGTTATGGTATTTGCCAGACTGTGACGACCGCGGCCGGGTGGTTATGGTATTTGCCAGACTGTGATGACCGCGGCCGGGTAGTTATGGTATTTGCCGGACTGTGACGACCGCGGCCGGGTGGTTATGGTATTTGCCAGACTGTGACGACCGCGGCGGGTGGTTATGGTATTTGCCGAGCTGGGACCTCCGTTACCGCATGGTTATTGTATTTGCCGAGCTGGGACCTCCGTTGCCAGGTGTTGTCGGGATTGGCCGAGCTGGGACCTCCGTTGTCAGGTGTTGTCGGGATTGGCCGAGCTGGGACCTCCGTTGCCAGGTGTTGTCGGGATTGGCCGAGCTGGGACCTCCGTTGACAGGTGTTGTCGGGATTGGCCGAGCTGGGACCTCCGTTGACAGGTGTTGTCGGGATTGGCTAACAGTTTCCTGTAAATCCTACTCTCACTATATGTGTTTCGCCCACTTAACAGAAATACAAACATTATCATTTCTCAAAAATATTCAAAGTTATTGTTTTGAAAGTTCGCATACACACCCAAGTACTAATTCTCTACAACCACAGTATGTCCCCACCTCATCAAAGAGTGGATCATGAAATGTATGCCAAATAGTAGTTAGATTTCAGAAATTAGTTATGCTTAAAAAACACTTAAACAACATTAACATTTCTCAAAAACATTCAAAGTTATGGCTTTCAAGCGACAGCGGTATATAACTGTCCTTTAAACGGCAGCGGTATATAACTGTCTTTTAAGCGGCAGCGGTATATAGCTGTCCTTTAAACGGCAGTGGTATATAACTGTCCTTTAAACGGCAGCGGTATATAACTGTCTTTTAAGCGGCAGCGGTATATAGCTGTCCTTTAAACGGCAGCGGTATATAACTGTCCATTAAACGACAGCGGTATATAACTGTCCTTTAAACGACAGCGGTATATAACTGTCCATTAAACGGCAGCGGTATATAACTGTCTTTTAAGCGGCAGCGGTATATAGCTGTCCTTTAAGCGGCAGCGGTATATAACTGTCTTTTAAGCGACAGCGGTATATAGCTGTCTTTTAAGCGACAGCGGTATATAGCTGTCTTTTAAGCGACAGCGGTATATAGCTGTCCTTTAAGCGACAGCGGTATATAGCTGTCCTTTAAGCGGCAGCGGTATATAGCTGTCTTTTAAGCGACAGCGGTATATAACTGTCCATTAAATGGCAGCGGTATATAACTGTCCATTAAATGACAGCGGTATATAACTGTCTTTTAAGCGACAGCGGTATATAGCCCTCTTTTAAGCGGCAGCGGTATATAACTGTCCATTAAACGGCAGCAGTATATAACTGTCCTTTAAGCGGCAGCGGTATATAACTGTCCTTTAAGCGGCAGCGGTATATAACTGTCCTTTAAGCGGCAGCGGTATATAACTGTCCTTTAAGCGGCAGCGGTATATAGCTGTCTTTTAAGCGACATCAGTATATAACTGTCCATTAGACGACAGCAGTATATAGCTGTCTTTTAAGCGACAGCGGTATATAACTGTCTTTTAAGCGGCAGCGGTATATAGCCCTCTTTTAAGCGGCAGCGGTATATAACTGTCCATTAAATGGCAGCGGTATATAACTGTCCATTAAACGGCAGCGATATATAACTGAACATTAAATGACAGCGGTATATAACTGTCTTTTAAGCGGCAGCGGTATATAGCCCTCTTTTAAGCGGCAGCGGTATATAACTGTCCATTAAATGGCAGCGGTATATAACTGTCCATTAAATGGCAGCAGTATATAACTGTCCATTAAACGACAGCGGTATATAACTGTCTTTTAAGCGACAGCGGTATATAGCCCTCTTTTAAGCGGCAGTGGTATATAACTGTCCATTAAACGGCAGCGGTATATAACTGTCCATTAAACGGCAGCGGTATATAGCTGTCCTTTAAGCGGCAGCAGTATATAACTGTCCTTTAAGCGGCAGCGGTATATAACTGTCCTTTAAGCGGCAGCGGTATATAACTGTCCTTTAAGTGGCAGCGGTATATAACTGTCCTTTAAGCGACAGCGGTATATAACTGTCCATTAAACGGCAGCGGTATATAACTGTCCATTAAACGGCAGCGGTATATAACTGTCCTTTAAACGACAGCGGTATATAACTGTCCTTTAAGCAGCAGCGGTATATAACTGTCCATTAAACGGCAGCGGTATATAACTGTCCATTAAACGGCAGCGGTATATAGCTGTCCTTTAAGCGACAGCGGTATATAACTGTCCTTTAAGCGACAGCGGTATATAGATTTCCTTTAAGCGGCATCAGTATATAGCTGTCCTTTAAGCGGCATCGGTATACATCTGTCCTTTAAACGACAGCGGTATATAGCTGTCCTTCAGACGGCAACAGTTTTATTGCAGACCGATCTGTAGTCTAGTGGTTAACACGCTGGACAGATAATCCAGGGATCGCAGGTTCGATCCCCCGTCCAGACCCTAATACAATTAACAGTCTTTCGTATGGGACTTAATCCGAGGTCTCGTGTTGGTGCTTTACACCGTGCACGTAAACGAACCAGAGGAGATTCTGGAATGGGTCTCTGTCTGTATCATTACACTATCCTCCAAAAATCTAAAATGACTAATCTCTTCAGGAGGCGGCGCTTATATGGGCAACCGGTAGCGACGATAAATAAACGCAAAGCACACCATCCGTGTTATATTATCAACACTGTCTAATTTCAATCCATCCTATTTTCAGATTGGAGACGATCTGCCATCTCCAATGAGGCCTGTGTCTATAGTATCTATGCACATTGATTTAGACGAGAACGTCCACACCAACGAACAAAGGGAGCGATTCATTCAGAAGATATTTCATCTTACACAGTCCAGAACAAAGGCTATGCACGGTACATAATTGAATAGCAAAATAACCATGATGTCTTTGTTTGAATATAGATCAACGATGGCAGTTACATTGCCACCCTTTACCAATAGTTGTGTCTAAATATAGATCAACTATAGCAGTTACATTGTCATCCTTTACCAATATCTATGTCTGAATATAGATCAACTATAGCAGTAACATTGCCATCCTTTACCAATAGTTGTGTCTAAATATAGATCAACTATAGCAGTTACATTGCCATCCTTTACCAATAGTTGTGTCTAAATATAGATCAACTATAGCAGTTACATTGCCATCCTTTACCAATAGTTGTGTCTAAATATAGATCAACTATAGCAGTTACATTGCCATCCTTTACCAATAGTTGTGTCTGAATATAGATCAACTATAGCAGTTACATTGCCATCCTTTACCAATATCTATGTCTGAATATAGATCAACTATAGCAGTTACATTGCCATCCTTTACCAATATATATGTCTGAATATAGATCAACTATAGCAGTTACATTGCCATCCTTTACCAATAGTTGTGTCTAAATATAGATCAACTAGAGCAGTTACATTGCCATGCTTTACCGATAGTTGTGTCTAAATATAGATCAACTATAGCAGTTAAATTGCCATCCTTTACCAATATCTATGTCTGAATATAGATCAACTATAGCAGTTACATTGCCATCCTTTACCAATATCTATGTCTGAATATAGATCAACTATAGCAGTTACATTGCCATCCTTTACCAATATCTATGTCTGAATATAGATCAACTATAGCAGTTACATTGCCATGCTTTACCAATAGTTGTGTATAAATATAGATCAACTATAGCAGTTACATTGCCATCCTTTACCAATAGTTGTGTCTAAATATAGATCAACTATAGCAGTTACATTGCCATCCTTTACCAATAGTTGTGTCTAAATATAGATCAACTATAGCAGTTACATTGCCATGCTTTACCGATAGTTGTGTCTAAATATAGATCAACTATAGCAGTTACATTGCCATCCTTTACCAATATATATGTCTGAATATAGATCAACTATAGCAGTTACATTGCCATCCTTTACCGATAGTTGTGTCTGAATATAGATCAACTATAGCAGTTACATTGCCATCCTTTACCGATAGTTGTGTCTAAATATAGATCAACTATAGCAGTTACATTGCCATCCTTTACCGATAGTTGTGTCTGAATATAGATCAACTATAGCAGTTACATTGCCATCCTTTACCGATAGTTGTGTCTAAATATAGATCAACTATAGCAGTTACATTGCCATCCTTTACCGATAGTTGTGTCTAAATATAGATCAACTATAGCAGTTACATTGCCATCCTTTACCAATAGTTGTGTCTAAATATAGATCAACTATAGCAGTTACATTGCCATCCTTTACCAATAGTTGTGTCTGAATATAGATCAACTATAGCAGTTACATTGCCATCCTTTACCAATAGTTGTGTCTGAATATAGATCAACTATAGCAGTTACATTGCCATCCTTTACCAATAGTTGTGTCTGAATATAGATCAACTATAGCAGTTACATTGCCATCCTTTACCAATATCTATGTCTGAATATAGATCAACTATAGCAGTTACATTGCCATCCTTTACCAATATTACATTGCCACTTTACATAGTTGTGTCTAAATATAGATCAACTATAGCAGTTACATTGCCATCCTTTACCAATAGTTGTGTCTAAATATAGATCAACTATAGCAGTTACATTGCCATCCTTTACCAATAGTTGTGTCTAAATATAGATCAACTATAGCAGTTACATTGCCATCCTTTACCAATATCTATGTCTGAATATAGATCAACTATAGCAGTTACATTGCCATTCTTTACCGATAGTTGTGTCTAAATATAGATCAACTATAACAGTTACATTGCCATCCTTTACCAATAGTTGTGTCTGAATATAGATCAACTATAGCAGTTACATTGCCATCCTTTACCAATAGTTGTGTCTGAATATAGATCAACTATAGCAGTTACATTGCCATCCTTTACCAATAGTTGTGTCTAAATATAGATCAACTATAGCAGTTACATTGCCATCCTTTACCAATAGTTGTGTCTAAATATAGATCAACTATAGCAGTTACATTGCCATCCTTTACCAATATCTATGTCTGAATATAGATCAACTATAGCAGTTACATTGCCATTCTTTACCGATAGTTGTGTCTAAATATAGATCAACTATAACAGTTACATTGCCATCCTTTACCAATAGTTGTGTCTGAATATAGATCAACTATAGCAGTTACATTGCCATCCTTTACCAATAGTTGTGTCTGAATATAGATCAACTATAGCAGTTACATTGCCATCCTTTACCGATAGTTGTGTCTAAATATAGATCAACTATAGCAGTTACATTGCCATCCTTTACCAATAGTTGTGTCTAAATATAGATCAACTATAGCAGTTACATTGCCATCCTTTACCAATAGTTGTGTCTAAATATAGATCAACTATAGCAGTTACATTGTCATCCTTTTCTAACATTTGTAAGATCATGTTCAAGTATAAGCACAGTACAAACTATTTGCTAAGACTGCACATTTATGCTTCGGTATTCCCTCAACATTTAAATACAGATGGTCTTGATACAGCCATATCAAGATCTCTTTCTCTTGGCGCTGCATTTCCACATTCAAACATTTTATATTTACCGTTTTGTTACTTGACCAAATGTGTATCAAGTGTATACAAATTGTGTGGATTCATCAATAAACATGGTTGTCTGGAGTTGTTTGGTTATTGACAAACTATGTATCAAGTTTATACAAATTTGGTGAATTCATCAATAAACATGGTTGTCTGGAGTTGTTTGGTTATTGACAAACTATGTATCAAGTTTATACAAATTTGGTGGATTCACCAATAAACATGGTTGTCTGGAGTTGTTTTTACCTGCTGATTGTCACATACTGCGACAATTCAGATCCATTTTGTCCCAACTTTTTATGCTGCTTATAAATAATGTCATGTTTTGGTAATTCGATAACTTACTGATATATAATTGATGTTTTGACAATCAATGCCAATTAATGATATATATGATGTTTCGGCAATTATATAGCTTATTGATATATATGATGTTATGGTATCTAGATAACTTACTGATATATATTCGGCAATTATATAACTTATTGATATATATGATGTTATGGTATCTAGATAACTCACTGATATATATTCGGCAATTATATAACTTACTGATATATATTTGGTAATTAGATAACTTAACGATATATATATTTGATAATTAGATAACTTACTGATATATAATTGATGTTTTGGCAATTAGAGTACTACTGATATATATTTGTGGTTTTTGGCAATTAGTTAATCTACTGATATGATGCTTTGACACTTATATAACTTGTTGATATATATAATTGATTTTACCTATGTCTTTTTCATTCCACTTTTTATCATTTCAGGGACTTTGACCAAGGTGTCGCATAATGATAAGGTAATTAATTTTGTTATTAATGACATTTTATGATCTGTTCTGTGTCTTTGAAAGGTTATGTTGTGTGTAAACATAAACTTTAAGGTAGACTAAATAGAGGTATGTCAAATTTTCTATTCCCTTTAAAACACCCCTCGATGGAGGTAGTCCCCCAATCAGAGTAAATCCTGACCACATATTTGGAGTATTATTGGATGACCGACGTATATTGCTCTTTCAAATTTGTTCAAATGGTGACCCCAGGATCAAAAATGGGCAAGGGCCATGAGGTCAAATGGGTGTTGCATTTTAATTGTGAGCGAATATGGTCATGTCGTATATCAAATCGAATGTATCCACGAGGCGATCACTCTGATGCAATTGTCAAAACCAAATTATTTTGTTATCCAAGATGGCCGCCGAAAGGTACAAAAAGATCGTTCTTTTATTATAGATTTCAGAATTCTTCTTCACCAATTGTAGCCAAATTTCAGTTATGATCCATGAGCGAAGCGTTGTCAGATTTGTTTAAATGGAGCTTGTTGTGAATAAAAATAACACAAATTCTTTAAATAACTTCTCACGAACCACCTTCTTCAAATATATTCTCACGAACCACCTTCTTCAAACATCTCCTCACGAACCACCTTCTTCAAACATCTCCTCATGGACCACCTTCTTCAAATAACTTCTCATGGATCACCTTCTTCAAACATCTTCCCACGAACCACCTTCTTCAAACATCTCCTCATGGACCACCTTCTTCAAACAACTTCTCACGAACCACCTTCTTCGAACATCTCCTCATGGACCACCTTCTTCAAACATCTCCTCACGAACCACCTTCTTCGAACATCTCCTCATGGACCACCTTCTTCAAACATCTTCCCACGAACCACCTTCTTCAAACAACTTCTCACGAACCACCTTCTTCAAACATCTCCTCACGAACCACCTTCTTCAAACATCTCCTCATGGACCACCTTCTTCAAACATCTCCTCATGGAACCACCTTCTTCAAACATCTCCTCATGGACCACCTTCTTCAAACATCTCCTCACGAACCACCTTCTTCAAACATCTCCTCACGAACCACCTTCTTCAAACATCTCCTCATGGACCACCTTCTTCAAACATCTCCTCACGAACCACCTTCTTCAAACATCTCCTCATGGACCACCTTCTTCAAACATCTCCTCACGAACCACCTTCTTCAAACATCTTCCCATGACCCATCTTCTTCAAACATATTCTCACGAACTACCTGTTGGATTTTGGCAACATTTGATAGGAATGATCGATGTACATGGCTCTTTCAATGTTGTTAAATGGTGACTCTTGCGTAAAAATGGAGTCAAGTGAGCGCTACCGAGCCATCAATGCCATCTTTGTTGTTTGTTTTCAAGTAGTATGTGTATTGAACTAAATATATATTTCAGGGATGGTCTTGCTTGGTGATATTTGGGCTACATGGAATAGAGCATGCCAACGACTGCGCACACGCTCTCACTTGTTCAGACATACTTAAAAATGAACTTACTCATACAAAAGGACTCAGGTAAGTGAGGTTTAGTTTAATCAGATTGTATTTGATATTTAGTTTAAGCATATTTATTCGACACTATATAACATAATGTACTACAACTAATTATGTACACAATAAATACAAATGGAGTTGCTATTTGACATTTACATTACATACATATAACCATGGCAGTGCAAAGAAAAAGCAAAATGGGTTGGGCGACAAGTTCTAATAATAGTAGTTAACTGCCCTCCCCAATAGGGATAGTTGAATAACTGGTAAACATGTTATTTGGTAAATAAGCAAACAATATTTACAGAGAACGACACTAAATCACGAGAACATCCGAATCATTAGCATAGAGAAATGAATGACGAGACAGAGTACTGTAATAAGAGTAAGAACAGTAGAAGTTACTGCCAGTCGTGATAGCTCAGTGGATGCGCGTTCGCGTCAGGTGCGAAAGGTCCGGGGTTCGAGCCCCGCTGGAGCAGTTACGACTGTGCCCTTAGACAAGGCATTTGCATTCCACGTTGCCTCTTCTCTCTCCCTCGAGGAATGAGGGCTCGAGCGTGATTAACTTAAGTTGTAATAACTTGTTTCGCAATCGAGATAAAAATAAATCTGTATAAACTAATAAATATGTCGTCATTGTAACACTAGTTGTATAAGTATATGCTTGGGTTATTAATATGCGGCTATTATAGTGTCACAGGGCTCACTTGTACAACAACGTCTGGCGTAGGTTCGATTATTTATTCTTGTATGTATAGGGATAGGGCCTAAAACATACAATATATACACCCATAAATCTACAGTAAAAACATGATAAAACAATACAATATTGCACATAATTAATTCCACGCTTATGTACACAATACAACATATATATATTATATATATAGTAATTCAATATAAATATCTTACCACAGCGTTAAATAAACATCTTTCCAATATAAATTGGAAAGTCTTTAAAGGCCTGCAGTTTGACCCCGTCCAATTGTAAAGATTTATACTTTACTACCTGTTCCATGTGATTAGTGGCTTGTATCAACAATGTAGCAGTACATTCAGTATAATTTGGCGTATGTAGGTATTTTCTAACGGTTAATATGCACGATCACTCTGTGAGCTGAGAATTAGTCAAAATGAGGCCCTGACAATTTAAGTAAACGTATATTATTGATTGTAAAGAAAATTGATAGTTATGAGTATTCAAACTACATAATCCAGATCAGCCCAGGGACATAGATTACATGTTATGTAGGTGCCTCATCAGCCGTAGCGTAATCACTGAGACTGATAATTTGTATGCATGTATATAATATGTATGTATTTATATGAATAAACTATATGTGTTCGTTATATGGTAACCTTCATACTTCATTTAATTATATATCTACAGTATTATTCGCAAGTTTTCTGTTATATTTTAAATATTTCTCTGTGTCAGTGTGTGTTTACCGATATTGATGCTACATAATAATCATAGTGAATGCTATGAGTACATGTATAATATTATAATTATAATCTCTTGAACATACGAGTATTACACATATTCTGCCGATTTCTACAAGATGCCATTGAGTAAAATAACAATGTATGTAACTGATGAGCAGAGAAAAGAATTGCTGACTTTCTTGCAAAATAAGAACTGGGACGTAGAGATGGAAATAGAAGAAACAGCCACCGCCATGCCCGTTGCAGAGGCTGCTTACGTACCTCCCCCTATGCCTCAGCATGCTGAAGGTGTTGCTGAGTGTCCACTGTGCTTGTGTTCCCCTTGCATAATAAATGAACAGAACAAACAACTTTGGTGGCCTGCTAATAATCGTCCACCGCATAATCTAAATTCACATGAGAGAAAGCTTCTATACAGGAGGTTTTGGGCAATGCTATATAATTGTGGCGCATGGAAAGATGTCAGATATATAGAGAGAAAAGTAGCGGCTAGAAGAGGAGACTGTACTTGGCATAAGAGGGAACTGATGCCTGAATGTGTGGTACAGCAATGCAGGAACTGGCTGCCTAACCCGCGCAACCAGCCTTATTTGGGCCATAAGTGGAGTTGAATTGTTTATACCAGTTGTAAGTACTATAAAAATACAGAACTTCAATTTCAGCAATTTATAACCTCTGATATGTACGTGGGTCATAATAGATATAAGTGGTGCTCATGTATTAGATGTATACCATGCAGGGCCTCGCATGTGGCAAATACGATGTGCGTCGACCGTCAGATTTGTACCGCTATTCCTCGTGTGTTTAGTGCGTCGACCGTCAGATTTGTACCGCTATTCCTCGTGTGTTTAAGGTCAAATATAGGTCAACCTGCAGGCCTTTAACAGATTTGTACCGCTATTCCTCGTGTGTTTAAGGTCAAATATAGGTCAACCTGCAGGCCTTTAATTAAAGGCCTGCAGGTTGACCTATATTTGACCTTAAACACACGAGGAATAGCGGTACAAATCTGACGGTCGACGCACTAAACACACGAGGAATAGCGGTACAAATCTGACGGTCGACGCACTAAACACACGAGGAATAGCGGTACAAATCTGACGGTCGACGCACATCGTATTTGCCACATGCGAGGCCCTGCATGGTATACATCTAATACATGAGCACCACTTATATCTATTATGACCCACGTACATATCAGAGGTTATAAATTGCTGAAATTGAAGTTCTGTATTTTTATAGTACTTACAACTGGTATAAACAATTCAACTCCACTTATGGCCCAAATAAGGCTGGTTGCGCGGGTTAGGCAGCCAGTTCCTGCATTGCTGTACCACACATTCAGGCATCAGTTCCCTCTTATGCCAAGTACAGTCTCCTCTTCTAGCCGCTACTTTTCTCTCTATATATCTGACATCTTTCCATGCGCCACAATTATATAGCATTGCCCAAAACCTCCTGTATAGAAGCTTTCTCTCATGTGAATTTAGATTATGCGGTGGACGATTATTAGCAGGCCACCAAAGTTGTTTGTTCTGTTCATTTATTATGCAAGGGGAACACAAGCACAGTGGACACTCAGCAACACCTTCAGCATGCTGAGGCATAGGGGGAGGTACGTAAGCAGCCTCTGCAACGGGCATGGCGGTGGCTGTTTCTTCTATTTCCATCTCTACGTCCCAGTTCTTATTTTGCAAGAAAGTCAGCAATTCTTTTCTCTGCTCATCAGTTACATACATTGTTATTTTACTCAATGGCATCTTGTAGAAATCGGCAGAATATGTGTAATACTCGTATGTTCAAGAGATTATAATTATAATATTATACATGTACTCATAGCATTCACTGTGATTATTATGTAGCATCAATATCGGTAAACACACACTGACACAGAGAAATATTTAAAATATAACAGAAAACTTGCGAATAATACTGTAGATATATAATTAAATGAAGTATGAAGGTTACCATATAACGAACACATATAGTTTATTCATATAAATACATACATATTATATACATGCATACAAATTATCAGTCTCAGTGATTACGCTACGGCTGATGAGGCACCTACATAACATGTAATCTATGTCCCTGGGCTGATCTGGATTATGTAGTTTGAATACTCATAACTATCAATTTTCTTTACAATCAATAATATACGTTTACTTAAATTGTCAGGGCCTCATTTTGACTAATTCTCAGCTCACAGAGTGATCGTGCATATTAACCGTTAGAAAATACCTACATACGCCAAATTATACTGAATGTACTGCTACATTGTTGATACAAGCCACTAATCACATGGAACAGGTAGTAAAGTATAAATCTTTACAATTGGACGGGGTCAAACTGCAGGCCTTTAAACGATGTGCGACTATCTCGTAAGAGTTCATCCATAGATCTGAGCTGAGAAACAGTTCAGAATAACCAGAAAAGGGATTAGATTAGCAAGGAGCCAATGCATTCAAACCTTTCATACAACTCTCATTCATATACATACAACAGACAAAACGATTGGACATGTACAATACAATACAGTGATAATTGCTCACCTGGGGTTGATTCGGCGAACGTCGACAATTTCCGTCACAGACGGACATTGTCGATCGTCACCGATTCACACTCGAGTGAACAGACAACGACAAGACATGAAGTCATCCGTATATACGACGTATGCGCTATTGACACTGCGTTAACTATGGAACGCCGCATCCGTCATATAAACACGTACATATAAAAACACAACCTGTGACAATAGCAATAGTTGTCTTATGTTTAGTGGGTATGCAATTAATATGTCACTTATAACAATAGTTGTCTTATGCTTAGTGGGTATGCAATTAACATGTCACTTGTAACGATAGTTGTGTTATATTTAGTGGGTATGCACTTAATATGTCACTTATAACAATAGTTGTCTTATGTTTAGTGGGTATGCAATTAACATGTCACTTGTAACGATAGTTGTGTTATATTTAGTGGGTATGCACTTAATATGTCACTTATAACAATAGTTGTCTTATGTTTAGTGGGTATGCAATTAACATGTCACTTATAACAATAGTTGTGTTATGTTTAGTGGGTATGCAATTAATATGTCACTTATAACAATAGTTGTCTTATGCTTAGTGGGTATGCAATTAACATGTCACTTATAACAATAGTTGTGTTATGTTTAGTGGGTATGCAATTAACATATCACTTATAGCGATAGTTGTGCTATGTTTAGTGGGTATGCAATTAACATGTCACGTATAACGATAGTTGTGTTATGTTTAGTGGGTATGCAATTAACATATCACTTATAGCGATAGTTGTGTTATGTTTAGTGGGTATGCAATTAACATGTCACTTATAGCAATAGTTGTGTTATGTTTAGTGGGTATGCAATTAACATGTCACTTATAACGATAGTTGTCTTATGTTTAGTGGGTATGCAATTAATATGTCACTTATAACGATAGTTGTCTTATGTTTAGTGGGTATGCAATTAACATGTCACTTATAACGATAGTTGTGTTATGTTTAGTGGGTATGCAATTAACATGTCACTTATAACAATAGTTGTCTTATGTTTAGTGGGTATGCAATTAATATGTCATTTATAACAATAGTTGTGTTATATTTAGGTGCCCGTGAAGTTTCACAAGTCTTGCTTTCATTATTTTCAGGAACGTTTCATTTGGCGTAACCACTTCATGTGAAGTAGCTGGACATACTGCAGCAAGCGATGGATACTCAGGTAATATAGTCACATTACTAATACTTGGGTAATATAGTCACATTACTAATACTTGGGTAATATAGTCACATTACTAATACTCAGGTAATATAGTCACATTGCTAATACTCAGGTAATATAGTCACATTGCTAATACTCAGGTAATATAGTCACATTGCTAATACTCAGGGTAATATAGTCACATTGCTAATACTTGGGTAATATAGTCACATTGCTAATACTCAGGTAATATAGTCACATTGCTAATACTTGGGTAATATAGTCACATTGCTAATACTTGGATAATATAGTCACATTGCTAATACTTGGATAATATAGTCACATTGCTAATACTTGGATAATATAGTCACATTGCTAATACTTGGATAATATAGTCACATTGCTAATACTTGGGTAATATAGTCACATTGCTAATACTTGGGTAATATAGTCACATTGCTAATACTCAGGTAATATAGTCACATTACTAATACTTGGGTAATATATGTTGGCAGGCGGTGTCAGTATTATGCCTAGTTGTGCATATGTTAAGCCCATTCCAGTGGATGATCTTTTTTACAACCCTTTGAACATTCTTATAACACAAAGTGTGTCCGCACTTCATCTCCAAAATCCCATGGTTGTTTTTTATTAAAACCAATTCCGTATTTTGTCTCTTCTGAAAAGTTGCCAACATGCAGGTTCTGTTGCAAAAATGCAGGTTCTGCCTTTCAAATGGAGATCATTGATATTAATGTACTCCTTCAAATATTTAACTGTTCACTTACATCATGTATTTCACTTCCATGGCTTTATATCTCCACCGAGGCAACAATGGGTTGGGAAACATGGCTTTATAGCTCTACCGATGCAACAATGGGTTGGGAAACATGGCTTTATAGCTCCACCGAGGCAACACTGAGTTGGGAAACATGGCTTTATAGCTCCACCGAGGCAACAATGGGTTGGGAAACATGGCTTTATAGCTCCACCGAGGCAACACTGAGTTGGGAAACATGGCTTTATAGCTCCACCGAGGCAACATTGGGTTGGGAAACATGGCTTTATAGCTCCACCGAGGCAACACTGAATTGGGAAACATGGCTTTATAGCTCCACCGAGGCAACACTGAGTTGGGAAACATGGCTTTATAGCTCCACCGAGGCAACACTGGGTTGGGAAACATGGCTTTATAGCTCCACCGAGGCAACACTGAGTTGGGAAACATGGCTTTATAGCTCCACCGAGGCAACACTGAGTTGGGAAACATGGCTTTATAGCTCCACCGAGGCAACAATGAGTTGGGAAACATGGCTTTATAGCTCCACCGAGGCAACAATGAGTTGGGAAACATTGTTTTCAATAACAATTTCTAGTTTTTAATACACGTATTATAAATATACTTTGAAATAAACTAATAAAATGTGTACTCAATTGTATATTTTGTAAGTTTTGTAAATTATCTGTTTCAGTGACAGGAATAATGGGTACGATGGCCGACGAGTTGGTGAAGTGTAATCCAAACATGATATCATGCGATATGGAGACCTACAAGATGAGCAAGTTGCAGCCATCAAATTTCAAAGAGTTAAATGCACTAACAATGGAATATCTAGCTAACATTGATGTCATTAGAGACTTTGATGACGACATTGTTGTAAAAGGGATTATGCATACAGATCATATCTTTGGTGAGATTTTGTTCATATTTAGCTCGCTGCAAGGTAGTCGGGGAGAGATAATGATTGATAATTCATATTTGTCCAATCTATGTTGTATATCTTCTCAAGATTATTGTGTCTCTTAAGAACATTTAATTATGATACGTACCATGTTAGAAGTACAGACTGTGTGTTAGAGATATATATGTACCATGTTAGAAGTACATACTGTGTGTTAGAGATATATATGTACCATGTTAGAAGTACATACTGTGTGTTAGAGATATATACGTACCATGTTAGAAGTACAGACTGTGTTAGAGATATATACGTACCATGTTAGAAGTACAGACTGTGTTAGAGATATATACGTACCATGTTAGAAGTACAGACTGTGTTAGAGATATATACGTACCATGTTAGAAGTACAGACTGTGTTAGAGATATATACGTACCATGTTAGAAGTACAGACTGTGTTAGAGATATATACGTACCATGTTAGAAGTACAGACTGTGTTAGAGATATATACGTACCATGTTAGAAGTACAGACTGTGTTAGAGATATATACGTACCATGTTAGAAGTACAGACTGTGTTAGAGATATATACGTACCATGTTAGAAGTACAGACTGTGTTAGAGATATATACGTACCATGTTAGAAGTACAGACTGTGTTAGAGATATATACGTACCATGTTAGAAGTACAGACTGTGTTAGAGATATATACGTACCATGTTAGAAGTACAGACTGTGTGTTAGAGATATATATGTACCATGTTAGAAGTACAGACTGTGTTAGAGATATATACGTACCATGTTAGAAGTACAGACTGTGTGTTAGAGATATATACGTACCATGTTAGAAGTACAGACTGTATGTTAGAGATATATATATGTACCATGTTAGAAGTACAGACTGTGTTAGAGATATATACGTACCATGTTAGAAGTACATACTGTATGTTAGAGATATATATGTACCATGTTAGAAGTACAGACTGTGTGTTAGAGATATATACGTACCATGTTAGAAATACATACTGTGTGTTAGAGATATATATGTACCATATTTGAAATACAGACTGTGTGTTAGAGATATATACGTACCATGTCCGTAATACATACTATGTGCTAGAGACATATGATACGTACCATGTCCGTAATACAGACTGTGTGCTAGAGACATATGATACGTACCATGTCCATAATACAGACTGTGTGCTAGAGACATATGATACGTACCATGTCCGTAATACAGACGGTGTGCTAGAGACATATGATACGTACCATGTCCGTAATACAGACTGTGTGCTAGAGACATATGATACGTACCATGTCCGTAATACAGACTGTGTGCTAGAGACATATGATATGTACCATGTCCGTAATACAGACTGTGTGCTAGAGACATATGATACGTACCATGTCCGTAATACAGACGGTGTGCTAGAGACATATGATATGTACCATGTCCGTAATACAGACTGTGTGCTAGAGACATATGATACGTACCGTGTCCATTATACAGACTGTGTGTTAGAGACATATAATACGTACCATGTCCGTAATACAGACTGTGTGCTAGAGACATATGATACGTACCGTGTCCATTATACAGACTGTGTGTTAGAGACATATGATATGCACCATGTCCATTATACAGACGGTGTGCTAGACACATGTTAGTATACATTTGTATACCGTTTTGCACAATAACATGTCTACATCCCCGCGAGGGGTTCGACATTAAAGGAAGATAGATACTACAGCAGATGTAGAACTTAATATGTGTCAGGGTGTCATTTAATGGCTGATTAATTCGTGGATTGACAGTCTGTCTGTCCATAAATATTGACACCACAAGACCTGTAGCTTGAATGCTAGAACCTTGCATTTAATGGCCCAGACCTCATCCGTGTTCTTCTTTTCTTTCAGGTAATAACATGGACATCCTTCGACAACAACTAAATGCTTTGGGCAGTAGCAACAATGACAGACAACATCTAGTGTTCAGTGGTGTACAAGGAACCGGGAAGTCTAGCATTCTAGAACGAGCTATCCGTATTGCTGCACAAGAGAGTTTCAAGTAAGTAATATATACATGTAGTTTGTTATTTTAAGTTCTTGTGAATCTGCACTTTTCAGATGGATGTCTTTTGTTATTCTTTGTTTTTGTATTTATCTATATGTCTGTCCATCTGTCTGTCTGTCCATATATCTGTCTGTCTGTCTGTCTGTCTGTCTGTCTGTCTGTCTGTCTGTCTGTCTGTCTGTCTGTCTGTCTGTCTGTCTGTCTGTCTGTCTGTCTGTCTGTCTGTCGTCTGTCTGTCTGTCTGTCTGTCTGTCTGTCTGTCTGTCTGTCTGTCTGTCTGTCTGTCTGTCTGTCTGTCTGTCTGTCTGTCTGTCTGTCTGTCTGTCTGTCTGTCTGTCTGTCTGTCTGTCTGTCTGTCTGTCTGTCTGTCTGTCTGTCTGTCTGTCTGTCTGTCTGTCTGTCTGTCTGTCTGTCTGTCTGTCTGTCTGTCTGTCTGTCTGTCTGTCTGTCTGTCTGTCTGTCTGTCTGTCTGTCTGTCTGTCTGTCTGTCGTCTGTCTGTCTGTCTGTCTGTCTGTCTGTCTGTCTGTCTGTCTGTCTGTCTGTCTGTCTGTCTGTCTGTCTGTCTGTCTGTCTGTCTGTCTGTCTGTCTGTCTGTCTGTCTGTCTGTCTGTCTGTCTGTCTGTCTGTCTGTCTGTCTGTCTGTCTGTCTGTCTGTCTGTCTGTCTGTCTGTCTGTCTGTCTGTCTGTCTGTCTGTCTGTCTGTCTGTCTGTCTGTCTTTCCATTTATCTGTCCATATGTCTGGCCACCCGTCCGTCCGTCTTTCCATCTATCACATTAATCATTATGTTGGCTATTCACAGTTTCAAATACTGAGTGTTTATTCTATATCAATAGCCAACCAAGGAAATCACAGAAAGTGGCTGCATAGCACAGGTGGCTGTTTAAAGTAATAGGAAAACACATTTTAGTTCATTGATAATAAGATAATACTTGTTTTGTTTCAGTGAATTATCGAATTATATTTCATCGACTGATCATTGAAACGATTACTATCAACCAGTTGCGCTAGCCATGAGTGATAATAATAACAGTTTATGCACATGAGTGAAATATTAATCGATCATTCACTTAAATGAACATATTATTTTAGGCTGAAAAGTGTTTTATGATAGAAAACGATGCCACCGTGAGCTAAGTGGCACTAGAACGTAGTGTTTGGACTACTATAAATTACGTCATAAGAGACTTCATACATTACGTCACCGATAGCTTGAATCGGAAAACGTTCACGTTGACAACATTTCAACACGCAGCGGCTAGGTCCCACACGTTCAGCGGCTAGGTCCCACACGTTCAGCGGCTAGGCTAGGTCCCACACGTTCAGCGGCTAGGTCCCACACGTTCAGCGGCTAGGTCCCACACGTTCAACCAGTGGAATAATATATTTTAGTTCACGGATAAATATCTATATTTCATAGCAAATCATAAAAATAATTTCAATGTTGCTTTTGGAAAGCATATAATAAATCGTGCCCTGCCACCTTCTTAACAGTACATATATTTTCAGCATAATAACGTGTCGCGCGACCATGCAAGACGGCAGTAACACAGCGTCTGTGTCCAATCACATCTTGCAATGTCTTTTGAGAAACAAAGGCCACTTAGTTACGGAGGAATACAACCTACTACGAACGCTCATGGAGGACTGTGAATCCCCGGGTGTACTGAACGATGTACCGGGAGGAACTCAGGTTCGTAACTTACCACTTTTAACCTTTAGCACGCTGTAGGCGAAATGAGCAGATAACAAATGTGTAATAGTTTTCTTATTTTATCATAGAAAGTAGGAATTGTGCCATTTCATTCAAATCGTGGATGCACCATGGGTAGACCTATGAAATCACCACTTGTGTAAGATCCTATAGATATGCATTTAATGCATGGATTATATATGTGTTAATTAACAACTGGACAACGGGTGTAAGATCCTATAGATATGCATTTAATGCATGGATTATATATGTGTTAATTAACAACTGGACAACGGGTGTAAGATCCTATAGATATGCATTTAATGCATGGATTATATATGTGTTATTTAACAACTGGACAACGGGTGTAAGATCCTATAGATATGCATTTAATGCATGGATTATATATGTGTTAATTAACAACTGGACAACGGGTGTAAGATCCTATAGATATGCATTTAATGCATGGATTATATATGTGTTAATTAACAACTGGACAACGGGTGTAAGATCCTATAGATATGCATTTAATGCATGGATTATATATGTGTTATTTAACAACTGGACAACGGATGTAAGATCCTATAGATATGCATTTAATGCATGGATTATATATGTGTTAATTAACAACTGGACAACGGGTGTAAGATCCTATAGATATGCATTTAATGCATGGATTATATATGTGTTATTTAACAACTGGACAACGGGTGTAAGATCCTATAGATATGCATTTAATGCATGGATTATATATGTGTTATTTAACAACTGGACAACGGGTGTAAGATCCTATAGATATGCATTTAATGCATGGATTATATATGTGTTAATTAACAACTGGACAACGGGTGTAAGATCCTATAGATATGCATTTAATGCATGGATTATATATGTGTTATTTAACAACTGGACAACGGGTGTAAGATCCTATAGATATGCATTTAATGCATGGATTATATATGTGTTATTTAACAACTGGACAACGGGTGTAAGATCCTATAGATATGCATTTAATGCATGGATTATATATGTGTTAATTAACAACTGGACAACGGGTGTAAGATCCTATAGATATGCATTTAATGCATGGATTATATATGTGTTAATTAACAACTGGACAACGGGTGTAAGATCCTATAGATATGCATTTAATGCATGGATTATATATGTGTAATTAACAACTGGACAACGGGTGTAAGATCCTATAGATATGCATTTAATGCATGGATTATATATGTGTTAATTAACAACATGCATGGATTATATATGTGTTAATTTAACAACTGGACAACGGGTGTAAGATCCTATAGATATGCATTTAATGCATGGATTATATATGTGTTATTTAACAACTGGACAACGGGTGTAAGATCCTATAGATATGCATTTAATGCATGGATTATATATGTGTTAATTAACAACTGGACAACGGGTGTAAGATCCTATAGATATGCATTTAATGCATGGATTATATATGTGTTATTTAACAACTGGACAACGGATGTAAGATCCTATAGATATGCATTTAATGCATGGATTATATATGTGTTAATTAACAACTGGACAACGGATGTAAGATCCTATAGATATGCATTTAATGCATGGATTATATATGTGTTATTTAACAACTGGACAACGGGTGTAAGATCCTATAGATATGCATTTAATGCATGGATTATATATGTGTTAATTAACAACTGGACAACGGGTGTAAGATCCTATAGATATGCATTTAATGCATGGATTATATATGTGTTATTAACAACTGGACAACGGGTGTAAGATCCTATAGATATGCATTTAATGCATGGATTATATATGTGTTAATTAACAACTGGACAACGGGTGTAAGATCCTATAGATATGCATTTAATGCATGGATTATATATGTGTTAATTAACAACTGGACAACGGGTGTAAGATCCTATAGATATGCATTTAATGCATGGATTATATATGTGTTAATTAACAACTGGACAACGGGTGTAAGATCCTATAGATATGCATTTAATGCATGGATTATATATGTGTTAATTAACAACTGGACAACGGGTGTAAGATCCTATAGATATGCATTTAATGCATGGATTATATATGTGTTAATTAACAACTGGACAACGGGTGTAAGATCCTATAGATATGCATTTAATGCATGGATTATATATGTGTTAATTAACAACTGGACAACGGGTGTAAGATCCTATAGATATGCATTTAATGCATGGATTATATATGTGTTAATTAACAACTGGACAACGGGTGTAAGATCCTATAGATATGCATTTAATGCATGGATTATATATGTGTTAATTAACAACTGGACAACGGGTGTAAGATCCTATAGATATGCATTTAATGCATGGATATATATGTGTTAATTAACAACTGGACAACGGGTGTAAGATCCTATAGATATGCATTTAATGCATGGATTATATATGTGTTAATTAACAACTGGACAACGGGTGTAAGATCCTATAGATATGCATTTAATGCATGGATTATATATGTGTTAATTAACAACTGGACAACGGGTGTAAGATCCTATAGATATGCATTTAATGCATGGATTATATATGTGTTAATTAACAACTGGACAACGGGTGTAAGATCCTATAGATATGCATTTAATGCATGGATTATATATGTGTTAATTAACAACTGGACAACGGAGGCGGACTATTAACAAGTTTGAATGCATCCTTATATTCATAACGAACTCTAAGCGAACATGCCCAAAGAACCAACGAAATGCACAAAGAGTCATGCAGTGAGATTTACGGTAACGTGAGTTAAGATGAGAGTGTCGATATGTTATCTAAATTAAAAGCTTCGTATCGGAAAATAAATTGTGGGATAATTGTTAAGAACTGTCACATCGAGGCAGGACGGAAAATGTATATGGAGCCGCAACGAGGCCCGAACGTTTTCGAAATGAGACATATTAGTCCGAACACAGGAACTTAAATTGTATCCATCAGCCACCAAAGGTCTCGTTCCTCTATCCTAGGACACCCCCTATATTAAAAAAAAAAGTTTAATAGAGAGGGGTGTCCTAGGATAGAGGTACAAGACCTTAGGTGGCTTATACTTAGTTATAGATAAAATTTCAAGTTCCTGTGGTCCGAAAGCATTCTTCTGAGCCAGATTAGTTATTTTAGATGTTTGGAGGATAGTGCAATGATACAGATATTTGGAGGATAGTGCAATGATACAGATAGAGCCCCATGTGCACTAACATACAGTTATCCTTACCTTTGTGCAGTATCAATCAACATATTGTTTATACTGATAGTTTACCATATTCTCTCTATTTATACTGATAGTTTACCGTATTCTCTCTATTTATACTGATAGTTTACCGTATTCTCTATTTATACTGATAGTTTACCGTATTCTCTCTATTTATACTGATAGTTTACCGTATTCTCTCTATTTATACTGATAGTTTACCGTATTCTCTCTATTTATACTGATAGTTTACCGTATTCTCTCTATTTATACTGATCGTTTACCGTATTCTCTCTATTTATACTGATCGTTTACCGTATTCTCTCTATTTATACTGATAGTTTACCGTATTCTCTCTATTTATACTGATAGTTTACCGTATTCTCTCTATTTATACTGATAGTTTACCGTATTCTCTCTATTTATACTGATAGTTTACCGTATTCTCTCTATTTATACTGATAGTTTACCGTATTCTCTCTATTTATACTGATAGTTTACCGTATTCTCTCTATTTATACTGATAGTTTACCGTATTCTCTCTATTTATACTGATAGTTTACCGTATTCTCTCTATTTATACTGATAGTTTACCGTATTCTCTCTATTTATACTGATAGTTTACCGTATTCTCTCTATTTATACTGATAGTTTACCGTATTCTCTCTATTTATACTGATAGTTTACCGTATTCTCTCTATTTATACTGATAGTTTACCGTATTCTCTCTATTTATACTGATAGTTTACCGTATTCTCTCTATTTATACTGATAGTTTACCATATTCTCTCTATTTATACTGATAGTTTACCGTATTCTCTCTATTTATACTGATAGTTTACCGTATTCTCTCTATTTATACTGATAGTTTACCGTATTCTCTCTATTTATACTGATAGTTTACCGTATTCTCTCTATACTGATAGTTTACCATATTCTCTCTATTTATACTGATAATTTACCATATTCTCTCTATTTATACTGATAGTTTACCGTATTCTCTCTATACTGATAGTTTACCATATTCTCTCTATTTATACTGATAGTTTACCATATTCTCTCTATTTATACTGATAGTTTACCGTATTCTCTCTATTTATACTGATAGTTTACCATATTCTCTCTATTTATACTGATAGTTTACCGTATTCTCTCTATTTATACTGATAGTTTACCGTATTCTCTCTATTTATACTGATAGTTTACCGTATTCTCTCTATACTGATAGTTTACCGTATTCTCTCTATTTATACTGATAATTTACCATATTCTCTCTATTTATACTGATAGTTTACCGTATTCTCTCTATACTGATAGTTTACCATATTCTCTCTATTTATACTGATAGTTTACCATATTCTCTCTATTTATACTGATAGTTTACCATATTCTCTCTATTTATACTGATAGTTTACCATATTCTCTCTATTTATACTGATAGTTTACCGTATTCTCTCTATTTATACTGATAGTTTACCGTATTCTCTCTATTTATACTGATAATTTACCATATTCTCTCTATTTATACTGATAGTTTACCGTATTCTCTCTATTTATACTGATAGTTTACCATATTCTCTCTATTTATACTGATAGTTTACCATATTCTCTCTATTTATACTGATAGTTTACCGTATTCTCTCTATTTATACTGATAATTTACCGTATTCTCTCTATTTATACTGATAGTTTACCGTATTCTCTCTATTTATACTGATAGTTTACCATATTCTCTCTATTTATACTGATAGTTTACCATATTCTCTCT
>CM026387.1:65889553-65903733 GCA_014843695.1 Archivesica marissinica | reverse complement strand
CCATGATACTCTTCCACATGACCACAAATGCCATGATACTCTTCCACAGGACCACGAATGCCATGATACTCTTCCACAGGACCACGAATGCCATGATACTCTTCCACAGGACCACAAATGCTATGATACTCTTTCACAGGACCATGAATGCCATGATACTCTTCCACAGGACCACGAATGCCATGATACTCTTCCACAGGACCACGAATGCCATGATACTCTTCCAATGGATAACAGATGCTGTGTCATTTAGTTCAGTAGTACGGTACGATACTAATATCTGGGAAGAAATCATTTGTGACATTTCTTTACAGAAGGAAAAGCAGAAGAAGAAAAAGACAAAAGGCTTGCTGAGTGATGATGATGATGACTGGTCACGGAAAAAGGTGAGGGTATACACTTTTCTAAACGCTGATGACCTTTCACCTGTGCAGGTTACACAATAACACTGATTCACAAGTTATGCATACACATTACACAATAACACTGATTCACAAGTTATGCATGCACATTGCACGATAACACTGATTCACAAGTTATGCATACACATTACACGATAGCACTGATTCACAAGCTATGCATACACATTACACGATAACACTGATTCACAAGTTATGCATACACATTACACAATAACACTGATTCACAAGTTATGCATACACATTACACAATAACACTGAATCACAAGTTATGCATACACATTGCACGATAACACTGATTCACAAGTTATGCATACACATTACACAATAACACTGATTCACAAGTTATGCATACACATTACACGATAACACTGAGTCACAAGTTATGTATACACATTACACTGATTCACAAGTTATGCATACACATTACATGATAACACTGAGTCACAAGTTATGCATACACATTACACAATAACACTGATTCACAAGCTATGCATACACATTACACGGATTCACAAGTTATGCATACACATTACACGATAACACTGATTCACAGGTTATGCATACACATTACATGATAACACTGAGTCACAAGTTATGTATACACATTACACTGATTCACAAGTTATGCATGCACATTGCACGATAACACTGATTCACAAGTTATGCATACACATTACACGATAACACTGATTCACAAGTTATGCATACACATTATACAATAACACTGATTCACAAGCTATGCATACACATTGCACGATAGCACTGATTCACAAGCTATGCATACACATTACACAATAACACTGATTCACAAGTTATGCATACACATTGCACGATAACACTGATTCACAAGCTATGCATACACATTTTTGTTTCACTGATTCACATGTTATGCATACACATTACACAATAACACTGATTCACAAGCTATGCATACACATTACACGATAACACATATTCACAGTTATGCATGCACATTGCACAATAACCTGATTACAAGTTATGCATACCATTACACGATAGCACTGATTCACAAGTTATGCATACATTACACGATAACACTGATTCACAAGTTATTCATGCACATTACACGATAACTCTGATTCACAAGTTATGGGTACACATTACACGATAACACTGATTCACAAGTTATGCATACACATTGCACAATAACACTGATTCACAAGCTATGCATACACATTACATGATAACACTGATTCACAAGTTATGCATACACATTACACAATAACACTGATTCACAAGCTATGCATACACATTACACAATAACACTGATTCACAAGTTATGCATACACATTACACGATAACACTGATTCACAAGTTATGCATACACATTACACGATAACACTGATTCACAAGTTATGCATACACATTACACGATAACACTGATTCACAAGTTATGCATACACATTGCACGATAACACTGATTCACAAGCTATGCATACACATTACACGATAACACTGATTCACAAGTTATGCATACACATTACACGATAACACTGATTCACAAGTTATGCATACACATTACACAATAACACTGATTCACAAGTTATGCATACACATTGCACGATAACACTGATTCACAAGTTATGCATACACATTACACGTTGATTCACATGTTATGCATACACATTACACGATAACACTGATTCACAAGCTATGCATACACATTGCATGATAACACTGATTCACAAGTTATGCATGCACATTGCATGATAACACTGATTCACAAGTTATGCATACACATTACACGATAACACTGATTCACAAGTTATGCATACACATTACACGATAGCACTGATTCACAAGTTATGCATACACATTGCACGATAACACTGATTCACAAGTTATGCATACACATTGCACGATAACACTGATTCACAAGTTATGCATACACATTACACGATAACACTGATTCACAAGTTATGCATACACATTACACTGATTCACATGTTATGCATACACATTACACAATAACACTGATTCACAAGCTATGCACACACATTACATGATAACACTGATTCACAAGTTATGCATACACATTACACAATAACACTGATTCACAAGCTATGCATACACATTACACAATAACACTGATTCACAAGTTATGCATACACATTACACGATAACACTGATTCACAAGTTATGCATACACATTACACGATAACACTGATTCACAAGTTATGCATACACATTACACGATAACACGGATTCACAAGTTATGCATACACATTGCACGATAACACTGATTCACAAGTTATGCATACACATTACACTGATTCACATGTTATGCATACACATTACACAATAACACTGATTCACAAGTTATGCATACACATTGCACGATAACACTGATTCACAAGTTATGCATACACATTACACTGATTCACATGTTATGCATACACATTACACAATAACACTGATTCACAAGCTATGCATACACATTGCATGATAACACTGATTCACAAGTTATGCATGCACATTGCATGATAACACTGATTCACAAGTTATGCATACACATTACACGATAACACTGATTCACAAGTTATGCATACACATTACACGATAGCACTGATTCACAAGTTATGCATACACATTGCACGATAACACTGATTCACAAGTTATGCATACACATTGCACGATAACACTGATTCACAAGTTATGCATACACATTACACGATAACACTGATTCACAAGTTATGCATACACATTACACTGATTCACATGTTATGCATACACATTACACAATAACACTGATTCACAAGCTATGCATACACATTGCATGATAACACTGATTCACAAGTTATGTATACACATTACACTGATTCACAAGTTATGCATACACATTGCATGATAACACTGATTCACAAGTTATGCATGCACATTGCATGATAACACTGATTCACAAGTTATGCATGCACATTGCATGATAACACTGATTCACAAGTTATGCATGCACATTGCATGATAACACTGATTCACAAGTTATGCATGCACATTGCATGATAACACTGATTCACAAGTTATGCATGCACATTGCATGATAACACTGATTCACAAGTTATGCATGCACATTGCATGATAACACTGATTCACAAGTTATGCATGCACATTGCATGATAACACTGATTCACAAGTTATGCATGCACATTGCATGATAACACTGATTCACAAGTTATGCATGCACATTGCATGATAACACTGATTCACAAGTTATGCATGCACATTGCATGATAACACTGATTCACAAGTTATGCATGCACATTGCATGATAACACTGATTCACAAGTTATGCATGCACATTGCATGATAACACTGATTCACAAGTTATGCATACACATTACATGATAACACTGATTCACAAGTTATGCATACACATTACACAATAACACTGATTCACAAGCTATGCATACACATTACACGATAACACGGATTCACAAGTTATGCATGCACATTGCACAATAACACTGATTCACAAGTTATGCATACACATTACACGATAGCACTGATTCACAAGTTATGCATACACATTGCACGATAACACTAATTCACAAGTTATGCATACACATTACACAATAACACTGATTCACAAGTTATGCATACACATTACACAATAACACTGATTCACAAGCTATGCATACACATTACATGATAACACTGATTCACAAGTTATGCATACACATTACACGATAACACTGATTCACAAGTTATGCATACACATTACACAATAACACTGATTCACAAGTTATGCATACACATTGCACGATAACACTGATTCACAAGTTATGCATACACATTACACAATAACACTGATTCACAAGCTATGCATACACATTACACGATAACACAGATTCACAAGTTATGCATGCACATTGCACAATAACACTGATTCACAAGTTATGCATACACATTGCACGATAACACTGATTCACAAGTTATGCATACACATTGCACAATAACACTGATTCACAAGTTATGCATACACATTGCACGATAACACTGATTCACAAGTTATGCATACACATTACACGATAACACTGATTCACAAGTTATGCATACACATTACACGATAACACTGATTCACAAGTTATGCATGCACATTGCATGATAACACTGATTCACAAGTTATGCATACACATTGCACGATAACACTGATTCACAAGTTATGCATGCACATTGCATGATAACACTGATTCACAAGTTATGCATACACATTACACGATAACACTGATTCACAAGTTATGCATACACATTACACGATAACACTGATTCACAAGTTATGCATACACATTACACGATAACACTGATTCACAAGTTATGCATGCACATTGCATGATAACACTGATTCACAAGTTATGCATGCACATTGCATGATAACACTGATTCACAAGTTATGCATACACATTACACGATAGCACTGATTCACAAGTTATGCATACATATTACACGATAACACTGATTCACAAGTTATGCATACACATTACACTGATTCACAAGTTATGCATACACATTACACAATAACACTGATTCACAAGCTATGCATACACATTACACGATAACACGGATTCACAAGTTATGCATGCACATTGCACAATAACACTGATTCACAAGTTATGCATACACATTACACGATAACACTGATTCACAAGTTATGCATACACATTACACGATAACACTGATTCACAAGTTATGCATACACATTACACGATAGCACTGATTCACAAGTTATGCATACACATTACACGATAACACTGATTCACAAGTTATGCATACACATTACACGATAACACTGATTCACAAGTTATGCATGCACATTGCATGATAACACTGATTCACAAGTTATGCATACACATTACACAATAACACTGATTCACAAGCTATGCATACACATTACACGATAACACTGATTCACAAGTTATGCATACACATTACATGATAACACTGATTCACAAGTTATGCATACACATTACACGATAACACTGATTCACAAGTTATGCATACACATTACACAATAACACTGATTCACAAGCTATGCATACACATTACACAATAACACTGATTCACAAGTTATGCATACACATTACACGATAACACTGATTCACAAGTTATGCATACACATTACACAATAACACTGATTCACAAGTTATGCATACACATTACACAATAACACTGATTCACAAGCTATGCATACACATTACACAATAACACTGATTCACAAGTTATGCATACACATTACACGATAACACAGATTCACAAGTTATGCATACACATTGCACGATAACACTGATTCACAAGTTATGCATACACATTACACGATAACACTGATTCACAAGTTATGCATACACATTGCACGATAACACTGATTCACAAGTTATGCATACACATTACACGATAACACTGATTCACAAGTTATGCATACACATTGCACAATAACACTGATTCACAAGTTATGCATACACATTACACGATAACACTGATTCACAAGTTATGCATGCACATTACACGATAACACTGATTCACAAGTTGTCGTTGCTAAATAACATACTCTATGCTAACTTGGTGAACTTCTGTTAGAAAACTTTGTTGTTAGAGACAGTTTAACTTTGTCTGACACAATACTGTATAACTATTTTTGTATTTTCGTGTGTTTTACGTTTGTTTATCGTCGCTACCGGTTGTCTATATGAGCGATGCCTCCTGAAGAGATTAGTCAGTTTAAATTTTTGGAGGATAGTGCAATTATACAGATAGAGACCAATTCCAGAGTCTCCTCTGGTTCTTTTACTTGCACGGTGTAAAGCATCGAGACGATACCTCAGCTTAAAGACTGTTAATTTTATTATGGTCAGACGGGGGATCAAAGCAGCGATCCCTGGATTATCTGTACTGGTATTTGGCAACAAATGATTTATTTCATGTGACCTTGATTCGATATTGAAAGGTCAACCTCAAGGTAATGACCTTTTTTGAAAGGTCACATCAGGTTTCCTATTTTGTGTTCCAGTGAAACTATATGTCTGTCTTGCTTCATTTCCGAGTTACATGCATGTATAGCTTACTATAGTCTGAAGTCAATGGTGGACACTTCGCTGACCAATTACTCCCAAATCCTACCACTCCTCCTAGACCAACCCTGTATATATTTACATGTATACATGTATTTAATTATATCCACAATGTGTCATCAAAATCCATCAACTCCATTTTGAGAATATGTCCACAGTCACACACAGATGCAACCAAAATATTAACCCCTGTTCCTATGGCAGGGTTAATTATTGCCCCATATTTACCCTTCTAATTATTAGGGTATATAACATATCCCTTTAATATGTAATGTACTGTATGTTCCATTAATGTCAAACACTTTGCGGGGACCTCAACATGTTTTCCTGGGCAGGCTTAGGCGACATAAGTGGTTAACCAGTACTACGCAATGTGTGTGAAGTGGTTTTCTCAATGTTGAACCCAGGACACTTAGATTCCAAATCTGGTGCTCTACCAAATTTGATGCTCTACCAAATCTGGTGCTCTACCAAATTTGATGCTCTACCAAATCTGGTGCTCTGCCAAATTTGATGCTCTACCAAATCTGGTGCTCTACCAAATTTGATGCTCTACCAAATCTGGTGCTCTACCAAATTTGATGCTCTACCAAATCTGGTGCTCTACCAAATTTGATGCTCTACCAAATCTGGTGCTCTACCAAATCTGATGCTCTACCAAATCTGGTGCTCTACCAAATTTGATGCTCTACCAATGGACCACGGACACCACAATGACATAACTGTCTCCGTGGCCACTGGTTAAGGTGTACGCATACAGAGCGGAAAGTCGAATGTTAGAACCTCGTCAGTGATACATTCTGATATGACCGGTTCGTGAGCCGCCAGCTAGTTAAATAATGGTTACCGATTGCCTATCAGCCTTGCTCCTGGGTCTACAAAGACAGGATTCGGGAAGTACTGATGTTCATAAAACAAAGGAGTCTGATAAGTCAGTAATGACTGGCCCTTTCAATAGGGGTGACACTATAATAAACAAACACTTTACTTTTAATAACAATAATGTTTCAGCAATTGCGGCAGACATATGGAGAGACCCGGCAACCAGACACTTACTACATGGAATATTTAGATTTTCTGGAACAGAAAGTCATTCAACAGAGACAGAAAGCACAGAAGGACAGAGAGGAATCAGAGAAGCTTGCAGCAGTCAAAGAGGAAGAAGAGGTAACCATGGAAACCAATTATATAAATGAAATTCTGTGACTTACATTTCCTCTAATGATATAGTACCATTGAATAATTAAAGCGACATTACATCACAAAAAGCAAATACAAAGCAGTTTTTCACGTATCAATGCATTGCTACTACAAATTCTTCCGAATACATTCGAACACTAACATTGAATCAATAAACAGTGATTTTGTGGTCTATAACTTTCAAAATTGAAAGTAGAATTTCACATTACGGTCATCCACGCTCCTGAATTACCGTTTGTTTGTCATCGGAGTCAGTACTAAATGCGAGATAATGTCGTTTAGAGATAATTTATCTAAGATTAGTCTACAAATAAATATGCACAGACACAAATGTGAGATATGACGGGTAAATCTGTACCATAAATCGTGTTATTCGGGATACAAGAGTTGCATTACGCATGGATGTCGACCCTATTTACATTATTTGGTTATGCCAACAAACCTTTGTTTATTAGTTTAAATACTCAGTTTTTGAGGCAAATATTTGGGGGAAAGAAATTATACCATATAATAGGAAAATACATTCTGTAGAAATTTGCATTTTCTCTGATGTAGTGTCACTTTAATTATGCTACAAAGTCTGATCTAAATTACCCGGGTAGTGACTTAGAACTTTTAATTTGCATGTACCATGGACATTATGACATTTCCAACCCTAAACCATCCCCAGTTTGTAATCTCCCATGCAGATATGCACCATACATGCCATGCTAATTTAGTTTACATCTCGGTAATAAAGTATACAAATATACAATTAATTGTGTAAAATACCTGTTCTGCCAATCGCAGACATTTGACAGAACTCCAAACCTGTCGTGTTTTATGTTTATTTATCGTCGCTACAGGTTACCCATATGAGCAACGCCTCCTGAAGAGATTAGTCATTATAGATTTTTGGAGGGTAGAGCAATGATACAGACAGAGACCCATTCCAGAGTCTCCTGGTTCTTATACATGCATGGTGTAAAGCACCGACACAAGACCTCAGTTTAACGTCCTATCTGAAAGACTGTTAATTTTATTAGGGTCAGATGGGGGATCGAACCTGCAATCCCTGGATTACCAGTCCAGCATGTTACCACTGGACTACAGATCCGTCTGTCCAAACCTGACCATGTGGTGGTACACTTTTATATCCAACTCAACATTTTCAATTGACAGGAAGTAGCGAGGAGGGGAGGGGAAGGTTTGTTGTTATTGTGTTACACAGTTTGCTTCAGGGTGGGATGTTATAGGGTAGGTGTGTATTGTTATAGGGTAGGTGTGTATTGTTATAGGGTAGGTGTGTATTGTTATAGGGTAGGTGTGTATTGTTATAGGGTAGGTGTGTATTGTTATAGGGTAGGTGTGTATTGTTATAGGGTAGGTGTGTATTGTTATAGGGTAGGTGTGTATTGTTATAGGGTAGGTGTGTATTGTTATAGGGTAGGTGTGTATTGTTGTATAGTGTAACACCATAATATCAATAATTGTTAGTAGTATCAGTGTTGTAGTTTATACAAATTTAATTTAGCTCGATTGCGAAACAAGTTATTACAACTTATATTAATCACTCTCGAGACCTCATTCCTGATGGAATCCATCACCACGAGAGAGAAGAGGCAACATGGAATTTAAATGCCTTGCCTAAGGGTACAATCATAACGGCTCCAGCGGGGCTCGAACTCTGAACCTTTCGCACCTGAAGCAAACGCGCATCCACTGCGCTATCACGACAGTGTTGTATAATTGGTACCTGCAATTCAAACCTGACACCTCCATTTAGAGTGAAGAGGAATTGAACAGGGTGGTTGCACCTGTGTCAACAAAGACAAAGGTAAACCTATGCACAGAGAGTCCTGTAGTTGCTGTTGCCATATTCACCTTAAGTCATTTTGATTAATTGCCAGATTTTCATCCAACATTTTATTTGTCAAAATTTAGGTTTGGAGAATGATAAAAAATTATTTATAATAAATTAATAAAATGTTTTCATGACAAATATGCAAATCTAGCTGTTTATTTAGTATTGTCTTATACTTGCTGTTTCAGTCTATAGTCTTGTTTACTGAATGCAAACTCACCATGCTCAATGTCATCGATCCATCATGCATGCATACATCTGTTTGTCCTGGTATAAATACATATGTACATTCATGAGTCCATCTGTGCATGCATACATCTGTCCGTGCATGTATACATCTGTCTGTGCATGTATACATCTGTCTGTGCATGTATACATCTGTCTGTGCATGCATACATCTGTCTGTGCATGCATACATCTGTCTGTGCATGTATACATCTGTCTGTGCATGTATACATCTGTCCGTGCATGTATACATCTGTCTGTGCATGTATACATCTGTCTGTGCATGTATACATCTGTCTGTGCATGTATACATCTGTCTGTGCATGTATACATCTGTCTGTGTATGTATACATCTGTCCATGCATGTATACATCTGTCCATGCATGTATACATCTGTCCGTGCATGTATTAATCTGTCCATGCCAGCATACATCTGTCTGTGCATGTATACATCTGTCTGTGCATCCATACATCTGTCTGTGCATGCATACATCTGTCTGTATATGTATACATCTGTCCATGCATGTATACATTTGTCTGTGCATGCATACATCTGTCCATGAATGTATACATATGTCCATGCATGTATACATCTGTCCATGCATGTATACATCTGTCCATGCATGTATACATCTGTCCATGCATGTATACATCTGTCCATGCATGTATACATCTGTCCATGAATGCATACATCTGTCTGTGCATGTATACATCTGTCCATGCATGCATACACCTGTCCATGCATGTATACATCTGTCTGTGCATGTATACATCTGTCCGTGCATGTATACATCTGTCTGTGCATGTATACATCTGTCTGTGCATGTATACATCTGTCCGTGCATACATCTGTCTGTGTATGTATACATCTGTCCATGCATGTATACATCTGTCTGTGCATGTATACATCTGTCTGTGCATGTATACATCTGTCTGTGCATGTATACATCTGTCCATGCATGTATACATCTGTCCATGCATGTATACATCTGTCTGTGCATGTATACATCTGTCCGTGAGTGCATACATCTGTCCATGAGTGCATACATCTGTATGTGGATGTATACACCTGTCCATGCATGTATACATCTGTCTGTGCATGTATACATATGTCCATGCATGTATGCATCTGTCTGTGCATGTATACATCTGTCCATGCATGTATACATCTGTCCATGCATGTATACATCTGTCCGTGCATGTATACATCTGTCCATGCATGTATACATCTGTCCATGCATGTATACATCTGTTCATGAATGCATACATCTGTCTGTGCATGTATATATCTATATGTGCATGCATACACCTGTCCGTGCATGTATACATCTGTCCATGAATACATACATCTGTCTGTGCATGTATACATCTGTCTGTGCATATATACATCTGTCTGTCCATGAATACATGCATCTGTCCGTGCATGTATACACCTGTCCGTGCATGTATACATCTGTCTGTGCATGCATACATCTGTCTGTGCATGTATACATCTGTCAGTGCATGTATTAATCTGTCCATGCCAGCATACATCTGTCTGTGCATGTATACATCTGTCCGTGCATGTATACATCTGTCCGTGCATGTATACATCTGTCTGTGCATGTATACATCTGTCTGTGCATGTATACATCTGTCTGTGCATGCATACATCTGTCTGTGCATGTATACATCTGTCTGTGCATGTATACATCTGTCTGTGCATGCATACATCTGTCTGTGCATGTATACATCTGTCCGTGCATGTATACATCTGTCTGTGCATGTATTAATCTGTCCTTGCCAGCATACATCTGTCTGTGCATGCATACATCTGTCCATGAATGCATACACCTGTCCATGAATACATGCATCTGTCCATGAATACATACATCTGTCCATGAATACATACACCTGTCCATGAATGCATACATCTGTCCATGCAAGCATTCACCTATCTGTGCATGTATGCATCTGCCTGAACATGCATACATCTGTATGTGTATGCATGCATCTGTTATCTTCCTGCATATATCTTTCCATCCATGCATACACCTGTCTGTGCATGCATACATCTGTTATTCGTGCATATATCTGTCTATGCATGCATACATCTGTTATTCATGCATACATCTGGCTGTGCATGCATACATCTGTATGTGCATGCATACATCTGTTATTCATGCATACATATGTTATTCATGCATACATATGTTATTCATGCATACATCTGTTATCCATGCATACATCTGTTATTCATGCATACATATGTTATTCATGCATACATCATTCCATCCATGCATACATCTGTTATCCATGCATATATCTGTTATCCATGCATACTTCTGTTATTCATGCATACATCTGTTATCCATGCATACATTTGTTAGTCATGCATAGATATATTATTCATGCATACATCCTTCCATCCATGTATACATCTGTTATCCATGCATACATCTGTTATCCATGCATACATATGTTATTCATGCATACATCCTTCCATCCATATGTTATTAATGCATACATCTGTTATCCATGCATATATCCTTCCATCCATGCATACATCTGTTATCCATGCATACATCTATTATCCATGCATACATCTGTTATCCATGCATACATCTGTTATCCATGCATACATCTGTCTGTGCATGTATACATCTGTCTGTGCATATATACATCTGTCTGTCCATGAATACATGCATCTGTCCATGCATGTATACACCTGTCCGTGCATGTATACATCTGTCTGTGCATGCATACATCTGTATGTGTATGCATGCATGCATGCATCTGTTATCTTCCTGCATATTTCTTTCCATCCATGCATACACCTGTCTGTGCATGCATACATCTGTTATTCGTGCATATATCTGTCTATGCATGCATACATCTGTTATTCATGCATACATCTGGCTGTGCATGCATACATCTGTATGTGCATGCATACATCTGTTATTCATGCATACATATGTTATTCATGCATACATATGTTATTCATGCATACATCTGGCTGTGCATGCATACATCTGTTATTTGTGCATACATCTGTCCATGCATGCATACATCTGTTATTCATGCATACATCTGTTATTCATGCATACATCCTGTTATCCATGCATACATCTGTTATTCATGCATACATCTGTTATTCATGCATACATCTGTTATGCATGCATACATCCTGTTATCCATGCATACACCCTTCCATCCATCCATGCATACATCCTTCCATCCATGCATACATCTGTTATTCATGCATACATCTGTCCATGCATGCATACATCTGTCCATGCATGCATACATCTGTTATTCGTGCATACATTTGTTATCCATGCATACATCTGTTATCCATGCATACATCCTTCCATCCATGCATACATCCTTCCATCCATGCATACATCTGTTATTCATGCATACAACTGTAATTCATGCATACATCTGTTATCCATGCATACATCCTTCCATCCATGCATACGTATGTTAGTCATGCATACATCTGTTATCCATGCATACATCCTTCCATCCATGCATACGTATGTTAGTCATGCATACATCTGTTATCCATGCATACATCCTTCCATCCATGCATACATCCTTCCATCCAGGCATACATCTGTTATTCATGCATACATCTGTTATCCATGCATACATCCTTCCATCCATGCATACATCTGTTATCCATGCATACATCCTTCCATCCATGCATACATCCTTCCATCCAGGCATACATCTGTTATCCATGCATACATCTGTTATCCATGCATACATCTGTTATCCATGCATACATCTGTTATCCATGCATACATCCTTCCATCCATGCATACATCTGTTATCCATGCATACATCCTTCCATCCATGCATACATCCTTCCATCCATGCATACATATGTTATTCATGCATACATCTGTTATTCATGCATATATCTGTTAGCCATGCATACATCCTGTTATCCATGTATACATCCTTCCATCCATGCATACATCATTCCATCCATGCATATATCTGTTATTCATCCTTCCATCCATGCATACATCTGTTATCCATGCATACATCTGTTATTCATGCATACATCTGTTATCCATGCATACATCTGTTATTCATGCATACATATGTTATTCATGCATACATCATTCCATCCATGCATACATCTGTTATCCATGCATATATCTGTTATCCATGCATACTTCTGTTATTCATGCATACATCTGTTATCCATGCATACATTTGTTAGTCATGCATATATATATTATTCATGCATACATCCTTCCATCCATGCATACATCTATTATCCATGCATACATCTGTTATCCATGCATACATATGTTATTCATGCATACATCCTTCCATCCATATGTTATTAATGCATACATCTGTTATCCATGCATATATCCTTCCATCCATGCATACATCTGTTATCCATGCATA
>CM026387.1:65793776-65888553 GCA_014843695.1 Archivesica marissinica | reverse complement strand
GGCGCTTCTATATGAGAATGGATAGTTGTGGAGAGGCGCTTCTAAGTGGGAACGGATAATGTTGTGGAGAGGCGCTTCTATATGAGAATGGATAGTTGTGGAGAGGCGCTTCTAAGTGGGAACGGATAATGTTGTGGAGAGGCGCTTCTATATGAGAATGGATAGTTGTGGAGAGGCGCTTCTAAGTGGGAACTGATAATGTTGTGGAGAGGCGCTTCTATATGAGAATGGATAGTTGTGGAGAGGCGCTTCTAAGTGGGAACGGATAATGTTGTGGAGAGGCGCTTCTAAGTGGGAACGGATAATGTTGTGGAGAGGCGCTTCTAAGTGGGAACGGATAATGTTGTGGAGAGGCGCTTCTATATGAGAATGGATAGTTGTGGAGAGGCGCTTCTAAGTGGGAACTGATAATGAGTGGGAACGGATAATGTTGTGGAGAGGCGCTTCTATATGAGAATGGATAGTTGTGGAGAGACGCTTCTAAGTGGGAACTGATAATGTTGTGGAGAGGCGCTTCTATATGAGAATGGATAGTTGTGGAGAGGCGCTTCTAAGTGGGAACTGATAATGTTGTGGAGAGGCGCTTCTAAACCCTAGTGGAACGGATAATGTTGTGAAGGCGCTTCTAAGTGGACGATATGTGTGGAGAGGCGCTTCTATATGAGAATGGATAGTTGTGGAGAGACGCTTCTAAGTGGGAACTGATAATGTTGTGGAGAGGCGCTTCTATATGAGAATGGATAGTTGTGGAGAGGCGCTTCTAAGTGGGAACTGATAATGTTGTGGAGAGGCACTTCTAAGTGGGAACGGATAATGTTGTGGAGAGGCACTTCTAAGTGGGAACTGATAATGTTGTGGAGAGGCGCTTCTATATGAGAATGGATAGTTGTGGAGAGGCGCTTCTAAGTGGGAACTGATAATGTTGTGGAGAGGCGCTTCTATATGAGAATGGATAGTTGTGGAGAGGCGCTTCTAAGTGGGAACTGATAATGTTGTGGAGAGGCACTTCTAAGTGGGAACGGATAATGTTGTGGAGAGGCGCTTCTAAGTGGGAACTGATAATGTTGTGGAGAGGCGCTTCTATATGAATGGATGTTGTGGAGAGGCGCTTCTAAGTGGGAACTGATAATGTTGTGGAGAGGCACTTCTAAGTGGGAACGGATAATGTTGTGGAGAGGCGCTTCTATATGAGATGGATAGTTGTGGAGAGGCGCTTCTAAGTGGGAACTGATAATGTTGTGAATTGTGAGAGGCCTTCTAAGTGGGAACTGATAATGTTGTGGAGAGGCGCTTCTATATGAGAATGGATAGTTGTGGAGAGGCGCTTCTAAGTGGGAACTGATAATGTTGTGGAGAGGCGCTTCTATATGAGAATGGATAGTTGTGGAGAGGCGCTTCTAAGTGGGAACTGATAATGTTGTGGAGAGGCACTTCTAAGTGGGAACGGATAATGTTGTGGAGAGGCGCTTCTAAGTGGGAACGGATAATGTTGTGGAGAGGCGCTTCTAAGTGGGAACTGATAATGTTGTGGAGAGGCGCTTCTATATGAGAATGGATAGTTGTGGAGAGGCGCTTCTATACGAGAATGTTGTTAAGAGGAAACTCTGTGTGGGAATGGATAATGGTGTTGAGATACACTTCTGGAAATGGATAATGGTGTTGAGATGCACTTCTGGGAATGGATAATGGTGTTGAGATGCACTTCTGGGAATGGATAATGGTGTTGAGAGGCGCTTCTATGTAAGAATGGATAATAGTGTTAAGAATTACTTCTATGTGATAATGGATAATGGCATCGAGATGGAAATGGTTATCCAGGCCCCGAGGTTATAAAGCCATTCTCAGATCTCAAACTCAAGCTCAAGTAATTTGATTGGTTGAGCACATATACACCTGTCATATGCTGCTATTTCCCATTTCCCCGATTCAGAAAGAAAACAAAAATCAAGAGAGGCAATTCTATGTGCATGACTCATCAATTAATCGCTTACGTATTACATACCTCCTGTGTCAGTATCCACGCCGCTCTGTTCAACACTTCTTGGTGCTTGTTCACTGGCATCGATGATACTGGCCGAGTCAATCTGTATATCACCCGACTCAGAATTTACTTTTACCCATGGTGCCTGAAACCGTATTTTGTTATTATAATTTATACAAGTACGGATTTTATTTGTTTGCTTCACGTTGTACGGATCAAAACTGCATACAACCAGTATTTCAACGTATTTCAGAAAAGCCGAGTCTACTAACTGCTTCTTTCAATACCGCCCATTCTGCATCAGTAATTACTTTACAGGTCATCTCTTCCAGGTCTCGGATGTTCATTGAATATAGGAATGACTCGTAATACCGCGCCCCTTCTACCAGCTTATGCACATGATCTCGAATCGTCTCACAAAGGATCTGCAAATTACCGTTCTCCTCAAAGTCGACAACGAAACCTGGTACGACCTCGTTAACGTACTGACTAAGGAAGATCTTCGCTCCCATGCATATACGTTCAGGCTCGATCACTTCAAATTCATCTCTGAACCTCAACACAATTTTCTTGTGATTCTCAGCAAGTCGATTCTCGTTAAGACATTTCGCTGTTATCTAACTTTGAAAAATGCCAGCCATTTCTGACTTATGAGACACCTCTTATGAACATCAGTACTTCCTGAATCCTATATTTGCAGGTCAGGAGCAGGCAATCAGTCAAACGATTATTTTACTAGCTGGCGGCACACCAAGCGGCCAAAATGAATCCCTGACAAAGTTCGAACCTTCAACCTCCATCTCTTTAGGTGGATGCTGTAACCATTTGGCCACGGAGACCGGTTATATATTAGAGATTTTAAGTGGCAATGTAAACCAATATGCAAAGTTATGAACTTCTAAAACAAAAATGATGACTTGTTACTGCATAGTTAGCTGTTTCAATAGGAACATATCAAGGAATGAACCACAATTAACCAATTTCATTCAGTTGCAGCGTGACTCTGCGTGCTGATCAGGATCTATGTTGTTTGCTACATAGCTAAGTGTCTTAGCAAGATCATCTGAATAGCAAACAGCATAGAGCCTGATCAGACGGCACGTTCCGTGGTGGCTGATCTTGCTCTATGTTCTTTGCAAATACTGTTTGAATGGTATCCAGAATGAAATGGGTTAAGAACTCTCTTGGTGTGGATAGTCATTGTCTAGTGTAAGGATCTCTCTACAATCATTTGTTCTTGAATTTGTTTCTATTAAAGTCACACCGATAGCTTAGGTCAGTCATATGGCGACTCTCCCGCTGTTATAGACCCCGGATGTTCATCTGAGATGTATTTCAGGCACCCGGTTAAAGCCACTGACCTTCCGCAAGCCAGCTGGATAACTTCCTCTCATGAAAGAATTCGAATATCCCCCCCCCCCGGTGGGATTCGAACCTGCAGCAGTGAGGGGCAAGTCATGTGATGTTAAAGGCCGTAACCACTAGGCATCAATTAACAAATCACAATTAAGAACTGTCTCAGTATGGATAAATATTGTACCTTAATGGTAGCACCGGCATGTAGTCTCAACAGGCTGCCAATTTCCAGAATCAATGACGATTTGTGCTCATCTACATATGCTGAAGACAGTTTACCATCCGAGTAAATCTCTACGCTGTCAAAGGCAAACGTCAACTTGCTATAGTTTGATGTGAATCCCTGCAAAATGAACATGGTGCATATAGAACATGTTTTATTATGGGAACTTACCACTGGATGTTGACCTGGTATTTTCTATATGTTATAAATATTTTAAGCATCTTCCCTTGGACACAGATTCCTGGTGTGGACTGGTCGACACTGAGATTTGTTTGGTAAAGTGACCCCCTCATTCATATGGTCACACATAGGGGGGGGGGGGGCATTATTCTATAGCATCACTAATATATAGCCACACATAACATTATTCTATGGCATGAAAAAGTGACACACTTCACTAATATATAGCCACACATATGGGGGGGGGTCATTATTCTATGGCATGAAAACCTACCCCTCTCTCTCATATAGTCTACACATAGAGGGATCATTATTCTATGGCATCGAAAAGTGACCTGCCCTAACTCATGCAGTGTATACATGGGGGGGGGTCATTGCAGGGCCTGCTTTGATCACCGAAGTCGCCATTGACTAAATATGCCAAAATTGGCTAATAAAATCTCAGTTTGGCGAAAATGATAAAAACGACGAAAATCTGTAAAATCTATGGAAATTGGAAAATCCCCGAGTCTATTTGTGGAAAATTACACTAGTCACGGTAAAAGTGTGTCGCGCTTGACTAATATCTCGGACTGGTTTACCAAAATGTTCACACTTATCATGAATCTATAAATAGCACTGATTTCGCTAGCTTCCGTGAAATGAGAAAATGATCTCGAAAGTTACAGCATCGTAATAATGCATATATTTTCGAGAACTTAGAAGAGTTATCTTTCGTTTGGTTCAACAATTATATTTCAGAACCTATTACCGGTATTTGAGATTTGCATTTACGATTGAAACATACCACTTCGTATCATTAAGCTATTCATAAAATTCTATCAATTTACTATTTACCTTAAATAGTATTAAATGATGTTCCCAATCTCTTCCATATGTGCCTGACATCAATTCCAAATGTAGTATAGTATAGTTGTTTTATATAATCATTCATAAAGCTGTTCATAAAATTCTATCAATTTACTATTTAGTATTTACCTTAAATAATATTCTAACACGACCCAGCTAATAACATACATACTTGTAGAGTAAAATCTACCTCGGGTTATTCTGCGATATACCTACCTTGAACTATGCTGTGCGCGCACCGTGTTTTGGCTATTCCATTTATACAATGCTTGTAAAGTTTTATGAATGAAAGTCACGTGATGTTTGTAAATACTACCGTGGGAATTCGCGGAAGTGAGCTATTTTTAGAATCAGATAATCTCTTGTCCGTCTTGTTTTTCTGTTAAGTAACATTTCAGTTACTATTCTGTACAGTTTTATTTGACAAAATAAATAAAATTATTGATCAGTTACAATTTTGTTCATTTATGCACTAGATTGATATTTTCCATAAAAAATAACGTCATCACCCCTTACGTGGGAGGAAATTTCGAAAGCCAAATGCACAACGTTTGAAGAAAATACTCCTTTCTCGTCTAAAATTATTAGAAGTAAGTCGTGTTAGAATCGAAATAATAAGCATCAACCGTGGTATATCGCAGAATAACTTTAATATTAATATAAATATTAATATTATTATTTCTTAATTAAATGATGTTCCCAATCTCTTCCAAATGTGCCTGACATCAACTCCAAATGTAGTATAGTATAGTTGTTTTATATAATCGTTCAAAGATATAACATTTAAATGGCTTAAATGTATTATCATAATTCTGTATATAACACATAGAAACTTAACCCATATGTTTTCGGGAAGGGTCGTAACTAATGTACATTAAAAGTTATTCATATTGTACTGAGTTGGTTATGTCTACCGGTAAGCAATTATTGTGATCAAGCTTTCTGGCCCATCCTGTTATACAAACATGGGAGAAGTTTGTGGTAAACATGGGAGAAGTTTGTAGTCAACATGGGAGAAGTTTGTGGTAAACATGGGAGACATTTGTGGTAAACATTGGAGATGTTTGTGGTAAACATGGGAGAAGTTTGAGGTAAACATGGAGAAGTTTGAGGTAAACATGGAGAAGTTTGAGGTAAACATGGAGAAGTTTGAGGTAAACATGGAGGAGTTTGAGGTAAACATGGAGAAGTTTGAGGTAAACATGGAGAAGTTAGAGGTAAACATGGAGAAGTTTGAGGTAAACATGGAGAAGTTTGAGGTAAACATGGAGGAGTTTGAGGTAAACATGGAGAAGTTTGAGGTAAACATGGAGAAGTTTGAGGTAAACATGGGGGAGAAGTTTGAGTTAATGGGGGAGAAGTTTGAGATAAACATGGAGAAGTTTGAGGTAAACATGGAGAAGTTTGAGGTAAACATGGAGAAGTTTGAGGTAAACATGGAGAAGTTTGAGGTAAACATGGGGGAGAAGTTTGAGTTAAACGGGGGAGAAGTTTGAGATAAACATGGGGGAGAAGTTTGAGGTAAACATGGAGAAGTTTGAGGTAAACATGGAAAAGTTTGAGGTAAACATGGAGGAGAAGTTTGAGATAAACATCGCGAAGAAGTTTGAGGTAAACATGGAGAAGTTTGAGGTAAACATGGAGAAGAAGTTTGAGACAAACATGGAGAAGTTTGAGGTAAACATGGAGAAGTTTGAGGTAAACATGGAGGAGAAGTTTGAGATAAACATGGAGAAGAAGTTTGAGATAAACATGGAGAAGGTTGAGGTAAACATGGGGGAGAAGTTTGAGTTAAACGGGGGAGAAGTTTGAGGTAAACATGGAGAAGTTTGAGGTAAACATGGAGAAGGTTGAGATAAACATGGGAGAAACTTTTATTTTGTCTAAGTCGGGTACAAAAAAAAACACTTACATTTTCTCCAATGACGAAATTGACACCTTGACCGAGTCTCAACTTTTCTACTCCGCTAATTTCGCCATCAACATAGATGTCAGTGTATGTGAGGTCGCTGAAGTACACCACTGAAGACAACAAGCATATACAATGAATTGGTAGCCCTCGTCCGTTGTTACACAAAGGAGGGGAATAATTAACCCATTCAACACCAAGTAACTCACATGGACTGGTCCATGATATTCATAAACCAATAAATGAATCAGAAAATCACATTTGGACAAGTTCATTTATCAAAATGGGTAATTATGTCTAAAAATAGTCATATCACTGGCAAAATGTGCAGATTCTGATGAGACGGCTCATCACGAGCCGGCTCATCTGGATCTACACTTTTTTGTAAGCCAATTTAGAGGTCTGTGGTGTTGAAAGGGTTAACCTATGAATTGTGACCATTCTGAACATGTTTTATGTTTATATGATGCACAAGAGTTAACCCTTTCCCTCTGGACGCCATTACAAATAAAACATACATTGACAATGTAGCCACCTGTGCTAAGCAGCCACTTTCCGTGATTCCCTTGGATGGCTGCATAACACAGGTTTGACTGTATTCCATTTGTTTGATGTATACAAATGTCACAATTTAAAGTTTACAATATTATGAACTGAATAAAATAATTATGTTTAAATTAGGGATGGCAACGAATAGCGATTATACTCTTCGAATATTTGGGTGGGACGGTATTCGAATATTCGGTTGGGATGGTATTCGAATATTCGGTTGGGACGGTATTCGAATATTCGGTTGGGATGGTATTCGAATATTCGGTTGGGATGGTATTCGAATATTCGATAGAATTCTATCAACAACTCAAAATCACTCACTCTTATAAAAATTGCCAAACCTAATTTCTGTTTTACGTGTAAACATCATCTTCTTCAAATGATTATTCAGATTGATATTGTACCCGAATATGTTAAATCCAATTTGCATAGATTACACCTAGCAGTTTTCTTATTCTCAGAGCGATTCAAGCATTTCCAAACGTGTGACTGAGCGGGTGGCATTTTTGAGGACAATATAATATGTTTTTCCAAATATTCGAATACTGGAATAGTTCGAGCGAATATTCAAATATTCGTTGCCATCGCTACTTTAAATAAATGTTTCAATAGTGTTACCTTTTGGTAATTGTATGATCGCTGTATCATACACTCGGAATGAGGCTGGTATCGGACTGTCACTGTCCACTATGGAGATCTTCTGCTCGACAGAGGTATGGATCATTCCGGTTAAGTCTCCATGTAAGTTAGATATTGTCACATCAACCACTGAACTTGACGTCTTTCTGAATGCTAAGTGACCATCTCTATTAATATATACATGGTCAAAGGTTAGGTCATCTGCGGAATCGTCGTCTGCTGTTATGACATATGTTCTACAGCTGTCTTCTAGCACATCAGCGATGTAGATATTGTTGGGTACAGCATTCTGGTTGTCAATGGTCAAAGTTGATTCGATATTGCCTGTGTCGCTGGCGGGAGCTTTGACATACACCGTGCCAGAGCCACCACTCTCGGAGAATCCTTTGCCGCCATAGATCTCGTATTCCCCACGGAAGGAGTTCTCTGATGTGATATCAACAGAAATTCTACCACCACCCCCACCACCACCAGCAACCTGAAATTGCAATAGGAAATCAAAGTACATATGAACAGGTTGCTGTGGCTGATGATGCCCACGTTACGTACATTGTACCAAAATAGGAAACTTACATATACATAATATTGGAAAGACGTCCATTTAAATTGTCCTAGTTCAGGCCCCAATGTAACATAACAAACATTATGTTATATTTCGGGTTTTACAGCTGCATCAGCACCATTTTGGGCTATATCGTCGGCGGGCAGTTTATCTAACAACACCTTTCCTGGGCAGGCTCCAGCGGTTAACCAGTACTTGGGTGCACCAACCTCCGTAAGAAACTGCCAACTTTTTCATATAAATTGAGACACGGCCTGAGCGGGGCTCGAACCCGTGACCATCAGTGATGATAGGTTACAGTGGTATACAAGTCAGCGACCGTAACCACTCGACCACGGAGGCGGGGTAACATAATAAACATAGTAACTTGATAGATGTTGGTGTGCCGATGCTACATACCATATTTGGCAACATTCCAGTCATTAGTTGAGAACTAGCTTTTGAACAAAGTTATTCAATTTAAACACATTTAACCCATTCAACACCAAGTAACTCACATGGACTGGTCCATGATATTCATAAACCAATCAGAAAATCACATTTGGACAAGTTCATTTATCAAAATGGGTAATTATGTCTAAAAATAGTCATATCACGAGCTCGTCACGAGCCGGCTCATCTGGATCTACACTTTTTGTAAGCCTATTTAGAGGTCTGTGGTGTTGAAAGGGTTAATAGAAATTGCACAGATTAACCTTGTCAACATTACTACAGGCTGTCCGATTAGCGCAGTGGTTAGCACACTCGCTTCTCACCAATGCAACCCGGGTTCGATCCTCGGACCGGGAAGTATGCGAGATGGTACGGTGGTCGCCAGATCGGACAGGTGGGTTTTCTCAGGGTACTCCGGTTTCCTCCCACACGAATGACCATATATACACTTTCATCCGCACCAACGAGAGTGATTAATATAAGTTGCTAAAGCTTGTTTTGCAATCATTGTAAAATAAATAAGTGTAAACTTAACTAACATTACTACAAGTGGTTCATGATCAATTGGTCAACCCAGTTACCTAGTTTTATATCCAATGACTAATTACAAACACAAACTTGAAACAGAACACAAATGGTGAAATCTCCAACCAAAGGTGCAGAGAACAAAGTGTTTTCAGAATTGGTTTAGCTTTAAATATAGATTCAACACTTCATTACATATACAGTCAGTAGTTTGGAATATAGATTCAACACTTCATTACATATACAGTCAGTAGTTTGGAATATAGATTCAACACTTCATTACAAATACAGTCAGTAGTTTGAAATATAGATTCAACACTTCATTACAAATACAGTGAGTAGTTTGGAATATAGATTCAACACTTCATTACATATACAGTCAGTAGTTTGGAATATAGATTCAACACTTCATTACAAATACAGTCAGTAGTTTGAAATATAGAATCAACACTTCATTACAAATACAGTCAGTAGTTTGGAATATAGATTCAACACTTCATTACAAATACAGTGAGTAGTTTGGAATATAGATTCAACACTTCATTACAAATACAGTCAGTAGTTTGGAATATAGATTCAACACTTCATTACAAATACAGTCAGTAGTTTGGAATATAGAATCAACACTTCATTACAAATACAGTCAGTAGTTTGGAATATAGATTCAACACTTCATTACAAATACAGTCAGTAGTTTGGAATATAGAATCAACACTTCATTACAAATACAGTCAGTAGTTTGGAATATAGAATCAACACCTCATTACAAATACAGTCAGTAGTTTGGAATATAGAATCAACACTTCATTACAAATACAGTCAGTAGTTTGCAATATAGATTCAACACTTCATTACATATACAGTCAGTAGTTTGGAATATAGAATCAACACTTCATTACAAATACAGTCAGTAGTTTGGAATATAGAATCAACACTTCATTACAAATACAGTGAGTAGTTTGGAATATAGATTCAACACTTCATTACAAATACAGTCAGTAGTTTGGAATATAGATTCAACACTTCATTACAAATACAGTCAGTAGTTTGGAATATAGAATCAACACTTCATTACAAATACAGTCAGTAGTTTGGAATATAGAATCAACACTTCATTACAAATACAGTCAGTAGTTTGGAATATAGAATCAACACTTCATTACATATACAGTCAGTAGTTTGGAATATAGAATCAACACTTCATTACATATACAGTCAGTAGTTTGGAATATAGAATCAACACTTCATTACAAATACAGTCAGTAGTTTGGAATATAGATTCAACACTTCATTACAAATACAGTCAGTAGTGTGGAATATAGATTCAACACTTCATTACAAATACAGTCAGTAGTTTGGAATATAGATTCAATACTTCATTACAAATACAGTCAGTAGTTTGGAATATAGAATCAACACTTCATTACAAATACAGTCAGTAGTTTGGAATATAGATTCAACACTTCATTACAAATACAGTCAGTAGTTGGGAATATAGAATCAACACTTCAATACAAATACAGTCAGTAGTTTGAAATATAGATTCAACATTTCATTACAAATACAGTCAGTAGTTTGGAACATAGAATCAACACTTCATTACAAATACAGTCAGTAGTTTGGAATATAGAATCAACACTTCATTACAAATACAGTCAGTAGTTTGGAATATAGATTCAACACTTCATTACAAATACAGTCAGTAGTTTGGAATATAGAATCAACACTTCATTACAAATACAGTCAGTAGTTTGGAATATAGATTCAACATTTCATTACAAATACAGTCAGTAGTTTGGAATATAGAATCAACACTTCATTACAAATACAGTCAGTAGTTTAGAATATAGATTCAACACTTCATTACAAATACAGTCAGTAGTTGGGAATATAGAATCAACACTTCATTACAAATACAGTCAGTAGTTTGCAATATAGATTCAACATTTCATTACAAATACAGTCAGTAGTTTGGAACATAGAATCAACACTTCATTACAAATACAGTCAGTAGTTTGGAATATAGAATCAACACTTCATTACAAATACAGTCAGTAGTTTGGAATATAGATTCAACACTTCATTACAAATACAGTCAGTAGTTTGGAATATAGAATCAACACTTCATTACAAATACAGTCAGTAGTTTGGAATATAGATTCAACACTTCATTACAAATACAGTCAGTAGTTGGGAATATAGAATCAACACTTCAATACAAATACAGTCAGTAGTTTGAAATATAGATTCAACATTTCATTACAAATACAGTCAGTAGTTTGGAATATAGATTCAACATTTCATTACAAATACAGTCAGTAGTTTGGAATATAGAATCAACACTTCATTACAAATACAGTCAGTAGTTGGGAATATAGAATCAACACTTCATTACAAATACAGTCAGTAGTTTGGAATATAGATTCAACATTTCATTACAAATACAGTCAGTAGTTTGGAACATAGAATCAACACTTCATTACAAATACAGTCAGTAGTTTGGAATATAGATTCAACACTTCATTACAAATACAGTCAGTAGTTTGGAATATAGAATCAACACTTCATTACAAATACAGTCAGTAGTTTGGAATATAGAATCAACACTTCATTACATATACAGTCAGTAGTTTGGAATATAGAATCAACACTTCATTACAAATACAGTCAGTAGTTTGGAATATAGATTCAACACTTCATTACAAATACAGTCAGTAGTGTGGAATATAGATTCAACACTTCATTACAAATACAGTCAGTAGTTTGGAATATAGATTCAATACTTCATTACAAATACAGTCAGTAGTTTGGAATATAGAATCAACACTTCATTACAAATACAGTCAGTAGTTTGGAATATAGATTCAACACTTCATTACAAATACAGTCAGTAGTTGGGAATATAGAATCAACACTTCAATACAAATACAGTCAGTAGTTTGAAATATAGATTCAACATTTCATTACAAATACAGTCAGTAGTTTGGAACATAGAATCAACACTTCATTACAAATACAGTCAGTAGTTTGGAATATAGAATCAACACTTCATTACAAATACAGTCAGTAGTTTGGAATATAGATTCAACACTTCATTACAAATACAGTCAGTAGTTTGGAATATAGAATCAACACTTCATTACAAATACAGTCAGTAGTTTGGAATATAGATTCAACATTTCATTACAAATACAGTCAGTAGTTTGGAATATAGAATCAACACTTCATTACAAATACAGTCAGTAGTTTAGAATATAGATTCAACACTTCATTACAAATACAGTCAGTAGTTGGGAATATAGAATCAACACTTCATTACAAATACAGTCAGTAGTTTGGAATATAGATTCAACATTTCATTACAAATACAGTCAGTAGTTTGGAACATAGAATCAACACTTCATTACAAATACAGTCAGTAGTTTGGAATATAGAATCAACACTTCATTACAAATACAGTCAGTAGTTTGGAATATAGATTCAACACTTCATTACAAATACAGTCAGTAGTTTGGAATATAGAATCAACACTTCATTACAAATACAGTCAGTAGTTTGGAATATAGATTCAACACTTCATTACAAATACAGTCAGTAGTTGGGAATATAGAATCAACACTTCAATACAAATACAGTCAGTAGTTTGGAATATAGAATCAACACTTCATTACAAAACACAAAAAAACAACACAACAAAACACAAAAAAAACAACACCATACAAATACAGTCAGTAGTTTGGAATATAGAATCAACACTTCATTACAAATACAGTCAGTAGTTTGGAATATAGATTCAACATTTCATTACAAATACAGTCAGTAGTTTGGAACATAGAATCAACACTTCATTACAAATACAGTCAGTAGTTTGGAATATAGATTCAACACTTCATTACAAATACAGTCAGTAGTTTGGAATATAGAATCAACACTTCATTACAAATACAGTCAGTAGTTTGGAATATAGAATCAACAGTTATAAGTGGCATTATTTAGAACATAGAAACACCATCTCTTTACAAAAGCAGTCATTAGTGGTTTAGCTTATGAAACACTTCTTTACAAACACAGTCACATGTGGCTTGGTCTAGAATAGAGGTTCAAGACGTTGTTACATACAATATTTTAGCGCTTACCTCTCCCGAGCTGCACAGGAAGTAGCTCCGACTATAACCATAGTCACAAGAGACGCATCTTCTTAAAGAATCACATTTGGAACAATGAGGTACACATGCTCCCGCACCACCTTTTGCTGCTATCACTCCAGTACCTGTAAGTAAGTTTAAAGTAATACTGTGTATATAGAATCAAAGACATTCAGAGATAATCCCGAGTACCTGTATATAGATTTAACAATATTAAATTTTTGGTGATCACTGCAGTATCTTTTGCTTATAATGTTCATTAATTTCGCTATATTTTGCTTATAATGTTCATCAATTTCGCTATATTTTGCTTATAATGTTCATCAATATCGCTATATTTTGCTTATAATGTTCATCAATTTTGCTATATTTTGCTTATAATGTTCATCAATATCGCTATATTTTGCTTATAATGTTCATCAATTTCGCTATATTTTGCTTATAATGTTCATCAATTTCGCTATATTTTGCTTATAATGTTCATCAATTTCGCTATATTTTGCTTATAATGTTCATCAATATCGCTATATTTTGCTTATAATGTTCATCAATTTCACTATATTTTGCTTATAATGTTCATCAATATCGCTATATTTTGCTTATAATGTTCATCAATTTCGCTATATTTTGCTTATAATGTTCATCAATTTTGCTATATTTTGCTTATAATGTTCATCAATATCGCTATATTTTGCTTATAATGTTCATCAATTTTGCTATATTTTGCTTATAATGTTCATCAATTTTGCTATATTTTGCTTATAATGTTCATCAATATCGCTATATTTTGCTTATAATGTTCATCAATTTCGCTATATTTTGCTTATAATGTTCATCAATTTCACTATATTTTGCTTATAATGTTCATCAATGTCGCTATATTTTGCTTATAATGTTCATCAATTTTGCTATATTTTGCTTATAATGTTCATCAATTTTGCTATATTTTGCTTATAATGTTCATCAATATCGCTATATTTTGCTTATAATGTTCATCAATTTCACTATATTTTGCTTATAATGTTCATCAATGTCGCTATATTTTGCTTATAATGTTCATCAATTTTGCTATATTTTGCTTATAATGTTCATCAATTTTGCTATATTTTGCTTATAATGTTCATCAATATCGCTATATTTTGCTTATAATGTTCATCAATTTTGCTATATTTTGCTTATAATGTTCATCAATTTTGCTATATTTTGCATATAATGTTCATCAATAGCGCTATATTTTGCTTATAATGTTCATCAATTTTGCTATATTTTGCTTATAATGTTCATCAATTTTGCTATATTTTGCTTATAATGTTCATCAATTTCGCTATATTTTGCTTATAATGTTCATCAATTTCGCTATATTTTGCTTATAATGTTCATCAATGTCGCTATATTTTGCTTATAATGTTCATCAATGTCGCTATATTTTGCTTATAATGTTCATCAATGTCGCTATATTTTGCTTATAATGTTCATCAATTTCGCTATATTTTGCTTACAATGTTCATCAATGTCGCTATATTTTGCTTATAATGTTCATCAATTTCGCTATATTTTGCTTCTAATGTTCATCAATTTTGCTATATTTTGCTTATAATGTTCATCAATGTCGCTATATTTTGCTTATAATGTTCATCAATGTCGCTATATTTTGCTGATAATGTTCATCAATTTTTATCAGACTTTTGCTATAGTCACCTGAGAACGTGTCAGCAAATAAAAGAATAGATCCTCCAGCGCCGCCTCCGACTCCATCTTCACTAGCTTCTTCACCATCAGCTCTCATTTCTCCGTCGACCTCAATGTGTCCGCTAGCGGTCAGTTCCAGAATGCCTCCACCAAAGCCAGTTGTCGCTGTGTTCCACTGGTTGCCACCACCACTACCATAAGCTTTTGGGAGACGCACACTTCCGTAGGCTATGTTAGAACGGTTGGTGTTACTCCCACGGCCACCAAGACCTCCGTGTGATCCTCCAGAGCTGCCTTGTGCATGTCCAATACCTGAACCGATTCCGGCTCCTGGCGGGTATCCACCATAAGAGGCACTGATGATACCATCAGACTCAATGGTAATGTTGACAGCTGAAATTGTAACAAGTTCAACATGACGTTTTATCATTCCACTTTTGTTTCTTTTTTTTATTTATATAAATTTATTTTACCTCGATTGCGAAACAAGTTCTTACAACTTATATTAATCAGATGGAATCCATCGCCACGAGGGAGAGAGAAGAGGCAACATGGAATTTAAATGCCTTGCCTAAGGGCACAATCGTAACGGCTCCAGCGGGGCTCGGACTCCGGACCTTTCGCACCACTGCGCTATCACGACTTCCACAAAGGAATACAACGAAACACACACAAGAAAAACAGTTCACCTGTTTGTTATAGGGCTTAAAGTTGCATGGACACCATAGGCTATATAATGACCTTCCAGCTGTTATTGGTGAAGGACGAGCACAGATGTTCATCCCGGAAGAATATTATACACAAGCACGTACCCGGGTAGAACTACCGACCATTTGCAAATTAGATGGATAGTGTCCTTTGTGAATTAGACACTTCTAGTGGGATTTAAAAAAATAGTGGCAAGCCACTTTACCCACTCAATCATGGAGGAACCACTTTACCTGCTAAACCATGGAGGAACCACTTTACCTGCTAAACCATGGAGGAACCACATTACCTGCTAAACCATGGAGGAACCACTTTACCTGCTAAACCATGGAGGAACCACTTTACCTGCTAAACCTTGGAGGAACCACGTTACCTGCTAAACCATGGAGGAACCACTTTACCCACTCAACCATGGAGGAACCACTTTACCTGCTAAACCATGGAGGAACCACTTTACCTGCTCAACCATGGAGTAACCACTTTACCTGCTAAACCATGGAGGAACCACTGTACCCACTCAATCATGGAGGAACCACTCTACCCACTCAATCATGGAGGAACCACTTTACCTGCTAAACCATGGAGGAACCACTTTACCTGCTCAACCATGGAGGAACCACTTTACCTGCTAAACCATGGAGGAACCACTTTACCCACTCAATCATGGAGGAACCACTTTACCCACTCAATCATGGAGGAACCACTCTACCCACTCAATCATGGAGGAACCACTGTACTCACTCGATCATGGAGGAACCACTCTACCCACTCAATCATGGAGGAACCACTCTACCCACTCAATTATGGAGGAACCACTTTACCCACTCAATCATGGAGGAACCACTTTACCCACTCGATCATGGAGGAACCACTCTACCCACTCAATCATGGAGGAACCACTCTACCCACTCAATCATGGAGGAACAACGCTACTCACTCAATCATGGAACCACTTTACCCACTCAATCATGGAGGAACCACTCTACCCACTCAATGATGGAGGAACCACTTTACTCACTCAATCATGGAGGAACCACTCTACCCACTCAATCATGGAGGAACCACTCTACCCACTCAATGATGGAGGAACCACTCTACCCACTCAATCATGGAGGAACCACTTTACCCACTCGATCATGGAGGAACCACTTTACCCACTCAATCATGGAGGAACCACTTCACCCACTCAATGATGGAGGAACCACTTTACTCACTCGATCATGGAGGAACCACTCTACCCACTCAATCATGGAGGAACCACTCTACCCACTCAATCATGGAGGAACCACTTTACCCACTCAATCATGGAGGAACCACTTTACCCACTCGATCACGGAGGAACCACTCTACCCACTCAATTATGGAGGAACCACTTTACCCACTCAATCATGGAGGAACCACTTTACCCACTCAATCATAGAGGAACCACTTTACCCACTCAATCATGGAGGAACCACTCAATCATGGAGGAACCACTTTACCCACTCAATCATGGAGGAACCACTGTACCCACTCGAGCATGGAGGAACCACTCTACCCACTCAATCATGGAGGAACCACTCTACCCACTCAATCATGGAGGAACAACGCTACTCACTCAATCATGGAACCACTTTACCCACTCAATCATGGAGGAACCACTCTACCCACTCAATCATGGAGGAACCACTCTACCCACTCAATCATGGAGGAACAACTCTACCCACTCAATCATGGAGGAACCACTTTACCCACTCGATCATGGAGGAACCACTTTACTCAATCAATCATGGAGGAACCACTTTACCCACTCAATGATGGAGGAACCACTTTACTCACTCGATCATGGAGGAACCACTCTACCCACTCAATCATGGAGGAACCACTCTACCCACTCAATCATGGAGGAACAACGCTACTCACTCAATCATGGAACCACTTTACCCACTCGATCATGGAGGAACCACTTTACTCACTCGATCATGGAGGAACCACTCTACCCACTCAATCATGGAGGAACCACTCTACCCACTCAATCATGGAGGAACCACTTTACCCACTCGATCATGGAGGAACCACTCTACCCACTCAATCATGGAGGAACCACTCTACCCACTCAATCATGGAGGAACCACTTTACCCACTCGATCATGGAGGAACCACTCTACCCACTCAATCATGGAGGAACCACTCTACCCACTCAATCATGGAGGAACAACGCTACTCACTCAATCATGGAACCACTTTACCCACTCAATCATGGAGGAACCACTCTAACCACCCAATGATGGAGGAACCACTTTACTCACTCAATCATGGAGGAACCACTCTACCCACTCAATCATGGAGGAACCACTCTACCCACTCAATGATGGAGGAACCACTCTACCCACTCAATCATGGAGGAACCACTTTACCCACTCGATCATGGAGGAACCACTTTACCCACTCAATCATGGAGGAACCACTTTACCCACTCAATGATGGAGGAACCACTTTACTCACTCGATCATGGAGGAACCACTCTACCCACTCAATCATGGAGGAACCACTCTACCCACTCAATCATGGAGGAACAACGCTACTCACTCAATCATGGAACCACTTTACCCACTTGATCATGGAGGAACCACTTTACTCACTCGACCATGGAGGAACCACTCTACCCACTCAATCATGGAAGAACCACTCTACCCACTCAATCATGGAGGAACCACTCTACCCACTCAATCATGGAGGAACCACTTTACTCACTCAATCATGGAGGAACCACTTTACCCACTCAATCATGGAGGAACCACTTTACCCACTCAATCATGGAGGAACCACTTTACCCACTCAATCTTGGAGGAACCACTTTACCCACTCAATCATGGAGGAACCACTTTACCCACTCAATCATGGAGGAACCACTTTTCTCACTCAATCATGGAGGAACAACTTTACTCACTCAATCATGGAGGAACCACTTTACTCACTCAATCATGGAGGAACCACTTTACTCACTCAATCATGGAGGAACAACTTTACTCACTCAATCATGGAGGAACCACTTTACTCACTCAATCATGGAGGAACCACTTTACCCACTCAATCATGGGGGAACCACTTTACCTACTCAATCATGGAGGAACCACTCAATCATGGAGGAACCATTCAATCATGGAGGAACCACTTTACTCACTCAATCATGGAGGAACCACTTTACCCATTAAATCATGGAGGAACCACTTTACTCACTCAATCATGGAGGAACCACTTTACTCACTCAATCATGGAGGAACCACTTTACCCACTCAATCATGGAGGAACCACTTTACCCACTCAATCATGGAGGAACCACTTTACCCACTCAATCATGGAGGAACCACTGTACCCACTCAATCATGGAGGAACAACGCTACTCACTCAATCATGGAACCACTTTACCCACTCGATCATGGAGGAACCACTTTACTCACTCAATCATGGAGGAACCACTCTACCCACTCAATCATGGAGGAACCACTTTACTCACTCGATCATGGAGGAACCACTCTACCCACTCAATCATGGAGGAACCACTCTACCCACTCAATCATGGAGGAACAACGCTACTCACTCAATCATGGAACCACTTTACCAACTCGATCATGGAGGAACCACTTTACTCACTCAATCATGGAGGAACCACTTTACCCACTCAATCATGGAGGAACCACTTTACCCACTCAATCATGGAGGAACCACTGTACCCACTCAATCATGGAGGAACCACTTTACCCACTCAATCATGGAGGAACCACTGTACCCACTCAATCATGGAGGAACCACTTTACTCACTCAATCATGGAGGAACCACTTTACCCACTCAATCATGGAGGAACCACTTTACCCACTCAATCATGGAGGAACCACTGTACCCACTCAATCATGGAGGAACCACTTTACCCACTCAATCATGGAGGAACCACTGTACCCACTCAATCATGGAGGAACCACTTTACTCACTCAATCATGGAGGAACCACTTTACCCACTCAATCATGGAGGAACCACTTTACCCACTCAATCATGGAGGAACCACTTTACTCAATCATGGAGGAACAACTTTACTCACTCAATCATGGAGGAACCACTTTACTCACTCAATCATGGAGGAACCACTTTACCAACTCAATCATGGGGGAACCACTTTACCCACTCAATCATGGAGGAACCACTCAATCATGGAGGAACCATTCAATCATGGAGGAACCACTTTACTCACTCAATCATGGAGGAACCACTTTACTCACTCAATCATGGAGGAACCACTTTACCCACTCAATGATGGAGGAACCACTTTACTCACTCAATCATGGAGGAACCACTCTACCCACTCAATCATGGAGGAACCACTTTACCCACTCAATCATGGAGGAATCACTTTACCCACTCAATAATGGAGGAACCACTTTACCCACTCGATCACGGAGGAACCACTCTACCCACTCAATTATGGAGGAACCACTTTACCCACACAATCATGGAGGAACCACTTTACCCACTCAATCATAGAGGAACCACTTTACCCACTCAATCATGGAGGAACCACTCAATCATGGAGGAACCACTTTACCCACTCAATCATGGAGGAACCACTCAATCATGGAGGAACCACTGTACCCACTCGATCATGGAGGAACCACTCTACCCACTCAATCATGGAGGAACCACTGTACCCACTCAATCATGGAGGAACAACGCTACTCACTCAATCATGGAACCACTTTACCCACTCAATCATGGAGGAACCACTCTACCCACTCAATCATGGAGGAACCACTCTACCCACTCAATGATGGAGGAACCACTCTACCCACTCAATCATGGAGGAACCACTTTACCCACTCAATCATGGAGGAACCACTTTACCCACTCAATCATGGAGGAACCACTTTACCCACTCAATGATGGAGGAACCACTTTACTCACTCGATCATGGAGGAACCACTCTACCCACTCAATCATGGAGGAACCACTTTACTCACTCAATCATGGAGGAACAACGCTACTCACTCAATCATGGAACCACTTTACCCACTCGATCATGGAGGAACCACTTTACTCACTCGATCATGGAGGAACCACTCTACCCACTCAATCATGGAGGAACCACTCTACCCACTCAATCATGGAGGAACCACTATACCCACTCAATCATGGAGGAACCACTTTACCCACTCGATCATGGAGGAACCACTCTACCCACTCAATCATGGAGGAACCACTCTACCCACTCAATCATGGAGGAACAACGCTACTCACTCAATCATGGAACCACTTTACCCACTCAATCATGGAGGAACCACTCTACCCACTCAATGATGGAGGAACCACTTTACTCACTCAATCATGGAGGAACCACTCTACCCACTCAATCATGGAGGAACCACTTTACCCACTCAATCATGGAGGAACCACTTTACCCACTGAATCATGGAGGAACCACTTTACTCACTCAATCATGGAGGAACAACTTTACTCACTCAATCATGGAGGAACCACTTTACTCACTCAATCATGGAGGAACCACTCTACCCACTCAATCATGGAGGAACCACTTTACCCACTCAATCATGGAGGAACCACTTTACCCACTCGATCATGGAGGAACCACTCTACCCACTCAATCATGGAGGAACCACTCTACCCACTCAATCATGGAGGAACAACGCTACTCACTCAATCATGGAACCACTTTACCCACTCAATCATGGAGGAACCACTCTACCCACTCAATGATGGAGGAACCACTTTACTCACTCAATCATGGAGGAACCACTCTACCCACTCAATCATGGAGGAACCACTCTACCCACTCAATTATGGAGAAACCACTTTACCCACTCGATCATGGATGAACCACTTTACCCACTCAATCATGGAGAAACCACTTTACCCAACATGGCCACAAATTAACCATTTTACCGATGAACAACAGAGAAACCTTTTTACATCACACATAAAAACATATTTTACAGTAAAAGGGGGATAACTCCCACTCAAACAAGGGGCAAAATATAAAATATTTATATAGAACACAACTTGAACTCAAGTTTCATAATTAGTTAATACAAATTTATTTTAGCTCAATTGCGAAACAAGTTCTTAAAACTTTATATTAATCACTCTAGAGACCTCATTCCTGATGGAATCCATCACCACGATGGAGAGAGAAGAGGCAATGTACAATTTAAATGCCATGCCCAAGGGCACAATCATAACGGTTACAGCTAGGCTAGAACTTTCGCACCTGAAGCTAACGCGCTACCACTGCGCTGTCATGACATCCACAAAGTTTCATGCCACACCTAAATCAAATTTGTGGAAGTCTTGATGGCTCAGTGGTAGCGTGTTCGCTTCATGTGCGAAAGGCCCGGAGTTCGAGCCCCGCTGGAGCCGTTACGATTGTGCCCTTAGGCAAGGCATTTAAATTCCACATGCCCCTACTCTCTCCCTCGTGGCGATGGATTCCAGCAGGAATGAGGTATCGAGAGTGATTAATATAAGTTATAAGAACTTGTTTCGCAATTGAGCGAAAATAAATTTGAATAGACATCAAATTACAAAGAAAGTTACCATTAAGAACGAGTTTGTTGACATTCAATTGACCGCCCCCTCTAATCATTAGGTCGCCTGTTAGGTTAATTTTAAACACATCGTCATTCTCAGCAGTTCCAAAGTAGGTCAACGATCCTCCGTCCAGGAGACTGATGGTGTCCAAATCATATTCGATGTTCTTAAAGTTTGGATCGTCGGACGAGGGCGGATAGACATTTACCGATCCTCCACGAGAGATCATGAAAGTTTCCAAGCCCGTTATTAATCCACCGTAGTCAGAAACAGTCACGCCTTTCAGGTACGTATCCGACGGCAGGTTCACTCTCCCAGTCTGTCATTATTTAAGGAATGAATCATGGGTTAATAATTTCCATTGGGGTATGAACTATATTGGGCGTGGTTAACCCATTCAGCACCAAGTAACTCACATGGACTGGTCCATGATATTCATAAACCAATAAATGAATCAGAAAATCACATTTGGACAAGTTCATTTATCAAAATGGGTAATTATGTCTAAAAATAGTCATATCACTGGCAAAAAGTGCAGATCCTGATGAGACGGCTCGTCACGAGCCGGCTCATCTGGATCTACACTTTTTGTAAGCCTATTTAGAGGTCTGTGGTGTTGAAAGGGTTAAAGTGTGTGGAGGCTGAAATCATCCATGGTAACTTGAAACACGCACAATGCAGTTAAATAAAACAAAGTAAAATATAGTACATGGTACATATAAAATGTATTTAGTCCAGATTTGCGATATCCCGTTTGTCAGATTTGGTTAAAAGATCATCCATGGTACAACTTAAATTATTAGTATACATGTCAGCTGTATGTGAGGAAATTCACACAAAGATGGATACGGACAGGACATATAAGTCATATACATTCATAGAAGGGTATGCAAGTTTAATTTCAGATAGTTGTATGCCATAAAATGTTGGCCTGACTGGTAAATAATCAAATAATGAATAAAAAAGAATTATTTGTTTAGCAAAGCGGGTTATATTCTCCCTCTACATATATGTACCAGGGCTCACGCTAGAGGGCGATTCTACATATATGTACCAGGGCTCACGCTAGAGGGCGATTCTACATATATGTACCAGGGCTCACGCTAGAGGGCGATTCTACATATATGTACCAGGGCTTACGCAAGAGGGCGATTCTACATATATGTACCAGGGCTCACGCAAGAGGGCGATTCTACATATATGTACCAGGGCTTACGCTAGAGGGTGATTCTACATATATGTACCAGGGCTCACGCTAGAGGGCGATTCTACATATATGTACCAGGGCTCACGCTAGAGGGCGATTCTACATATATGTACCAGGGCTTACGCAAGAGGGCGATTCTACATATATGTACCAGGGCTTACGCAAGAGGGCGATTCTACATATATGTACCAGGGCTCACGCTAGAGGGCGATTCTACATATATGTACCAGGGCTCACGCTAGAGGGTGATTCTATATATATGTACCAGGGCTTACGCTAGAGGGCGATTCTACATATATGTACCAGGGCTTACGCAAGAGGGCGATTCTACATATATGTACCAGGGTTTATGCTAGAGGGCGATTCTACATATATGTACCAGGACTCACATTAGAGGGCGATTCTACATATATGTACCAGGGCTAACGTTAGAGGACGATTCTACATATATGTACCAGGGCTCACGTTAGAGGGAGATTCTACATATATGTACCAGGACTCACGCTAGAGGGCGATTCTACATATATGTACCAGGGCTTACGCTAGAGGGCGATTCTACATATATATATAGTTCCTGCAAACCTCGACTAAATACGGTTTCACGATTTGCAGTCATTCAAAAGTCTCCCCACTTCTCACTAAATGTTCTCACTTCTCCCTAAATCATCTGGAGGGAGAAGTGACTTCTCCTAAAATGTTGAGTCTAGCTTGAGCCCTGTGTACTAAGCTATTTTTTAAGTTTATTTAACGTCGCTACCGATTGCCCATATCAGCGATGGGCAGTTTACTTAACAATACCTTTCCTGGGCATGCTCTAGCGGTTAACCAGTACAAGCACCAACCTCCATACGAAAATGCCAATTTTTTCATATAAAGAGACACACAGTCTGAGAGGGGCTCGAACCAGTGACTATCAGTGATGATAGGTTACAGTGGTATACAAGTCAGCAACCGTAACCACTCAACCATGGAGGAGGTCTATGTACTGAGCGAGTACAAAATGGGTTTATAAACCAAGATTAGGAAATGATGATATAAGACCTTGTGAAAGAACAGCCAATGGCAGAAGGGGAACATTTTAGAAGACAAGCTAATGATATATCATCGCATAGCCTCGCTATTGAAACTGGTCGATATACCGGTACTGAAAGAATAAACCGAATGTGTCAACACGGTCAATTAAATGTTGTAAAAGCTGAATATCATGTTTTATTTATATGCCAGAAATATTCTGATATTCGATCTAAATACATGCCAACCGTATCTTGGCCGAATTTACAGAAATTCAATTCTCTTATGTCAACCGATAAAAGAAGAGTTCTTGTAAACATTTCTAAATTTTTTACAGGAAGCCTATGTGTTAAGTAATCAAATAGTGTAATTTAAGTGTGTATACATATATCATATGTAAACTACCATATTAACGAAAGATTGTTTGTGATTATAAGAATGTATATATGATTATACTGTTCATTAGCCAAAGGCATGTATTATGTCGATTTGCTAAATAAACTTTGCTGTTGTTGTTGTTGTTGTTGTTGTTGTTGTTGTTGTTGTTGTTCATATAATAAAAAAAATCAATAAAAATTAGCAGTTTTCACTCACCGGGTAAACTGATAGGCTGAAAGAGAGGACAGCAGAGTCTTTGAAGTCAATATTCAGCCACTTCCCAGCATCAACGTGTACCGTAGCTGTATAGTCTCCTTCTACAAGCTACAAAACAAAACAACATAGAAGGTACTATACATGCTCTACCACATGGAAGTCGTGATAGCGCAGTGGTAGCGTGTTCGCTTCAAGTGCGAAACACCCCAGAGTTCGAGCCCCGCTGGAGCCATTACAATTGTACCCTTAGGCAAGGCATTTAAATTCCACATTGCCTCTTCACTCTCCCTCGTGGCGATGGATTCCATCAGGAACGTGGTCTCGAGTTTGATTAATATAAGTTGTAAGGACTTGTTTCGCAATCGAGCTAAAATAAATTTGTATAAACTACCAATCAATTCACAAAGTGACTGGAATTCATTCAGTCAACTATCAAACTGAAGGCCATGTTGGCAGCACATTCTATGTAAATGCATATTGGGACCAGACAGCAGGTCTATACAAATCACTGACCTACCACATGTCAGCTGAATAGCTTCCTCACTTGAAAGAATTCGACACCCCCAGCGGGATTCGAACCTACAGCATTGAGGGGCAAATGATTTGCAATCAGCGACCTAAACGATTCGATCATAGACAGTGATAGTCTGATTGTAGACAAGGATAGTCTGATTGTAGACAGGGATAGTCTGATTGTAGACAAGGATAGTCTGAATGTACATAAGGATGACATGTATGTAGATAGAGATAGTTGGATTATAGACAGGGATAGTCTGATTGTAGACAAGGATAGTCTGATTGTAGACAGGGATAGTCTGATTGTATACAGGGATAGTCTGATTGTAGACAAGGATAGTCTGAATGTACATAAGGATGACATGTATGTATATAGAGATAGTCTGATTGTAGACAGGGATAGTCTGATTGTAGACATGGATAGTCTGATTGTAGACAGGGATAGTTTGATTGTAGACAGGGATAGTCTGATTGTAGACAAGGATAGTTTGATTGTACATAAGGATGACATGTATGTAGATAGAGAGAGTTTGATTGTAGACAGGGATAGTCTGATTGTAGACATGGATAGTCTGATTGTAGACAGGGATAGTTTGATTGTAGACAGGGATAGTTTGATTGTAGACAGGGATAGTCTGATTGTAGACATGGATAGTCTGATTGTAGACAGGGATAGTCTGATTGTAGACAGGGATAGTCTGAATGTACATAAGGATGACATGTATGTAGATAGAGATAGTTTGATTGTAGACAGGGATAGTTTGATTGTAGACAGGGATAGTCTGATTGCAGACAGGGATAGTCTGATTGTAGACAGGGATAGTCTGATTGTAGACAGGGATAGTCTGATTGTATACAGGGATAGTCTGATTGTAGACAAGGATAGTCTGAATGTACATAAGGATGACATGTATGTATATAGAGATAGTCTGATTGTAGACAGGGATAGTCTGATTGTAGACATGGATAGTCTGATTGTAGACAGGGATAGTTTGATTGTAGACAGGGATAGTCTGATTGTAGACAAGGATAGTTTGATTGTACATAAGGATGACATGTATGTAGATAGAGAGAGTTTGATTGTAGACAGGGATAGTCTGATTGTAGACATGGATAGTCTGATTGTAGACAGGGATAGTTTGATTGTAGACAGGGATAGTTTGATTGTAGACAGGGATAGTCTGATTGTAGACATGGATAGTCTGATTGTAGACAGGGATAGTCTGATTGTAGACAGGGATAGTCTGAATGTACATAAGGATGACATGTATGTAGATAGAGATAGTTTGATTGTAGACAGGGATAGTTTGATTGTAGACAGGGATAGTCTGATTGCAGACAGGGATAGTCTGATTGTAGACAGGGATAGTTTGATTGTAGACAGGGATAGTCTGATTGTAGACAGGGATAGTCTGATTGTAGACAGGGATAGTCAGATTGTAGACAGGGATAGTCTGATTGTAGACAAGGATAGTCTGAATGTACATAAGGATGACATGTATGTAGATAGAGATAGTTGGATTGTAGACAGGGATAGTTTGATTGTAGACAGGGATAGTCTGATTGTAGACAGGGATAGTCTGAGTGTAGACAGGGATAGTCTGATTGTACATAAGGATGACATGTATGTAGATAGAGATAGTTTGATTGTAGACAGGGATAGTCTGATTGTAGACAGGGATAGTCTGATTGTAGACAGGGATAGTCTGATTGTACATAAGGATGACATGTATGTAGATAGAGATAGTCTGATTGTAGACAGGGATAGTCTGATTGTAGACAAGGATAGTCTGAATGTACATAAGGATGACATGTATGTAGACAGAGATATTCTGAATGTAGACAGGGATAGTCTGATTGTAGACAGGGATAGTCTGATTGTAGACAAGGATAGTCTGAATGTAGACAGGGATAGTCTGATTGTAGACAGGGATAGTCTGAATGTAGACAGGGATAGTCTGATTGTAGACAGGGATAGTCTGATTGTAGACAAGGATAGTCTGAATGTAGACAGGGATAGTCTGATTGTAGACAGGGATAGTCTGAATGTAGACAAGGATAGTCTGAATGTACAAATGGATGACATGTATGTAGATAGAGTTTGATTGTAGACAGGGATAGTCTGATTGTAGACAGGGATAGTCTGATTGTAGACAGGGATAGTCTGATTGTAGACAGGGATAGTCTGATTGTAGACATGGATAGTCTGATTGTACATAAGGATGACATGTATGTATATAGAGATAGTTTGATTGTAGACAGGGATAGTCTGATTGTAGACAGGGATAGTCTGATTGTAGACAGGGATAGTCTGATTGTAGACAGGGATAGTCTGATTGTAGACAAGGATAGTCTGATTGTACATAAGGATGACATGTATGTAGACAGGGATAGTTTGATTGTAGACAGGGATAGTCTGATTGTAGACAGGGATAGTCTGATTGTAGACAGGGATAGTTTGATTGTAGACAGGGATAGTTTGATTGTAGACAGGGATAGTCTGATTGTAGACAGGGATAGTCTGATTGTAGACAGGGATAGTCTGATTGTAGACAGGGATAGTCTGATTGTACATAAGGATGACATGTATGTAGATAGAGATAGTTTGATTGTAGACAGGGATAGTCTGATTGTAGACAGGGATAGTCTGATTGTAGACAAGGATAGTCTGAATGTACATAAGGATGACATGTATGTAGATATAGATAGTCTGATTGTGGAAAGGGATAGTCTGATTGTAGACAGGGATAGTCTAAATGTACATAAGGATGACATGTATGTCGATAGAGATATTTTGTAGTCTGATTGTAGACAGGGATAGTCTGATTGTAGACAGGGATAGTCTGATGGTAGACAAGGATAGTCTGAATGTAGACAGGGATAGTCTGATTGTAGACAGGGATAGTCTGAATGTAGACAAGGATAGTCTGAATGTACAAATGGATGACATGTATGTAGATAGAGAGAGTTTGATTGTAGACAGGGATAGTCTGATTGTAGACAGGGATAGTCTGATTGTAGACAGGGATAGTCTGATTGTAGACAGGGATAGTCTGATTGTAGACATGGATAGTCTGATTGTACATAAGGATGACATGTATGTATATAGAGATAGTTTGATTGTAGACAGGGATAGTCTGATTGTAGACAGGGATAGTCTGATTGTAGACAGGGATAGTCTGAATGTACATAAGGATGACATGTATGTAGATAGAGATAGTTGGATTATAGACAGGGATAGTCTGATTGTAGACAGGGATAGTCTGATTGTAGACAGGGATAGTCTGATTGTAGACAAGGATAGTCTGATTGTACATAAGGATGACATGTATGTAGACAGGGATAGTTTGATTGTAGACAGGGATAGTCTGATTGTAGACAGGGATAGTCTGATTGTAGACAGGGATAGTTTGATTGTAGACAGGGATAGTTTGATTGTAGACAGGGATAGTCTGATTGTAGACAGGGATAGTCTGATTGTAGACAGGGATAGTTTGATTGTAGACAGGGATAGTCTGATTGTAGACAGGGATAGTCTGATTGTAGACAGGGATAGTCTGATTGTAGACAGGGATAGTCTGATTGTAGACAGGGATAGTCTGATTGTACATACGGATGACATGTATGTAGATAGAGATAGTTTGATTGTAGACAGGGATAGTCTGATTGTAGACAGGGATAGTCTGATTGTAGACAAGGATAGTCTGAATGTACATAAGGATGACATGTATGTAGATATAGATAGTCTGATTGTGGAAAGGGATAGTCTGATTGTAGACAGGGATAGTCTGAATGTACATAAGGATGACATGTATGTCGATAGAGATATTTTGTAGTCTGATTGTAGACAGGGATAGTCTGATTGTAGACAGGGATAGTCTGATTGTAGACAAGGATAGTCTGAATGTACATAAGGATGACATGTATGTATACATAGATAGTTTGAATGTAGACAGGGATAGTCTGATTGTTGGCAGGGATATTCTGAATGTACACAAGAATGACAAGTATGTAGACAGAGATAGTTTGAATGTAGACAGAGATAGTTTGAATGTAGACAGGGATAGTAGACAACAGCCACAGGTGAACAGACGGCAGACACAGGTGAACAGACACAGGTGAACAGATGACAGACACAGGTAAGCAGATGACTCGCCTATCCCAACAAGCTAGCAAAAATATTATAAGGTCAAACTTGATTTACCTTTAGATATAATTCCCGGTCCCCTTCGATAGGGTTGTCATCAGCATCCGTTGCTAGAATACCAACTTCAGCATAGTTACCAAGGTCAAGTACATCAATGTCATGGTCCTCAGATTTAGTCTCTGGAATTGTGATTCTGGTCTTACGATTCTAAAAGCAGAATGTATGAAGAATAGTAATCAAAAAAGAAATAGAACAACAAAGATTTCTATGCAGAAATGCTGATCAAACTAAGCTGTGTGTGTTTTACGTTTATTTATCATAACTATCGTTTGCCCATATGAGCGACGCCGCCTACTGAAGAGATTAGTCATTTTAGATTTTTGGAGGATAGTGCAATGATACAGACAGAGACCAATTCCAGAGTCTCCTCTGGTTCTTTTACGTGCACGGTGTAAAGCACTGACACTAGACCTCGGTTTAGCGTCCCATCTATAAGACTGTTTTTTATTAGGGTCAGACGGGGGATCGAACCTGTGATCCGTGGATTACCAGTCCAGCGTGTTACCACTGGACTACAGATCCGTCAAACTAAGTTAAGGAAGAGAGTATTCTATAATGAATGACAATGCCCCAGCAGTCCGGACATACACCAACATAATCCTAACAGATGAAGGTAGTTGTTATTGGATATAGAGTCGCATAAACACCTATGGTTAGATCGCGACTCACCAGTTATTACTAGTGGGAGAAGACCTCAGGTGCCGTATTTCAGTCACAGATAGGCACCTGATGGAACCACCAAACTTTCACAAACCACCTCCCACCTACATATAAGTCTCCCCTTCACACTGTAACTGCCAGGACATTGGCATATCTGCTAGAACCCCACCACCTCCCACCCCAAATATAAGTCTCCCCTTAACACTGTAACTGCCAGGACATTGGCATATCTGCTAGAACCCCACAACCTCCCACCCCAAATATAAGTCTCCCCTTAACACTGTAACTGCCAGGACATTGGCATATCTGCTAGAACCCCACCACCTCCCACCCCAAATATAAGTCTCCCCTTAACACTGTAACTGCCAGGACATTGGCATATCTGCTAGAACCCCACAGCCTCCCACCTAAATATAAGTCTCCCCTTAACACTGTAACTGCCAGGATATTGGCATATCTGCTAGAACCCCACAACCTCCCACCCAAATATAAATCTCCCCTTAACACTGTAACTGCCAGGACATTGGTATATCTGCTAGAACCCCACAACCTCCCACCCCAAATATAAGTCTCCCCTTAACACTGTAACTGCCAGGACATTGGCATATCTGCTAGAACCCCACCACCTCCCACCCCAAATATAAGTCTCCCCTTAACACTGTAACTGCCAGGACATTGGCATATCTGCTAGAACCCCACCACCTCCCACCCCAAATATAAATCTCCCCTATTTCTCCATAGGGTTTCCAACTTCTACCTAAATCTTCTTGAAGGAGGAGTGAAACATCCCTAAATATTTCGAGTCTGGCTTATGCCCTGTTATAATAATCGACACAGTAACATGGATTTTTGAGTGTATGCTAATATGAAATGTTTAAGTGTCCTATCACTTAATGGTATCTGTGAAATGAGTGTATGCTAATATGAAATGTTTAAGTATCCTATCACTTATTGGTATCTGTGAAATAAGCAATGAGTGTATGCTACCAGGTAATATGAAATGTTTAAGTGTCCTATCACTTATTGGTATCTGTGAAATAAGCAATGAGTGTATGCTAATATGAAATGTTTAAGTGTCCTATCACTTATTGGTATCTGTGAAATAAACAATACAACCTATCATACCCCATCTCCTTTTTTGTTGTAGATCTTCAATGTTTTAGTTCCATTTCCGCTTTCATCCTTGGTGAAGACGGTTCCGGCAGCAGCATTCTCCCCACCATTACCTTCACCACCACTGGAGTAGAACTCTCCCACAAAGTTATCGTAACCATAGGTGATACTGAGTCTCCCTCCAGCGCCTCCATTTCTTCCTGATCCTCCCTTCACCTGCGATCGTTAACAATGAATTTGTATTGCAATTTTGAAAAAACTTGTCACCAACCAATCCTGGCTCACTTCTATTGTGAAATGCTGACATATCAAGCTGACCTATCAATATCACTTCTATTGTACGATATATCTGCCAAACTCAAGTGTTGCTAAGTAGATACTGACCTATCAATATCGCTTCTATTGTACGAGATATCTGCCAAACTCAAGTGTTGCTAAGTAGATACTGACCTATAAATATCACTTCTATTGTACAAGATATCTGCCAAACTCAAGTGTTGCTAAGTAGATACTGACCTATCAATATCACTTCTATTGTACGAGATATCTGCTAAACTGAAGTGTTGCTAAGTAGATACTGACCTATCAATATCACTTCTATTGTACAAGATATCCGCCAAACTCAAGTGTTGCTAAGTAGATACTGACCTATCAATATCACTTCTATTGTACGAGATATTTGCCAAACTCAAGTGTTGCTAAGTAGATACTGACCTATCAATATCACTTCTATTGTACGAGATATCCGCCAAACTCAAGTGTTGCTAAGTAGATACTGACCTATCAATATCAATTCTATTGTACGAGATATCCGCCAAACTCAAGTGTTGCTAAGTAGATACTGACCTATCAATATCACTTCTATTGTACGAGATATCCGCCAAACTCAAGTGTTGCTAAGTAGATACTGACCTATCAATATCGCTTCTATTGTACGAGATATCTGCCAAACTCAAGTGTTGCTAAGTAGATACTGACCTATCAATATCACTTCTATTGTACGAGATATCCGCCAAACTCAAGTGTTGCTAAGTAGATACTGACCTATCAATATCACTTCTATTGTACGAGATATCCGCCAAACTCAAGTGTTGCTAAGTAGATACTGACCTATCAATATCACTTCTATTGTACGAGATATCCGCCAAACTCAAGTGTTGCTAAGGACATGTAGATACTGACCTATCAATATCACTTCTATTGTACGAGATATCCGCCAAACTCAAGTGTTGCTAAGTAGATACTGACTTATCAATATCGCTTCTATTGTATGAGATATCCGCCAAACTCAAGTGTTGCTAAGTAGATACTGACCTATCAATATCACTTCTATTGTACAAGATATCCGCCAAACTCAAGTGTTGCTAAGTAGATACTGACCTATCAATATCACTTCTATTGTACGAGATATCCGCCAAACTCAAGAGTTGCTAAGTACATGTAGATACTGACCTATCAATATCACTTCTATTGTACGAGATATCCGCCAAACTCAAGTGTTGCTAAGTAGATACTGACCTATCAATATCACTTCTATTGTACGAGATATCCGCCAAACTCAAGTGTTGCTAAGTAGATACTGACCTATCAATATCACTTCTATTGTACGAGATATCCGCCAAACTCAAGTGTTGCTAAGGACATGTAGATACTGACCTATCAATATCACTTCTATTGTACGAGATATCCGCCAAACTCAAGTGTTGCTAAGTAGATACTGACCTATCAATATCGCTTCTATTGTATGAGATATCCGCCAAACTCAAGAGTTGCTAAGTACATGTAGATACTGACCTATCAATATCACTTCTATTGTACGAGATATCCGCCAAACTCAAGTGTTGCTAAGTAGATACTGACCTATCAATATCACTTCTATTGTACGAGATATCCGCCAAACTCAAGTGTTGCTAAGTAGATACTGACCTATCAATATCACTTCTATTGTACGAGATATCCGCCAAACTCAAGTGTTGCTAAGGACATGTAGATACTGACCTATCAATATCACTTCTATTGTACGAGATATCCGCCAAACTCAAGTGTTGCTAAGTAGATACTGACCTATCAATATCGCTTCTATTGTATGAGATATCCGCCAAACTCAAGTGTTGCTAAGTACATGTAGATACTGACCTATCAATATCACTTCTATTGTACGAGATATCCGCCAAACTCAAGTGTTGCTAAGTAGATACTGACCTATCAATATCGCTTCTATTGTATGAGATATCCGCCAAACTCAAGTTTTGCTAAGTAGATACTGACCTATCAATATCACTTCTATTGTATGAGATATCCGCCAAACTCAAGTGTTGCTAAGTAGATACTGACCTATCAATATCACTTCTATTGTACGAGATATCCGCCAAACTCAAGTGTTGCTAAGTAGATACTGACCTATCAATATCACTTCTATTGTACGAGATATCCGCCAAACTCAAGTGTTGCTAAGTAGATACTGACCTATCAATATCACTTCTATTGTACGAGATATCCGCCAAACTCTAGATCCTGACAAACAAGACTCACCTCAATTGTACCAGACCCATCCAATTCTGGTGTAGATAGATAGAGACTTCCACCGGAGCCGCCACCGGACAGGTAATTACCGTTTTGACCATTAGCACTGATGATTCCATCAACTTTAATCTCTACGCTAGCATTCAATGTCAAGATTCCGCCGCCACAACCACCTAGGTTAAGAAGAGATTTAATATAATTTAAGTCTTAACCCTTTCAACACCACAGACCTCTAAATAGGCTTACAAAAAGTGTAGATCCAGATGAGCCGGCTCGTGACGAGCCGTCTCATCAGGATCTGCACTTTTTGCCAGTGATATGACTATTTTTAGACATAATTACCCATTTTGATAAATGAACTTGTCCAAATGTGATTTTCTGATTCATTTATTGGTTTATGAATATCATGGACCAGTCCATGTGAGTTACTTGGTGTTGAATGGGTTAAACACAATCATTGGGGATTTTACCTTTTTTCACTGTTTTGTTTTTTGGGGTCTAAAGTCGCACCGACAGTTTAGGTCATATAGCGACTCTAGAGCTGTATGTGTGGAGGAAGACACTGGGTGCCCATTAGAGCAGTATTTCACACACGGACGGGCACCCAGATAGAACCACAAACCTTCCACAAACCAGCAGGATAGCTTCCTCACAGGAAATAATTCGACACCCCAATTGTGATTCAAACTTACAGCACTGAGGGGCAAGTGCTTTGAAGTCAACAACCATAACCACTCGGCCACTCATCTTAAAATGTATAAACAAAAAAACTCTCATTCTAGTACGAATATTGACTTCAATAATCCATCATGTATAACGATAAGCAAATAAATAAGTGGTGGTTTTACGTTTATTTATCGTCGCTACCGGTTGCCCATATGAGCGACGCCTCCTGAAGAGATTAGTCATTTTAGATTTTTGGAGGATAGTGCAATGATACAGAGAGAGACCCATTCCAGAGTCTCCTCTGGTTCTTTTACGTGCACGGTGTAAAGCACCGACACGAGACCTCGGGCAAATAAATAATATCATTTTCTCTGTTTTTATAGGGAGCAAAGCAGCAACAACAGCCTCGGTCATACGGCGACTCTCCAGCAATTATTGGTGGAGGAAGACCTCAGGAGGTGCCCCTCCGAGCAGTATTTCAGGCGTGTACAGGCAGTAGTAGAACATCTGACGACCTCCATACAATCTCGCACACTTTCCGTTGGCATGACAACCAATGTGCTAATCAGACAGCCAATAAATAATATGCATAAATGAAGGTAATTTACAAATTATAATTTCACAACATCTGTTTATTCTCTGCCTGCAGCACAGGGTTCATTCTAGGCCAGAATTTTTGGGAGAAGTGAGAAATCACACGATCACGTCCGTAAATGATGTTATCTAATAAATTTCAACAAAATATGGTAAAATGCACGGTATGACCATTAAATACAACATTTTAATAGGAGTGCTTTATAAAATAATGGGCCAGTGTAGATAACTGCCCAAAATTGTGTATGAAAATTGAAAAAACAAAACATTAAATTAAAAACAAAAAATTATTTTATGGAAAAGTGGGGCTCCCAGAGGGCGAAGTCAGGGTCCTAATACGCCCACATCGCCCTCTAAAATGATCCCTAGCAGCAGACTGGAGGTGAATGTAAATGATAGCTTTAACCCTTTCAACACTACAGACCTCTAAATAGGCTTACAAAAAGTGTAGATTCAGGAACTGCACTTTTTGCCAGTAATATTACTATTTTTATACAAAATTACTCATTTTGATAAATGAACTGGTCCAAATGCCATTTTCTTATTAATTTATTGGTCTAAAAATACCATGCACCAGTCCATGTCAGTTACTTTGGTGTTGAATGGGTTAATAAATGGAATATTCTCTCTGTGTCTTAAACCCCATACTTCCGACCAATCAGTTGATATATACAAGTTAACTCATCAATCAAACAATATCATCACAATAAAACCTCAAGATTACATCACCAGAGTGTAAATCTCAAACTAAACCAATCAAATACTTGACCTTGAGTCTCAGATCTGAGGCAAGTTCTATAACCTTGGAGTTAGGGATAGATCCTACTCATAAGCTATCCAGAAATAAAACTATGGACGACTGTACATACTGGTAATAACGATATAAGTTTGCAAAAACTGGCACATGATTCAGCTACAAAGATTAGGTACGGATACGTATAATTTAGCAAGTATTCTCGCATACATATCATGACCTGGCCTAGAGGTTATAAAACTTTTCTCAGATCTCAAACTCAAGGATTTTCATTGGTTAAGTCTGAGTTTTACACACAGCAGAAGCAATCAGAATGTTGAGACAGAGTTTGAGATTGGAGAAAAGCTTTACAACTTCCAGGCCAGTATACATGCAGGATTCACACAGATAACCATAAGAGAAATCTATTAAACCTTCCGCACACTAAATCATCTATTATAAAACTGATTAATGGTATAATGCATACCTGGGTAGTGTGTCGATTCATATCTACCATCTCCACCTGCGCATCCGAATCTGTCCGGAGATATGAAATTGCCATACGCCGGTGGTGCAGTGTTACTCGCGCTCTCGGCTCCGGCCTCGCCACCGTGACTAGCACCGGTACCATAGTCGTATACTCCATCCAAACTGGGAATGAAATGTCCTACTCCAATTCCCTCTGCACATAAAATAATAATTGAGAGTTTTTATCTTGCTCTAGAACACGCTTAAACAATATAACAGCACTGATTTAGCATTAAACCTGTACTCAACAGCAGAAGATTTAGCATTAAACCTGTACTCAACAGCAGAAGATTTAGCATTAAACCTGTACTCAACAGCAGAAGATTTAGCATTAAACCTGTACTCAACAGCAGAAGATTTAGCATTAAACCTGTACTCAACAGCAAAGATTTAGCATTAAACCTGTACTCAACAGCAGAAGATTTAGTATTAAACCTATACTCAACAGCAGAAGATTTAGCATTAAACCTGTAATCAAGTAAATCAACAGCAGAAGATTTAGTATTAAACCTGTACTCAACAGCAGAAGATTTAGTTTATATTAGCTTGATTGCGAAACAAGTTTTTACAAATTATAATCACTCTCAAGACCTCATTTCTGATGGAATCCATCGCCATGAGGGAGAGTTTTGTATGTTTGTTTGGGATTTACGCCTGTATCAGCACCATTTTGGCTGTATTGTCGGGGGGGAATTAACTTAGCACATTTCCTGGGCAGGCTTCAGCGGCTAAACCAGTACTTGGTGCTCCATTCTCCATAAGAAACTGCCAACTTGTTCATATAAATGAGAATATGGGCGGAACGGGACTCGAACTTGTGACAATCAGTGATGATAGCCATGAGGGAGAAAGAAGAGGCAATGTGGAATTTAAATGACACGGCAGACGTGGTCAATTTCTCACTTGATCTCCATATGGCTGATAAGCAATAGGCACACCATACTACTGGTACATACACAATAATCAATATCTATGGGAATAGCTGTATGTGGTAAGCGATATAGGTGTTTGATGAAGTTTATGTGGAGTAAAATGTCAATAGCTATGAATAAGTGTGTTTTCGCAGAATAAGTGTGTTTTCGCAGAATAAGTGTGTTTTCGCAGAATAAGTGTGTTTTCGCAGAATACATAGTTCCCACAGCAGTCAAAAACACTGATAAGATCTTATCTTGGCAGCCATTTTGACTGGCAAGTTTTATTAACGGCAATTTCATGATTATACTAGTAATTCTTTAATTGCAATAACTTTATTAATTTTGGTTTCTTAATATAAAATTTGGTATGATTTTAAAGGTATTAAATTATACTTTTTAATTATTAATTTATTTTTTGACAGTGATGTATGGATTATAAATTATAAGAACTTAACTTGCACCTATTTTTGAAAGTCTATTTTCACAGTTGAAATATTAATATACAGGTAAATTATTATGTATTCGTTATTGATATGAAATCTGTGAAATGATACAAAAAATATGTCCATTGAGAGCTTTCCCACAACGTATGAACGATGGTGATGGGATGAAAAATAAATATTGTATGAAGAAAACAAAATTACGCTACTATATATTATATATAATATCTGATCAACTTTGCCATTCAAAATGGCAGCCACAGTAGGAATGATGACGTCACACGGGAACTATGTATAAGTGTGTTTTCGCACCAAAATTGTAGTTTCTTGTTATACATGATAGCGTATCATGCATTGAATAAAGACGCTAATACGTCTCCAAATTAATGCTAAATTCCACACTTCTAACATGGCTCGGCATTTTGTCTGTATACGAAAAGAAGACGTTTAACTTGTTTAAATCTGCAATAAAACTATGTTTAGCGAGTGACCGTATTAATTATTATTAAATTATTTTACAAGCATTTTTGTAGTTTTGGAATATCATGTATGAACTGTAAAAAACTATTTTTGATATTTTTTGATATTTTTTGGTTATTGTCAGAATCCAAATATTTATCTGCCCGAGTGGCTAATTCCAGTGCTCAAAATGACAAACCATGGCTGTCTGATTAGTGCAACGGTTAGCGCGCTTGCTTCTCACTAATGCAACCTAGGTTCGATCCTCGGAAAAGTATGTGAGATGGTATGGTGGTCGCCAGATCGGACAGGTGTGTTTTCTCCGGGTACTCCGGTTTCCTCCCACAGGAATGACCACATTTACACTTCCATCTGCGCCAACGAGAGTGATTAATATAAGTTGCTAAAACTTGCTTCGCAATCGTTGTAAAATAAATAAAGTTTAAACTTAAACCATGTTTTTTTCGCCAATAAATAACTGACAGACAAATATAAACTTTCTTAACCCTTTCAACACCACAGACCTCTAAATAGGCTTACAAAAAGTGTAGATCCAGATGAGCCGGCTTGTGACGAGCCGTCTCATCAGGATCTGCACTTTTTGCCAGTAATATTACTATTTTAAGACAAAATTACCCATTTTGATAAATGAACTGGTCCAAATGTAATTTTCTGATTAATTTATTGGTCTAAATATATCATGGACCAGTCCATGTGAGTTACTTGGTGTTGAAAGGGTTAAATTAGGAATGAAAGCACTGAAGTAATTATTGCCAACAGAGTTTAGCAACCGTGTGACCTAGATGGGTCATGTGACTGGCAACATGACCACTGACCCGTGGCTATCTTGGTAAGTACACGTGACCGGAGGTGATGTGCAAGATCGCCCGACGTTTTCCGGACACTTATCGTCAGAACTCCGAACAAACAATAACATACATGAACGAAGTATCTGATAAGCAGAAAGGACAGTTATTTCTTTCTTTGTCAACATGCGACAAAACATAAAGAAAACTCGTTGCAGGCATTAATACGTTCTATATACGTTTTCTATATTTACTACAGGACTATATTGTATGAACTCTTTCCCTCATAGAAGCACCTCTTGACGTCATTACGAATACGACATACATTGACAATGTAGTAGCCAAACAAATGTTCATAATAAAGTCCAGAATCTCATGTACCGGTAGTCCTAGTAATATCTATGGAGGTGGGATAGATATGGCGACTACTTATCCACTGCATGATAGCTAAATGACTGTCGTTTGTATGGAGATATAATAGTATATTAACCTAAATCTCATGTAGTCCCAGTAATATCTATGAAGGTGGGATAGATATGGCGACTACTTATCCACTGCATGATAGCTAAATGGCTGTCGTTTGTATGGCGATATAATAGTATATTAACCTAAATCTCATGTAGTCCCAGTAATATCTATGTAGGTGGGATAGATATGGCGACTACTTATCCACTGCATGATAGCTAAATGGCTGTTGTTTGTATGGAGATATAATAGTATATTAACCTAAATCTCTATGAAGGAAAGAGTTAACTGACTTACCAGTCATGCCACAGTTGCCAGATTCATCTGCATTAAAACTACCCATCACATCCACTGTCAGTGTGTCTACATCAACTTTAAGATTCTTGGCTTGAATTGTCCCTCCGGGATATATCTGCAGAAGTATTTGTTGTGGTTTTGTTATAACTTTTACAAAGTCAAGAAAAGTCAAAACACATTTTATTCTCTCATTTCACATGCATACATGAAAGAATGAGGCTTACGATAACAAATATTTACGAGGCTTGAATAACATGATATGTTGCAAATAATAAACATTATAGTACTATTATTGTTGATATAGATAATTATTCGATTTTCAGGTGCAGTAATAGTAGAGGAGATGTTTAATCATATTTTATTTGCTATTTTACATATATAGTACATATATACTTAATTAACATTCATTATATATGATAAAATGCAATATGGGTTGGGCAACAAGTTCTAGCAACATTAGTAAATTGTCCTCCCCAAATCTAGAGATCGTGACATGAACAATTGTCCTTTTCATTGGTACAAGAAATTTAAAGAATTGGGGATCCACAAAGGGTCAACCATTATTATTCTGTTTTATTTACACATACATCTTGTCCTATGTTATATAGACCATCATCATTCTTTTGTTGAAATTTTAGTGTTACTAAGCTGAATGTGTTTTACGTTTATTTATCGTCGCTACCGGTTGCCCATATGAGCGCACGCCGCCTGAACAGATTTTAGTCATTTTATATTTTTGAAGGATAGTGCAATGATACAGACAGAGACCCATTCCAGAGTCTCCTCTGGTTCTTTTACGTGTGCGGTGTAAAGCACCGACACGATACCTCGGTTTAAAGTCCCACCTGAAAGACAGTTAATTTTATTAGGATCGAACCTGCTGAACTAAGCTGAATGCTCCAAGCACCATATTTAAAGTGTTTAATGACCTTGTGTACATTATATTGATTGGGGACTGATTGGGTGTTGACACAAGGTACAGACGGATCTGTAGTCCAGTGGTAACACGCTGGACTGGTAATCCAGGGAACGCAGGTTCGATCCCCCATCTGACCCTAATAAAATTAACATTCTTTCAGATGGATTTTAAACCGAGGTCTCGTGTCGGTGCTGTACACCGTGCATCTAAAAGAACCAGAGGAGACTCTGGAATGGGTCTCTGTCTGTATCATTGCTCTATCCTCCAAAAATCTAAAATGACTAATCTCTTCAGGAGGCATCGTTCATATGGGCAACAGGTAGCGACGATAAATAAAAGTAAAACACACATGTGTACATTATATTGATTGGGGACTGATTGGGTGTTGACACAAGGTACAGACGGATCTGTAATCCAGTGGTAACATGCTGGACTGGTAATCCAGGGATCGCAGGTTCGATCCCCGTCTGACCCTAATAAAATTAACAGTCTTTCAGATGGGGACTTTAAAACCGATGTCGCTCATATAGGCAACACACACACGCACACGCACACGCACACGCACACGCACACGCACACGCACACGCACACACACACACACAATGTACCTGCATACTTTTCCCAATCATATGATGTTGAAATATATCATTATTCATAATGAGTGAGCCACGGTTTCTAATACTGAACGTTGTGAATGAAATTTCGTCAATCCGCTGGTATTCAAGATCCATCATATAGTTGATATATAGTGTGCCTGAAAAAATGTTTTACATACAAAAGTCAATTAGTCATAATGACATTAAAACCAATTAGTCATAATACCCTTTCTTAAAGCCAATTTGTCATAATAACCTAAAATCTAATTAGCCATAATACCTGTAAAAACCAATTAGTCATAATAACATTAAAACCAATTAGTCATAATACCCTTCCTTAAAGCCAATTTGTCATAATAACCTAAAAATTAATTAGCCATAATACCTTTAAAACCAATTAGTCATAATAATATTAAAACTAATTAGGCATAATACCCTTAAAACCAATTAGTCATAATACCCTTCCTTAAAGCCAATTAGTCATAATACCCTTCCTTAAAGCCAATTAGTCATAATACCCTTCCTTAACCCTTTCAACACCACATACCTCTATTTATAGGCTTACAAAAAGTGTAGATCCAGATGAGCCGGCTCGTGACGAGCCGTCTCATCAGGATCTGCACTTTTTGCCAGTGATATGACTATATTTAGACATAATTACCCATTTTGATAAATGAACTTGTCCAAATGTGATTTTCTGATTCATTTATTGGTTTATGAATATCATGGACCAGTTCATGTGAGTTACTTGGTGTTGAATGGGTTAAAGCCAATTAGTCATAATACCCTTACCGGTACATTTAGAGATGTGTTGTACAACATTAATGTTGACATTGTTACATTTAGAAATGTGTTGAATAACACTATGGTTGGCATTACCTCCATCCACAATGGTCATGTGATCCACATTTTCAACGACACCTTCTATCGTCACCGTCACACCTGCCACGCGAAGTTCCCCCTTTAGGGCTGTGGAACTGCCGTGGTATAGGGTTACATCAAGCGGTAGCTTACCAGTACCTGAAAATAATTATTAACAAAGTAGAGTGGAACATGTATACATGAAATATACTGGATAAGATACACAGACAACCACCAATGTTAAAGATCATCTCTGTGGAAGTCGTGATAGCGCAGTGGATGCGCGTTCGCTTCAGATGCGAAATATCCGGAGCTCGAGTACCGCTGGAGCCGTTATGATTGTGCCCTTAGGCAAGGCATTTAAATTCCACGTTGCCTCTTCTCTCTCCCTCATGGCGATAGATTCCATCAGGAATGAGGTCTCGAGAGTGATTAATATAAGTTATAAGAACTTGTTTCGCAATCGAGCTAAAATAAATTTGTATAAACTAAAGACCATCTCTGGATAAGACCACCTGTTTCATAGGTCGGCGAGTCTTGGAGGTAGGTGTTTCTTGGAGGTAGATCTATCTTGGATGGAGGTGTGTCTTGGAGGTAGGTGTTTCTTGGAGGTAGATCTATCTTGGATGGAGGTGTGTCTTGGAGGTAGGTGTTTCTTGGAGGTAGATCTATCTTGGATGGAGGTGTGTCTTGGAGGTAGGTGTTTCTTGGAGGTAGATCTATCTTGGATGGAGGTGTGTCTTGGAGGTAGGTGTTTCTTGGAGGTAGATCTATCTTGGATGGAGGTGTGTCTTGGAGGTAGGTGTTTCTTGGAGGTAGATCTATCTTGGATGGAGGTGTGTCTTGGAGGTAGGTGTTTCTTGGAGGTAGATCTATCTTGGATGGAGGTGTGTCTTGGAGGTAGGTGTTTCTTGGAGGTAGATCTATCTTGGATGGAGGTGTGTCTTGGAGGTAGGTGTTTCTTGGAGGTAGATCTATCTTGGATGGAGGTGTGTCTTGGCAGATGTGTATTGGAGGTAGGATTGTCTTGGATGGAGGTGTGACTTGGCAGATGTGTATTGGAGGTAGGATTGTCTTGGATGGAGGTGTGACTTGGCATACAAGATGTGTATTGGAGGTAGGATTGCCTTGGGTGGAGGTGTGACTTGGCAGATGTGTATTGGAGGTAGGATTGTCTTGGATGGAGGTGTGACTTGGCAGATGTGTATTGGAGGTAGGATTGTCTTGGATGGAGGTGTGACTTGGCAGATGTGTATTGGAGGTAGGATTGTCTTGGGTGGAGGTGTGACTTGGCAGATGTGTATTGGAGGTAGGATTGTCTTGGATGGAGGTGTGACTTGGCAGAAGATGTGTATTGGAGGTAGGATTGTCTTGGATGGAGGTGTGACTTGGCAGATGTGTATTGGAGGTAGGATTGTCTTGGTGGAGGTGTGACTTGGCAGATGTGTATTGGAGGTAGGATTGTCTTGGATGGAGGTGTGACTTGGCAGATGTGTATTGGAGGTAGGATTGTCTTGGATGGAGGTGTGACTTGGCAGATGTGTATTGGAGGTAGGATTGTCTTGGATGGAGGTGTGACTGGGCAGAAGATGTGTATTGGAGGTAAGATTGTCTTGGATGGAGGTGTGACTTGGCAGATGTGTATTGGAGGTAGGATTGTCTTGGATGGAGGTGTGACTTGGCATAAAAGATGTGTATTGGAGGTAGGATTGTCTTGGATGGAGGTGTGACTTGGCAGATGTGTATTGGAGGTAGGAATGTCTTGGATGGAGGTGTGACTTGGCAAAAAGATGTGTATTGGAGGTAGGATTGTCTTGGGTGGAGGTGTGACTTGGCAGATGTGTATTGGAGGTAGGATTGTCTTGGATGGAGGTGTGACTTGGCAGATGTGTATTGGAGGTAGGATTGTCTTGGATGGAGGTGTGACTTGGCAGATGTGTATTGGAGGTAGGATTGTCTTGGGTGGAGGTGTGACTTGGCAGATGTGTATTGGAGGTAGGATTGTCTTGGGTGGAGGTGTGACTTGGCAGATGTGTATTGGAGGTAGGATTGTCTTGGATGGAGGTGTGACATGGCAGATGTGTATTGGAGGTAGGATTGTCTTGGGTGGAGGTGTGACTTGGCAGATGTGTATTGGAGGTAGGATTGTCTTGGATGGAGGTGTGACTTGGCAGATGTGTATTGGAGGTAGGATTGTCTTGGGTGGAGGTGTGACTTGGCAGATGTGTATTGGAGGTAGGATTGTCTTGGATGGAGGTGTGACTTGGCAGATGTGTATTGGAGGTAGGATTGTCTTGGATGGAGGTGTGACATGGCAGATGTGTATTGGAGGTAGGATTGTCTTGGATGGAGGTGTGACTTGGCATATGTGTATTGGAGGTAGGATTGTCTTGGGTGGAGGTGTGACTTGGCATAAAAGATGTGTATTGGAGGTAGGATTGTCTTGGATGGAGGTGTGACTTGGCATATGTGTATTGGAGGTAGGATTGCCTTGGATGGAGGTGTGACTTGGCAGATGTGTATTGGAGGTAGGAATGTCTTGGGTGGAGGTGTGACTGGGCAGAAGATGTGTATTGGAGGTAGGATTGTCTTGGGTGGAGGTGTGACTTGGCAGATGTGTATTGGAGGTAGGAATGTCTTGGGTGGAGGTGTGACTTGGCAGATGTGTATTGGAGGTAGGATTGTCTTGGGTGGAGGTGTGACATGGAAGATGTGTATTGGAGGTAGGATTGTCTTGGGTGGAGGTGTGACATGGAAGATGTGTATTGGAGGTAGGATTGTCTTGGATGGAGGTGTGACATGGCAGATGTGTATTGGAGGTAGGATTGTCTTGGGTGGAGGTGTGACTTGGCAGATGTGTATTGGAGGTAGGATTGTCTTGGGTGGAGGTGTGACTTGGCAGATGTGTATTGGAGGTAGGATTGTCTTGGATGGAGGTGTGACTTGGCAGATGTGTATTGGAGGTAGGATTGTCTTGGGTGGAGTTGTGACTTGGCAGATGTGTATTGGAGGTAGGATTGTCTTGGGTGGAGGTGTGACTTGGCAGATGTGTATTGGAGGTAGGATTGCCTTGGGTGGAGGTGTGACATGGAAGATGTATATTGGAGGTAGGATTGCCTTGGGTGGAGGTGTGACTTGGCAGATGTGTATTGGAGGTAGGATTGTCTTGGATGGAGGTGTGACATGGCAGATGTGTATTGGAGGTATGATTGTCTTGGGTGGAGGTGTGACTTGGCAGATGTGTATTGGAGGTAGGATTGTCTTGGATGGAGGTGTGACTTGGCATATGTGTATTGGAGGTAGGATTGCCTTGGGTGGAGGTGTGACATGGAAGATGTATATTGGAGGTAGGATTGCCTTGGGTGGAGGTGTGACTTGGCAGATGTGTATTGGAGGTAGGATTGTCTTGGATGGAGGTGTGACATGGCAGATGTGTATTGGAGGTATGATTGTCTTGGGTGGAGGTGTGACTTGGCAGATGTGTATTGGAGGTAGGATTGTCTTGGATGGAGGTGTGACTTGGCATATGTGTATTGGAGGTAGGATTGCCTTGGGTGGAGGTGTGACATGGAAGATGTATATTGGAGGTAGGATTGCCTTGGGTGGAGGTGTGACTTGGCAGATGTGTATTGGAGGTAGGATTGTCTTGGATGGAGGTGTGACATGGCAGATGTGTATTGGAGGTAGGATTGTCTTGGATGGAGGTGTGACTTTGCATAAAAGATGTGTATTGGAGGTAGGATTGTCTTGGGTGGAGGTGTGACTTGGCATAAAAGATGTGTATTGGAGGTAGGATTGTCTTGGGTGGAGGTGTGACTTGGCAGATGTGTATTGGAGGTAGGATTGTCTTGGGTGGAGGTGTGACTTGGCAGATGTGTATTGGAGGTAGGATTGTCTTGGGTGGAGGTGTGACTTGGCAGATGTGTATTGGAGGTAGGATTGTCTTGGATGGAGGTGTGACTTGGCAGATGTGTATTGGAGGTAGGATTGCCTTGGATGGAGGTGTGACTTGGCAGAAGATGTGTATTGGAGGTAGGATTGTCTTGGATGGAGGTGTGACTTGGCAAAGATGTGTATTGGAGGTAGGATTGTCTTGGATGGAGGTGTGACTTGGCAGATGTGTATTGGAGGTAGGATTGTCTTGGGTGGAGGTGTGACTTGGCAGATGTGTATTGGAGGTAGGATTGTCTTGGATGGAGGTGTGACTTGGCAGATGTGTATTGGAGGTAGGATTGTCTTGGATGGAGGTGTGACTTGGCATATGTGTATTGGAGGTAGGATTGCCTTGGATGGAGGTGTGACTTGGCAGAAGATGTGTATTGGAGGTAGGATTGTCTTGGATGGAGGTGTGACTTGGCAGATGTGTATTGGAGGTAGGATTGTCTTGGGTGGAGGTGTGACTTGGCAGATGTGTATTGGAGGTAGGATTGTCTTGGATGGAGGTGTGACTTGGCAGATGTGTATTGGAGGTAGGATTGTCTTGGATGGAGGTGTGACTTGGCATATGTGTATTGGAGGTAGGATTGCCTTGGATGGAGGTGTGACTTGGCAGAAGATGTGTATTGGAGGTAGGATTGTCTTGGATGGAGGTGTGACTTGGCAGATGTGTATTGGAGGTAGGATTGTCTTGGATGGAGGTGTGACTTGGCATAAAAGATGTGTATTGGAGGTAGGATTGTCTTGGATGGAGGTGTGACTTGGCAGATGTGTATTGGAGGTAGGATTGTCTTGGATGGAGGTGTGACTTGGCATATGTGTATTGGAGGTAGGATTGTCTTGGATGGAGGTGTGACTTGGCAGATGTGTATTGGAGGTAGGATTGTCTTGGATGGAGGTGTGACTGGGCAGAAGATGTGTATTGAAGGTAGGATTGTCTTGGGTGGAGGTGTGACATGGCAGATGTGTATTGGAGGTAGGATTGTCTTGGATGGAGGTGTGACTTGGCAGATGTGTATTGGAGGTAGGATTGTCTTGGATGGAGGTGTGACTGGGCAGAAGATGTGTATTGGAGGTAGGATTGTCTTGGATGGAGGTGTGACTTGGCATAAAAGATGTGTATTGGAGGTAGGATTGTCTTGGGTGTAGGTGTGACTTGGCAGATGTGTATTGGAGGTAGGAATGTCTTGGATGGAGGTGTGACTTGGCAGATGTGTATTGGAGGTAGGATTGTCTTGGGTGTAGGTGTGACTTGGCAGATGTGTATTGGAGGTAGGATTGTCTTGGATGGAGGTGTGACTTGGCAGATGTGTATTGGAGGTAGGATTGTCTTGGATGGAGGTGTGACATGGCAGATGTGTATTGGAGGTAGGATTGTCTTGGATGGAGGTGTGACTTGTCAGATGTGTATTGGAGGTAGGATTGCCTTGGGTGGAGGTGTGACTTGGCAGATGTGTATTGGAGGTAGGATTGTCTTGGATGGAGGTGTGACATGGCAGATGTGTATTGGAGGTAGGATTGTCTTGGATGGAGGTGTGACTTGGCATATGTATATTGGAGGTAGGATTGTCTTGGATGGAGGTGTGACTTGGCAGATGTGTATTGGAGGTAGGATTGTCTTGGGTGGAGGTGTGACTTGGCAGAAAATGTGTATTGGAGGTAGGATTGTCTTGGATGGAGGTGTGACATGGCAGATGTGTATTGGAGGTAGGATTGTCTTGGGTGGAGGTGTGACTTGGCAGATGTGTATTGGAGGTAGGATTGTCTTGGGTGGAGGTGTGACATGGCAGATGTGTATTGGAGGTAGGATTGTCTTGGATGGAGGTGTGACTTGGCATATGTGTATTGGAGGTAGGATTGTCTTGGATGGAGGTGTGACTTGGCAGATGTGTATTGGAGGTAGGATTGTCTTGGATGGAGGTGTGACATGGCAGATGTGTATTGGAGGTAGGATTGTCTTGGGTGGAGGTGTGACTTGGCAGATGTGTATTGGAGGTAGGATTGTCTTGGTGGAGGTGTGACTTGGCAGATGTGTATTGGAGGTAGGATTGTCTTGGATGGAGGTGTGACATGGCAGATGTGTATTGGAGGTAGGATTGTCTTGGATGGAGGTGTGACATGGCAGATGTGTATTGGAGGTAGGATTGTCTTGGGTGGAGGTGTGACTTGGCAGATGTGTATTGGAGGTAGGATTGTCTTGGGTGGAGGTGTGACTTGGCAGATGTGTATTGGAGGTAGGATTGTCTTGGATGGAGGTGTGACTTGGCAGATGTGTATTGGAGGTAGGATTGTCTTGGGTGGAGGTGTGACTTGGCAGATGTGTATTGGAGGTAGGATTGTCTTGGGTGGAGGTGTGACTTGGCAGATGTGTATTGGAGGTAGGATTGTCTTGGATGGAGGTGTGACATGGAAGATGTGTATTGGAGGTAGGATTGTCTTGGGTGGAGGTGTGACTGGGCAGAAGATGTGTATTGGAGGTAAGATTGTCTTGGATGGAGGTGTGACTTGGCAGATGTGTATTGGAGGTAGGAATGTCTTGGGTGGAGGTGTGACTTGGCAGATGTGTATTGGAGGTAGGATTGTCTTGGGTGGAGGTGTGACTTGGCAGATGTGTATTGGAGGTAGGAATGTCTTGGGTGGAGGTGTGACTTGGCAGATGTGTATTGGAGGTAGGATTGTCTTGGATGGAGGTGTGACTTGGCAGATGTGTATTGGAGGTAGGATTGTCTTGGATGGAGGTGTGACTGGGCAGAAGATGTGTATTGGAGGTAAGATTGTCTTGGATGGAGGTGTGACTTGGCAGATGTGTATTGGAGGTAGGATTGTCTTGGGTGGAGGTGTGACTTGGCAGATGTGTATTGGAGGTAGGATTGTCTTGGATGTAGGTGTGACTTGGCAGAAGATGTGTATTGGAGGTAAGATTGTCTTGGATGGAGGTGTGACTGGGCAGAAGATGTGTATTGGAGGTAAGATTGTCTTGGATGGAGGTGTGACTTGGCAGATGTGTATTGGAGGTAGGATTGCCTTGGATGGAGGTGTGACTTGGCAGATGTGTATTGGAGGTAGGATTGTCTTGGATGGAGGTGTGACTGGGCAGAAGATGTGTATTGGAGGTAAGATTGTCTTGGATGGAGGTGTGACTTGGCAGATGTGTATTGGAGGTAGGATTGTCTTGGATGGAGGTGTGACTTGGCAGATGTGTATTGGAGGTAGGATTGTCTTGGATGGAGGTGTGACTTGGCAGATGTGTATTGGAGGTAGGATTGTCTTGGATGGAGGTGTGACTTGGCAGATGTGTATTGGAGGTAGGATTGTCTTGGATGGAGGTGTGACTTGGCAGATGTGTATTGGAGGTAGGATTGTCTTGGATGGAGGTGTGACTGGCAGATGTGTATTGGAGGTAGGATTGTCTTGGATGGAGGTGTGACTTGGCAGATGTGTATTGGAGGTAGGATTGTCTTGGGTGGAGGTGTGACTTGGCAGATGTGTATTGGAGGTAGGATTGTCTTGGATGGAGGTGTGACTTGGCAGAAGATGTGTATTGGAGGTAGGATTGTCTTGGATGGAGGTGTGACTTGGCAGATGTGTATTGGAGGTAGGATTGTCTTGGATGGAGGTGTGACTTGGCAGATGTGTATTGGAGGTAGGATTGTCTTGGATGGAGGTGTGACTTGGCAGATGTGTATTGGAGGTAGGATTGTCTTGGATGGAGGTGTGACTTGGCAGATGTGTATTGGAGGTAGGATTGTCTTGGATGGAGGTGTGACTTGGCAGATGTGTATTGGAGGTAGGATTGTCTTGGATGGAGGTGTGACTTGGCAGATGTGTATTGGAGGTAGGATTGTCTTGGATGGAGGTGTGACTTGGCAGATGTGTATTGGAGGTAGGATTGTCTTGGATGGAGGTGTGACTTGGCAGATGTGTATTGGAGGTAGGATTGTCTTGGGTGGAGGTGTGACTTGGCAGATGTGTATTGGAGGTAGGATTGTCTTGGATGGAGGTGTGACTTGGCAGATGTGTATTGGAGGTAGGATTGTCTTGGGTGGAGGTGTGACTTGGCAGATGTGTATTGGAGGTAGGATTGTCTTGGATGGAGGTGTGACTTGGCAGATGTGTATTGGAGGTAGGATTGTCTTGGATGGAGGTGTGACTTGGCAGATGTGTATTGGAGGTAGGATTGTCTTGGATGGAGGTGTGACTTGGCAGATGTGTATTGGAGGTAGGATTGTCTTGGATGGAGGTGTGACTTGGCAGATGTGTATTGGAGGTAGGATTGTCTTGGATGGAGGTGTGACTTGGCAGATGTGTATTGGAGGTAGGATTGTCTTGGATGGAGGTGTGACTTGGCAGATGTGTATTGGAGGTAGGATTGTCTTGGATGGAGGTGTGACTTGGCAGATGTGTATTGGAGGTAGGATTGTCTTGGATGGAGGTGTGACTTGGCAGATGTGTATTGGAGGTAGGATTGTCTTGGATGGAGGTGTGACTTGGCAGATGTGTATTGGAGGTAGGATTGTCTTGGATGGAGGTGTGACTTGGCAGATGTGTATTGGAGGTAGGATTGTCTTGGATGGAGGTGTGACTTGGCAGATGTGTATTGGAGGTAGGATTGTCTTGGATGGAGGTGTGACTTGGCAGATGTGTATTGGAGGTAGGATTGTCTTGGATGGAGGTGTGACTTGGCAGATGTGTATTGGAGGTAGGATTGTCTTGGATGGAGGTGTGACTTGGCAGATGTGTATTGGAGGTAGGATTGTCTTGGATGGAGGTGTGACTGGCAGATGTGTATTGGAGGTAGGATTGTCTTGGGTGGAGGTGTGACATGGCAGATGTGTATTGGAGGTAGGATTGTCTTGGATGGAGGTGTGACTTGGCAGATGTGTATTGGAGGTAGGATTGTCTTGGATGGAGGTGTGACTGGGCAGAAGATGTGTATTGGAGGTAGGATTGTCTTGGATGGAGGTGTGACTTGGCAGATGTGTATTGGAGGTAGGATTGTCTTGGGTGGAGGTGTGACTTGGCAGATGTGTATTGGAGGTAGGATTGTCTTGGATGGAGGTGTGACTTGGCAGATGTGTATTGGAGGTAGGATTGTCTTGGGTGGAGGTGTGACTTGGCAGATGTGTATTGGAGGTAGGATTGTCTTGGATGGAGGTGTGACTTGGCAGATGTGTATTGGAGGTAGGATTGTCTTGGATGGAGGTGTGACTTGGCAGATGTGTATTGGAGGTAGGATTGTCTTGGATGGAGGTGTGACTTGGCAGATGTGTATTGGAGGTAGGATTGTCTTGGGTGGAGGTGTGACTTGGCAGATGTGTATTGGAGGTAGGATTGTCTTGGATGGAGGTGTGACTTGGCAGATGTGTATTGGAGGTAGGATTGTCTTGGATGGAGGTGTGACTTGGCATATGTGTATTGGAGGTAGGATTGTCTTGGATGGAGGTGTGACTTGGCAGATGTGTATTGGAGGTAGGATTGTCTTGGATGGAGGTGTGACTTGGCAGATGTGTATTGGAGGTAGGATTGTCTTGGATGGAGGTGTGACTTGGCAGATGTGTATTGGAGGTAGGATTGTCTTGGATGGAGGTGTGACTTGGCAGATGTGTATTGGAGGTAGGATTGTCTTGGATGGAGGTGTGACATGGCAGATGTGTATTGGAGGTAGGATTGTCTTGGATGGAGGTGTGACATGGCAGATGTGTATTGGAGGTAGGATTGTCTTGGATGGAGGTGTGACTTGGCAGATGTGTATTGGAGGTAGGATTGTCTTGGATGGAGGTGTGACTTGGCATATGTGTATTGGAGGTAGGATTGTCTTGGATGGAGGTGTGACATGGCAGATGTGTATTGGAGGTAAGATTGTCTTGGATGGAGGTGTGACTTGGCAGATGTGTATTGGAGGTAGGATTGCCTTGGATGGAGGTGTGACTTGGCAGATGTGTATTAGAGGTAGGATTGTCTTGGGTGGAGGTGTGACTTGGCAGATGTGTATTGGAGGTAGGATTGTCTTGGATGGAGGTGTGACTTGGCATATGTATATTGGAGGTAGGATTGTCTTGGATGAAGGTTTGTGTGAATATTAAGTACTGAGAAAGGCATCTCCTGAATAGATTAGTCATTTTAGATATTTAGAGGATAGTGCAATGACAGAGACCCATTCCAGAGTCACCTCTGGTTCTATTACTTGCACAGTGTACAGCACCGACACAAGACCTCAGTTTAAAGTCCCATCTGAATGACTGTTTACTTTATTAGGGTCAGACGGGGTGTCGAACCTGCGATCCCTGGGTTACTAGTCCAGCATGCTACCACTGGACTACAGATTATTTTCAGGTTTTGTTGTTTCAATATTTATCATTTGGTAACATGGTTTATAAAACCGATGGTATTCTGGTTCAGGAGTGAATTTTAAACTGGCGGACCGATTGTAGAACCAAAAAGTCATAACAAATCTCTCCAGAAATTTGTTGAAAAAGCCAAGAAATCCATCAAATAGATCTACATTTTTCTAACAAACCTAAATTGGTAAATATAATCTCTCGATAAGGTGTATTATTGTTCACACCTGTTTCCGGTCTTAGATCGATATGCGACCGGCTTGACTGATCCATGTTAAATGCCCCTATTGTCTGATAATCCCAAAGCCATACATAACCCATCCGAGATAGATGTTTTGCCCGAGGCAATAAATTGTCAATAAGATTATAGTCTATAAAAGGGAAGTAACCACTACGGAGCTTCACAACAGATGCATGTCTAAAAATAGATATGGAATTTCTGTGTTTCGTTTCTAAAAAATTGATTTTGCTACACTATGCTAACTTGTGTGTGTGTGTAATTGACAAGTTGATGCCATATGCAGCCGACTGCATAGATATGCCCATGCAGCTCTGACATATACATGTACGCGGTCAACCCATACCCTAATCAACTCGACCCTCGACCACGTCTTACGCCATAGTACTCTTGGCCGATGTTGGTGGCGATTTTCGATTTCAATGAATGACCCGCACTACACTGTTCAAATATCAACACACTTTACTATAAAAGCCTCGTTTTAAAAATGATAACAAAAAAACACTGATTGTACTATACAAATATGTACAAAAATATGAGAATGACATGGGGCGTCCTGACTTGATTTTGGCCTGAACCGATTTCGTTTTGAAAATTTTAGAAGCCCTGTTTGGTAATGATACATTATTCTATTTGGTACTTTTGTTTTTTCTATTTTATGTGTTAAAGTTTCTTTTCGTATCATAGTTAAATAATGTTCATTTAGGTCATTTAATAGGTGTAGAGTTACTTCTGGTTAATTTATAACAGAACAGAAAATCTTTATTTTCAATGTTATAGGAGGGTAAGGCACTACTTATCCAGGGAAGATAGAGGCTAGTAGAAATAGGGGCTAAAACTATCAATAGGAACACAAAACACAGACAGGCAACTTACGTATGAGAAGTGTTTGGTTGTATCCTACGAAAAGATGACCAGATCGGTCTCCCTCGGTGTACATGGCATCCAGAGCAATCCTATCCTCAAAGAAAGGTCGTACCATCCCCAGTTGTGCCTTCTCATACACCTAAACAGATTAACAACTTTAACATCTCCATTTACTGAACTTTTGTGCAAATTAATGTTAATATCTCACATGTCGTTTACGAGATCCAGAACAGACCCAATATATTGTGCATACCATATTTAACCTATAAATGTGTCGTTGACCTTGAACTTGCATGGTTGAAAACAGTTCTACTCTGCACCCCAATTTGATACGGTGAACATGAGTGCCAAACTACTTCAAAATACTTCAATTGGCTTCATTGATAAGGGCGGACACACTATATTGTGCATATTATTATTTGACCAAAAGTGTGACATTGACCTTGACAAACATGGCTGAATGTAACACGTATTGCCCTCAATACAGTGATCATCTATGCTAATTTATCCCAAGCTCCATCCAGAGGTTTAACAGATACGGAGCGGACACAACATATTGTGCATATTATTATTTGACCAAAAGTGTGACATTGACCTTGACAAACATGGCTGAATGTAACACGTATTGCCCTCAATACAGTGATCATCTATGCTAATTTATCCCAAGCTCCATCCAGAGGTTTAACAGATACGGAGCGGACACAACATATTGTGCATATTATTATTTGACCAAAAGTGTGACATTGACCTTGACAAACATGGCTGAATGTAACACGTATTGCCCTCAATACAGTGATCATCTATGCTAATTTATCCCAAGCTCCATCCAGAGGTTTAACAGATACGGAGCGGACACAACATATTGTGCATATTATTATTTGACCAAAAGTGTGACATTGACCTTGACAAACATGGCTGAATGTAACACGTATTGCCCTCAATACAGTGATCATCTATGCTAATTTATCCCAAGCTCCATCCAGAGGTTTAACAGATACGGAGCGGACACAACATATTGTGCATATTATTATTTGACCAAAAGTGTGACATTGACCTTGACAAACATGGCTGAATGTAACACGTATTGCCCTCAATACAGTGATCATCTATGCTAATTTATCCCAAGCTCCATCCAGAGGTTTAACAGATACGGAGCGGACACAACATATTGTGCATATTATTATTTGACCAAAAGTGTGACATTGACCTTGACAAACATGGCTGAATGTAACACGTATTGCCCTCAATACAGTGATCATCTATGCTAATTTATCCCAAGCTCCATCCAGAGGTTTAACAGATACGGAGCGGACACAACATATTGTGCATATTATTATTTGACCAAAAGTGTGACATTGACCTTGACAAACATGGCTGAATGTAACACGTATTGCCCTCAATACAGTGATCATCTATGCTAATTTATCCCAAGCTCCATCCAGAGGTTTAACAGATACGGAGCGGACACAACATATTGTGCATATTATTATTTGACCAAAAGTGTGACATTGACCTTGACAAACATGGCTGAATGTAACACGTATTGCCCTCAATACAGTGATCATCTATGCTAATTTATCCCAAGCTCCATCCAGAGGTTTAACAGATACGGAGCGGACACAACATATTGTGCATATTATTATTTGACCAAAAGTGTGACATTGACCTTGACATATTACCTCTGACCTCTTATTTATCCTTGACCTTGAATCAAAATATTTGAAAACATCATCACAATATAAAGTGAAAATTCATGCCAACTTCTTTCAAAATTCTACAATTCGTTTCACTAGTTTATACAAATTTATTTTAGCTCAATTGCGAAACAAGTTCTTTCAACTTATACTAATCACTCTCGAGACATCATTCCTGATGGAATCCATTGCCCTGAAGGAGAGAGAATAGGCAATGTGGAATTTAAATGCCTTGCAAAGGGGCACAATCATAACGGTTCCAGCGGGGCTCGAACTCCAGACCTTTCGCACCTAAAGCGAACGCGCATCCACTGCGCTATCACGACTTCCACCGATTTGGAATGAACATCATTTCATGTTTCATGACACTCCCACATTTTATAGAGTGAAATTTATAATAACACTAATAATTCAAATATAACTCATCAAGTTATGATAATCAGAATAAATTCGTTATAATGGTGTAACACAAACCTTAAGATAATCGACAGTAATTTCTGATGTGATGTCAACGTCTGGTGTAGCAACTGTGACTGTAGATGGGTATGGGCAGGGCCAAATCCATGCCACACCAGTAGCTTTTGGATAATCGCCATAGAAATCAGTGAGATTTCGGTAAGGATTTCGTGGTTCCAGGCCTAAGTTGTTGAGATAGAGAGTTCGGTTGTCTACGAATGTTTCTGGTATAGCTCCATCAACAAGGTCCGGTAACTTGTGAAGGTATACAGTACCTGGCCCACCTGATTCGGCATCACTTCCTCCTTTGCCACCATGATTGAGAAGGTCACCTAAAAATAACATATTTTGGAAATAGAATATTATCTTACTGAAGAACCAAGTAAATTTTACATTTTTTTATACAAATTTATTTTATTTTAGCTTGATTGCGAAACAAGTTCTTACAACTTATATTAATCACTCTCGAGACCTCATTCTTGATGGAACCCATCGCAACGAGGGAGAGAGAAGAGGCATGTGGAATTTAAATGCCTTGCCTAAGGGCACAGTCGCAACGGTTCCAGTGGGGCTCAAACTCCGGACCTTTCGCACCTGAAGCGAACGCGCTACCATTGTGCTATCACGACTTAATTTTACATTAAACTCTGGTGAATACTCACAGTTCAACTTCAACATTAAACCCTCGTGAATCACAGTTCAATACAGTTCAACTTCAACATTGAACCTCGGTGAATACTCATAGCCCAACTTTGATGTTTGTTGAAAATGTTACAATATTTAAGTAGTTCAAAAAGTTAAATGGCAAAGATACCAATGGACCATTCACCAGGTGCCTGTGGTACACCATGTGTTTGTAGTACACCATGTGTTTGTTGTACACCATGTGTTTGTGGCACACAATGTGTTTGTGGTACACAATGTGCCTGTGGTAAACCAGGTGCCTGTGGTACACCATATGTTTGTAGTACACCATGTGTTTGTTGTACACCATGTGTTTGTGGTACACCATGTGTTTGTGGTACACCATGTGTTTGTGGTACACCATGTGTTTGTGGTACTCCATGTGTCTGTGGTACTCCATGTGTCTGTGGTACTCCATGTGTCTGTGGTACTCCATGTGTTTGTGGTACTCCATGTGTCTGTGGTACTCCATGTGTCTGTGGTACTCCATATGTCTGTGGTACTCCATGTGTCTGTGGTACACCATGTATCTGTGGTACACCATATGTCTGTAGTACATCATGTGTTTGTGGTACACCATGTGTCTGTGGTACACCATGTATCTGTGGTACACCATGTGTTTGTGGTACATCATGTGTCTGTGGTACACAATGTGCATGTGGTACTCCATGTGTCTGTGGTACTCCATGTGTCTGTGGTACTCCATGTGTTTGTGGTACTCCATGTGCCTGTGGTATTCCATGTGTCTGTGGTACTCCATGTGTCTGTGGTACATCATGTGTTTGTGGTACTCCATGTGCCTGTGGTACACCATGTGTTTGTGGTACACCATGTATCTGTGGTACTCCATGTGTCTGTGGTACACCATGTGTCTGTGGTACACCATATGTCTGTGGTACACCATGTGTCTGTGGTACACCATGTGTCTGTGGTACACCATGTATCTGTGGTACACCATGTGTCTGTGGTACACAATGTGTTTGTGGTACACAATGTGCCTGTGATACACCATGTGTCTGTGGTACACCATGTGTCTGTGGTACTCCATGTGTCTGTTGTACTCCATGTATCTGTGGTACTCCATGTGTCTGTGGTACACCATGTATATGTGGTACACCATGTGTCTGTGGTACTCCATGTATCTGTGGTACACCATGTGTATGTGGTACACAATGTGTTTGTGGTACACAATATGCATGTGGTACACCATGTGTTTGTGGTACACCATGTATCTGTGGTACTACATGTATATGTGGTACACCATGTGTCTGTGGTACACCATGTGTCTGTGGTACTACATGTATATGTGGTACACCATGTGTCTGTGGTACACCATGTGTCTGTGGTACACCATATGTCTGTGGTACTCCATGTGTATGTGGTACTCCATGTGTCTGCAGTACTCCATGTGTCTGTGGTACTCCATGTATATGTGGTACTCCATGTGTCTGTGGTACTCCATGTGTCTGTGGTACTCCATGTGTCTGTGGTACACCATGTGTCAGCAGTAATCCATGTGTCTGTGGTACTCCATGTGTCTGTGGTACACCATGTGTCAGCAGTACTCCATGTGTCTGTGGTACACCATGTGTCTGTGGTACTCCATGTATCTGTGGTACTCCATGTATCTGTGGTACTCCATGTGTCTGTGGTACTCCATGTGTCTGTGGTACTCCATGTATCTGTGGTACTCCATGTGTCTGTGGTACTCCATGTATCTGTGGTACACCATGTGTCTGTGGTACTCCATGTATATGTGGTACACCATGTGTCTGTGGTACACCATGTGTCTGTGGTACTCCATGTATATGTGGTACTCCATGTGTCTGTGGTACTCCATGTGTCTGTGGTACTCCATGTATCTGTGGTACTCCATGTATCTGTGGTACTCCATGTGTCTGTGGTACACCATGTGTCAGCAGTACTCCATGTGTCTGTTGTACTCCATGTGTCTGTGGTACACCATGTGTCTGTGGTACTCCATGTATATGTGGTACTCCATGTGTCTGTGGTACTCCATGTGTCTGTTGTACTCCATGTATATGTGGTACACCATGTGTCTGTGGTACTCCATGTATATGTGGTACTCCATGTGTCTGTGGTACTCCATGTGTCTGTGGTACTCCATGTATCTGTGGTACACCATGTGTCAGCAGTACTCCATGTGTCTGTTGTACTCCATGTGTCTGTGGTACACCATGTGTCAGCAGTACTCCATGTGTCTGTTGTACTCCATGTGTCTGTGGTACACCATGTGTCAGCAGTACTCCATGTGTCTGTTGTACTCCATGTGTCTGTGGTACACCATGTGTCAGCAGTACTCCATGTGTCTGTTGTACTCCATGTGTCTGTGGTACACCATGTGTCAGCAGTACTCCATGTGTCTGTTGTACTCCATGTGTCTGTGGTACACCATGTGTCAGCAGTACTCCATGTGTCTGTTGTACTCCATGTGTCTGTGGTACACCATGTGTCAGCAGTACTCCATGTGTCTGTTGTACTCCATGTGTCTGTGGTACACCATGTGTCAGCAGTACTCCATGTGTCTGTTGTACTCCATGTGTCTGTGGTACACCATGTGTCAGCAGTACTCCATGTGTCTGTGGTACTCCATGTGTCTGTGGTACTCCATGTATCTGTGGTACTCCATGTATATGTGGTACTCCATGTATCTGTGGTACTCCATGTATCTGTGGTACTCCATGTGTCTGTGGTACTCCATGTGTCTGTGGTACTCCATGTGTCTGTGGTACTCCATGTGTCTGTGGTACTCCATGTGTCTGTGGTAACTAGAAGCATTGTAGGAAAATACTAGCTAAATACCTCAAGATATGATGAAGTTATGGCCCAGTGTCTTGTAACAAGTTTTTAACCCAAAATAACTTACCGACATAGAAGTTGTACATATAGTAGAGCGTTACTCGACCGCCGCCGCCACCTCCACCATGAGGTGTCCAGGATCCACCGTACCCATCTCCACCAGACGCGTCTATATCTCCGTTCCCATCTATGGTGTAAGTCTCGATGTGTATGGCACCTCCGCTGCCACCGCCGGCAGCCACGGACCTCCAGTCACCACCGAGCGCCACCAGAATCCCGTCCACAGTCAACGTATGATTCACCTTCAAGTACAGCCGCCCACCACCGATACCCCCGCGATGTGGGAACATAGCATGCCCACCATTGTTACCAAACAAAGTAGGGTATAAGAATGAGTCATGGGCACCCCCGCCGATGGGCTGTCCTTGACCTTGCCCTCCATTGCCACCATGACCTCCACCAGAACTTCCACCAGTACTACCATGTCCTGCTCCGATACCTGAATTAATAAATAATCATACAAATATTCATATCTTGAAAACATCAAAAGTGAAACTAAAATCAAGGTATATTAACAAGTGAAGGAGAATTTTTCCAAGAAAAAAAACAGTTGCGCGTCAATAGTATCGTAAATGTGTTATCTGCATCAAAATTACAAATTAATTATCCTTACATAATTCTAAGTTAATGATAATTCTTAGTTATATATCAATGATATATTACCGTCATAATGTATTAAACAATGATATATTACCGTCATATTGTATTAAACAATGATATATTACCGTCATATTGTATTAAACAATGATATATTACCGTCATATTGTATTAAACAATGATATATTACCGTCATATTGTATTATATTAAACAATGACATATTACCGTCGTATTGTATTAAACAATGATATATTACCGTCATATTGTATTATATTAAACAATGACATATTACCGTCATATTGTATTAAACAATGATATATTACCGTCATATTGTATTATATTAAACAATGACATATTACCGTCATATTGTATTAAACAATGATATATTACTGTCATATTGTATTATATTAAACAATGACATATTACCCTTGTATTGTAGATTGTATGGACAGCCCTCTGTGACGGAGAGTAGACCGTAAGGTTCTATGGTTATATTGTAGTAGTCCAGTTTCAGATCGTTTGATGTCAACTGTAAAACAAGTGTATCATACTCTGATGTAAGAGAGATATAAAGGCTGTTCGATTAGCGCAGTGGTTAGCGCAGTGGTTAGTGCAGTGGTTAGCGCGCTCGCTTCCCACCAATGAAACCCGGGTTCAATCCTCGGACAGGGAAGTATGTGGAGATGGTTCGGTGGTCACCAGATCGGGCAGGTGGGTTTTCTCTGGGTACTCCGGTTTCCTCCCACAAGAATGACCACATTTACTCTTTCATCCGCACCAATGAGAGTGATTGATATAAGTTATTGGAGCTTGTTTTGCAATCGTTGTAAAATAAATAAAGTTTAAAAAGAGATATATATGTAAAACAAGTTAATCATGCTCTGATGTAAGAGATATAAATGTAAAACAAGTTAATCATGCTCTGATGTAAGAGATATATATGTAAAACAAGTTAATCATGCTCTGATGTAAGAGATATATATGTAAAACAAGTTAATCATGCTCTGATGTAAGAGATATATGTAAAACAAGTTAATCATGCTCTGATGTAAGATATATATGTAAAACAAGTTAATCATGCTCTGATGTAAGAGATATAAATGTAAAACAAGTTAATCATGCTCTGATGTAAGATATATATGTAAAACAAGTTAATCATGCTCTGATGTAAGAGAGATATATATGTAAAACAAGTTAATCATGCTCTGATGTAAGAGAGATATATATGTAAAACAAGTTAATCATGCTCTGATGTAAGAGAGATATATATGTAAAACAAGTTAATCATGCTCTGATGTAAGAGATATATATGTAAAACAAGTTAATCATGCTCTGATGTAAGAGATATATATGTAAAACAAGTTAATCATGCTCTGATGTAAGAGATATATATGTAAAACAAGTTAATCATGCTCTGATGTAAGAGATATATATGTAAAACAAGTTAATCATGCTCTGATGTAAGAGAGATATATATGTAAAACAAGTTAATCATGCTCTGATGTAAGAGAGATATATATGTAAAACAAGTTAATCATGCTCTGATGTAAGAGATATATATGTAAAACAAGTTAATCATGCTCTGATGTAAGAGATATATATGTAAAACAAGTTAATCATGCTCTGATGTAAGAGATATATGTATAACAAGTTAATCATGCTCTGATGTAAGATATATATGTAAAACAAGTTAATCATGCTCTGATGTAAGAGATATATGTATAACAAGTTAATCATGCTCTGATGTAAGATATATATGTAAAACAAGTTAATCATGCTCTGATGTAAGAGATATATGTATAACAAGTTAATCATGCTCTGATGTAAGATATATATGTAAAACAAGTTAATCATGCTCTGATGTAAGAGATATATGTATAACAAGTTAATCATGCTCTGATGTAAGATATATATGTAAAACAAGTTAATCATGCTCTGATGTAAGAGATATATGTATAACAAGTTAATCATGCTCTGATGTAAGATATATATGTAAAACAAGTTAATCATGCTCTGATGTAAGAGATATAAATGAGGCCTAGCAGTACGCATTGAGGTAGGTACTGGGAGTGTAGGCCAATGACCACACCTACTGGGAGTGTAGGCCAAGGGTGTGTAGGCCAATGACCACACCTACTGGGTATGTAGGCCAATGACCACACCTACTGGGATTGTAGACCTAGGGTGTGTAGGCCAATGACCACACCTACTGGGAGTGTAGAGCAAGGGTGTGTAGGCCAATGACCACACCTACTGGGTGTGTAGGCCAATGACCACACCTACTGGGAGTGTAGACCAAGGGTGTGTAGGCCAATGACCACACCTACTGGGTGTGTAGGCCAATGACCACACCTACTGGGTGTGTAGACCTAGGGTGTGTAGGCCAATGACCACACCTACTGGGAGTGTAGACCAAGGGTGTGTAGGCCAATGACCACACCTACTGGGTGTGTAGGCCAATGACCACACCTACTGGGAGTGTAGACCAAGGGTGTGTAGGCCAATGACCACACCTACTGGGTGTGTAGGCCAATGACCACACCTACTGGGTGTGTAGGCCAATGACCATGTCTACTGGGTGTGTAGGCAAATGACCACGCCTACTGGGTGTGTAGGCTGATGGCCACACTTATTGGGTGTGTAGGGTAGCACATATTGGGTGTGTAGGACAATGTATATTGGGTGTGTAGGACAATGCATATTGGGTGTGTAGGACAGTGCATATTGAGTGTGTAAGACAGTGCATATTGGGTGTGTAGGACAATGCATACTGGGTGTGTAGGACAGTGCATATTGAGTGTGTAAGACAATGCATATTGAGTATGTAGGACAATGCATATTGGGTGTGTATGACAATGCATATTGAGTGTGTAGAACAATGCATACTGGGTGTGTAGGACAATGCATACTGGGTGTGTAGGACAATGCATATTGGGTGTGTATGACAATGCATATTGAGTGTGTAGAACAATGCATACTGGGTGTGTAGGACAAGGCATATTGGGTGTGTAGGACAATGCATACTGGGTGTGTAGAACAATACATATTGAGTATGTAGGACAATGCATATTGAGTGCTTAGGACAATGCATATTGGGTGTGTAGGACAATGCATATTGAGTGTGTAGGACAATGCATATTGAGTGTGTAGGACAATGCATACTGGGTGTGTAGGACAATACATATTGGGTGTGTAGGACAATGCATACTGGGTGTGTAGGACAATGCATATTGGGTGTGTAGGACAATGCATATTGGGTGTGTAGGACAATGCATATTGGGTGTGTAGGACAATGCATATTGGGTGTGTAGGACAATGCATACTGGGTATGTAGGACAATGCATATTGAGTGTGTAAGACAATGCATATTGGGTGTGTAGGACAATGCATATTGAGTGTGTAGGACAATGCATATTGGGTGTGTAGGACAATGCATATTGAGTGTGTAGGACAATGCATATTGGGTGTGTAGGACAATGCATACTGGGTGTGTAGGACAATGCATATTGAGTGTGTAGGATAATGCATAGTGAGTGTGTAGGATAGCACATATTGGGTGTGTAGGACAATACATATTGAGTGTGTAGGACAATGCATATTGAGTGTGTAGGATAGCACATATTGGGTGTGCAGGACAATACATATCGAGTGTGTAGGACAATGCATATTGGGTGTGTAGGACAATACATACTGGGTGTGTAGGACAATGCACATTGAGTGTGTAGGACAATGCATACTGGGTGTGTAGGACAATGCATACTGGGTGTGTAGGACAATGCATATTGAGTGTGTAGGACAATGCATATTTGGTGTGTAGGACAATGTATATTGGGTGTGTAGGACAATGTATATTGGGTGTGTAGGACAGTGCATATTGAGTGTGTAGGACAGTGCATACTGGGTGTGTAGGACAATGCATATTGGGTGTGTATGACAATGCATATTGAGTGTGTAGAACAATGCATACTGGGTGTGTAGGACAATACATATTGAGTATGTAGGACAATGCATATTGAGTGCTTAGGACAATGCATATTGGGTGTGTAGGACAATGCATATTGGGTGTGTAGGACAATGCATACTGGGTGTGTAGGACAATACATATTGGGTGTGTAGGACAATGCATACTGGGTGTGTAGGACAATGCATATTGGGTGTGTAGGACAATGCATTGGGTGTGTAGGACAATGCATATGGGTGTGTAGGACAATGCATACTGGGTGTGTAGGACAATGCATATTGAGTGTGTAAGACAATGCATATTGGGTGTGTAGGACAATGCATATTGAGTGTGTAGGACAATGCATATTGGGTGTGTAGGACAATGCATATTGAGTGTGTAGGACAATGCATATTGGGTGTGTAGGACAATGCATACTGGGTGTGTAGGACAATGCATATTGAGTGTGTAGGATAATGCATAGTGAGTGTGTAGGATAGCACATATTGGGTGTGTAGGACAATACATATTGAGTGTGTAGGACAATGCATATTGAGTGTGTAGGATAGCACATATTGGGTGTGCAGGACAATACATATCGAGTGTGTAGGACAATGCATACTGGGTGTGTAGGACAATGCATATTGAGTGTGTAGGACAATGCATATTGGGTGTGTAGGACAAGGCATATTGGGTGTGTAGGACAATGCATATTTGGTGTGTAGGACAATGTATATTGGGTGTGTAGGACAATGCATATTGGGTGTGTAGGACAATGCATATTTGGTGTGTAGGACAATGTATATGGGGTGTGTAGGACAATGCATACTGGGTGTGTAGGACAATGCATATTGGGTGTGTAGGACAATGCATACTGGGTGTGTAGGACAATGCATACTGGGTGTGTAGGACAATGCATATTGAGTGTGTAGAACAATGCATACTGGGTGTGTAGGACAATGCATATTGAGTGTGTAGGACAATGCATACTGGGTGTGTAGGACAATGCATATTGGGTGTGTATGACAATGCATATTGGGTGAGTAGGACAATGCATATTGAGTGTGTAGGACAATGCATATTGGGTGTGTAGGACAAGGCATATTGGGTGTGTAGGACAATGCATATTGGGTGTGTAGGACAATGCATATTGAGTGTGTAGGACAATGCATATTGGGTGTGTAGGACAATGCATATTGAGTGTGTAGGACAATGCATATTGGGTGTGTAGGACAATGCATATTGAGTGTGTAGGACAATGCATATTGGGTGTGTAGGACAATGCATATTGGGTGTGTAGGACAAGGCATATTGGGTGTGTAGGACAATGCATATTGGGTGTGTAGGACAATGCATATTGAGTGTGTAGGACAATGCATATTGGGTGTGTAGGACAATGCATATTGAGTGTGTAGGACAATGCATATTGGGTGTGTAGGACAATGCATATTGGGTGTGTAGGACAATGCATATTGGGTGTGTATGACAATGCATATTGAGTGTGTAGGACAATGCATATTGGGTGTGTAGGACAATGCATATTGGGTGTGTAGGACAATGAGCCATGTATACTTTAAACACACACAATGTTATTCATGTTCCAATGAACACTACACTTGCATGACGGTAATATGTAGGCAGGCCGGTTAGCTCATTTGGTAGAGCATTCACCCTGTAGGTGATAGGGTTCGAGTCCCGGACTGGCTGCATGTCCTTCCTCACAAGGGTCACATGAAACGATATATATTTCTCGAACAAATAATGGAAGATATTTATCTGTGCATTAACCCTTTCGACACCACAGACCTCTAAATAGGCTTACAAAAAGTGTAGATCCAGATGAGCCGGCTCGTGACGAGCCGTCTCATCAGGATCTGCACTTTTTGCCAGTGATATGACTATTTTTAGACATAATTACCCATTTTGATAAATGAACTTGTCCAAATGTGATTTTCTGATTCATTTATTGGTTTATGAATATCATGGACCAGTCCATGTGAGTTACTTGGTGTTGAATGGGTTAAGAGAGTGTAGCTCACCGATGACCCACTACGGACAGTGAGTGTAGTTCCCGTCAGAGTCGTCAGTGCTTCATCCTCGGTGAACACGGTAACAGAACCAAACGTTTTTATATCAAGATTATCGATTAAGTTCTCTGTCACCTTATGATGATCAATGGTCAAGTTACATTTAGCATTCACTGTGATGTTCTCCATACTACGGAAATAACCTGTAATTAGAGATATCTAGCATTCACTGTGATGTTCTCCATACTACGGAAATAACCTGTAATTAGAGATATCTAGCATTCACTGTGATGTTCTCCATACTACGGAAATAACCTGTAATTAGAGATATCTAGCATTCACTGCGATGTTCTCCATACTACGAAAATAACCTGTAATTAGAGATATCTAGCATTCACTGTGATGTTCTCCATACTACGGAAATAACCTGTAATTAGAGATATCTAGCATTCACTGTGATGTTCTCCATACTACGGAAATAACCTGTAATTAGAGATATCTAGCATTCACTGTGATGTTCTCCATACTACGGAAATAACCTGTAATTAGAGATATCTAGCATTCACTGCGATGTTCTCCATACTATGGAAATAACCTGTAATTAGAGATATCTAGCATTCACTGCGATGTTCTCCATACTATGGAAATAACCTGTAATTAGAGATATCTAGCATTCACTGCGATGTTCTCCATACTACGGAAATAACCTGTAATTAGAGATATCTAGCATTCACTGCGATGTTCTCCATACTATGGAAATAACCTGTAATTAGAGATATCTAGCATTCACTGCGATGTTCTCCATACTATGGAAATAACCTGTAATTAGAGATATCTAGCATTCACTGCGATGTTCTCCATACTACGGAAATAACCTGTAATTAGAGATATCTAGCATTCACTGCGATGTTCTCCATACTATGGAAATAACCTGTAATTAGAGATATCTAGCATTCACTGCGATGTTCTCCATACTATGGAAATAACCTGTAATTAGAGATATCTAGCATTCACTGCGATGTTCTCCATACTACGGAAATAACCTGTAATTAGAGATATCTAGCATTCACTGCGATGTTCTCCATACTATGGAAATAACCTGTAATTAGAGATATCTAGCATTCACTGCGATGTTCTCCATACTACGGAAATAATCTGTAATTAGAGATATCTAGCATTCACTGCGATGTTCTCCATACTACGGAAATAACCCGTAATTAGAGATATCTAGCATTTACAGTAATGTTTACATACTACGGAAATAACCTGTAATTAGAGATATCTAGCATTCACTATGATGTTCTCCATACTACAGAAATAACCTGTAATTAGAGATATCTAGAAATTATGGTATAGTTTACATACTATGGACATAACATATAATTAGAGATATCTAGCAATCCCAGTATTTTACACATACTAGGGACATAACTTGTAATTAGAGATATCTAGCATTTATAGTATTGTTTCCATACTACAGACATGAACTGTAATTATATACATCTAGCATTCGCGGTAATATTTATATATTACGAAAATAACCTGTAATTAACGATGCAATGATATTGTTTACATACTATGGAAATAACATCTAATTAGAGATATCTAACAGTCATGGTTGTGTTCTCCACATATAATTAGAGAGATCTAACATTCACGGTGGTGTTCCCCACATGTAATTAGAGATATCTAACATTCATGGTCGTGTTCTCCACATATAATTAGAGAGATCTAACATTCATGGTCTCCACACATAATTAGAGAGATCTAACATTCATGGTCGTGTTCTCCACATATAATTAGAGAGTTCTAACATTCATGGTCGTGTTCTCCACATATAATTAGAGAGATCTAACATTCATGGTCGTGTTCTCAACATGTAATTAGATATATCTAACATTCATGGTGGTGTTCTCCACATATAATTAGAGATATCTAGCATTCATGGTGGCGTTCTCCACATGTAATTAGAGCTAACATTCATGGTCGTGTTCTCCACATATACCTAGAGAGATCTAACATTCATGGTTGTGTTCTCCACATATAATTAGAGATATCTAACATTCATGGTCGTGTTCTCCACATATAATTAGAGAGATCTAACATTCATGGTCGTGTTCTCCACATATACCTAGAGATATCTAACATTCATGGTCGTGTTCTCCACATATAATTAGAGAGATCTAACATGCATGATGGTGTTCTCCACATGTGATTAGAGATATCTAACATTCTGGTCGTGTTCTCCACATATAATTAGAGATATCTAACATTCATGGTGGTGTTCTCCACAAATAATTAGAGAGATCTAACATTCATGGTGGTGTTCTCCACATATAATTAGAGACAGTCAGGTTAATATATAACAATGAATCTGAATTTCTCCACATGAATCTAATTTTATATTATGTTATATTTCGGGTTTTACGCCTGCATCAGCACCATTTTGGGCTATATCGCCGGCGGGCAGTTTACCTAACAACACCTTTCCTGGGCAGGCTCCAACGGTTAACCAGTACTTGGGTGCACCAACCTCCGTAAGAAACTGCCAACTTTTTCATATAAATGAGACACGGTCTGAGCGGGCCTCGAACCCACATGAATCTAAGTTATCGAAATAGTATCTCGGAATAAAATTTATAATTTCTTGATTGTTAATAATAGTAACTCTACAACAGTACTGGTATGAGCGACTGGTTTTTTTCTATTACCACCCGTGGCAGATAAAATCTGATTTATCCGGAAACGTTTACTGGGTCTTTTAGTTGGAATCCTTTGGGTTTCACTGTTGTTCCGCAATCAGATGTTGCGGTATGATACATGTGACTTTATCAAAATTATGTTTAATTAATTGATAACTAATTATTACAGCAAAGTATACATTGGATATACTGTAGGACATACTGTAGGATATACTGAAGGACACACTGTAGGATATACTGTAGGACATACTGAAGGACATACTGTAGGAAATATTGTAGGACATGCTGTAGGATACACTGTAGGACATACTGTAGGACATACTGTAGGACATACTGAAGGATATACTGTAGGACATACTGAAGGACATACTGAAGGACATACTGTAGGATATACTGTAGGACATACTGTAGGATATACTGTAGGATATAATGTAGGACATACTGTAGGACAAACTGTAGGACATACTGTAAGATATACTGTAAGACATACTGTAGGATATACTGTAGGACAAACTGTAGGACATACTGTAAGATATACTGTAGGACATACTGTAGGACAAACTGTAAGACATACTGTAAGACATACTGTAAGACATACTGTAGGGACATACTGTAAGACATACTGTAGGACAAACTGTAGGACATACTGTAGGACAAACTGTAAGACATACTGTAGGGTATACTGTAGGAGATACTGTAGGACATACTGTAGGACAAACTGTAAGACATACTGTAGGATATACTGTAGGACATACTGTAGGACAAACTGTAAGACATACTGTAGGATATACTGTAGGACAAACTGTAAGACATACTGTAGGATATACTGTAGGACATACTGTAGGACATACTGTTGGACAAACTGTAAGACATACTGTAGGATATACTGTAAGATATCTGTCGAGATTTAATAATTTAATAATTATAAGATGAGAATACGGATGAAAATGATAGCATGTGGTGTAAAGGAAACAAAGTTAAAAACAGAGGAAACCAATTAAGAGGACCTATCCTCATTAAATAATATTCAGGGGGAGTAACTGACAAATGTCTCTCATTACTGGTAGGCAGAAATTGCAATCTGTACCTGTTATGTACATATCAATGCCACGGCAGTCAAGTTCTGGTGGTAAATTCAAGTCTGATTCCCTCTGTGACAGGATACTAATTGTTTGTAGAACACGGTTCTGGGTATCTTCGTATTTCTGGGTTTTCCGGACTGTTAATCTACCTGTGTCATCACCCTCTATAGCATGGGCTGTCAGGGTCATGTTTTCGCCATCCATATTGAGAGAGGCCCCACCCAAAATGTCCATCTGAAAAAGATCAAAGTGTATATGCAGGTGCTTTGCCATTCCAGAGGTAATTCAATCTCAGAGACCAGTGCACACCTAATTCTATGCTTGGAGGTCATTCCAGAGGTAAATCTACCCTAGAGGCCATTCCAGAGGTAATTCTACCTTGTAGACCATTCTCGAGGTAATTCTACCTTGTAGACCATTACAGAGGTAATTCTACCTTGTAGACCATTCCAGAGGTAATTCTACCTTGTAGACCATTCCAGAGGTAAATCTACCCTAGAGGCCATTCCAGAGGTAATTCTACCTTGTAGACCATACTAGAGGTAATTCTACCGTGTAGACCATTCCAGAGGTAATTCTACCTTGTATGCCATTACAGAGGTAATTCTACCTTGTAGACCATTCCAGAGGTAATTCTATCTTGTAGACCATTCCAGAGGTAATTCTACCTTGTAGACCATTACAGAGGTAATTCTACCTTGTAGACCATTCCAGAGGTAATTCTACCTTGTAGACCATTCCAGAGGTAATTCTACCTTGTAGACCATTCTAGAGGTAATTCTACCTTGTATGTCATTACAGAGGTAATTCTACCTTGTAGGCCATTACAGATGTAATTCTACCTTGTAGACCATTCTAGAGGTAATTCTACCTTGTAGACCATTCTAGAGGTAATTCTACCTTGTAGGCCATTCTAGAGGTAATTCTACCTTGTAAGCCATTACAGAGGTAATTCTACCTTGTAAACCATTCTAGAGGTAATTCTACCTTGTATGCCATTACAGAGGTAATTCTACCTTGTAGGCCATTACAGATGTAATTCTACCTTGTAGACCATTCTAGAGGTAATTCTACCTTGTAGGCCATTACAGAGGTAATTCTACCTTGTAGGCCATTACAGAGGTAATTCTACCTTGTAGGCCATTACAGAGGTAATTCTACCTTGTAAGGCCATTACAGAGGTAATTCTACCTTGTAGACCATTCTAGAGGTAATTCTAATGTATATTATGTTATATTTCGGGTTTTACGTCTGCATCAGCACCATTTCGGGCTATATCACCGGCGGCAGTTTACCTAACAACACCTTTCCTGGGCAGGTTCCAGCAGTTAACCAGTACTTAGGTGCACCAACCTCCGTAAGAAACTGCTAACTTTTTCATATAAATGAGACACGGCCTGAGCGGGACTCGAACCCGTGACCATCAGTGATGATAGGTTACAGTGGTATACAAGTCAGCGACCATAACCACTCGACCACGGAGGCGGACAATTCTAATGTAATCAAAGTGTGATCTGCATAAATATATGTATTTTACCTCATTAATTATAAACTGAAAAAACAATTTATAAAGAGACACGGTCTGAACGGAAGTGATTCAATACATCATGATTATTACGAGCTACTAATTAACATCAGTTTTTTTCAATTAATATTTAATAATAAGGTGATGGACTTGCTTAAGATTCCTCGAGCATGATTAATATAAGTTGTATTGGAACATGTTTCGCAATCGAGCTAAAATAAATGTGTATAAACTAATTATACACTATCTCATAAAATTCTGAGCAAGGTAAGGTTACATTATGTACCTTGTCAAATGCAAAATCACTGCTGTCTTCCTCTGGCAAAATGTAGCTTGCGCCATTGTCATTGCAGTACGGAGTTTGGGTGAGTGAGGCGGGATCTTCACGTACATATATCTCAATCTCGCTCATGGCTACATAGCTCCCTGTAGCCTTCAGGAAAATGATTATCTGAAAAGAATGAATAAGAATTTATGTGTATTAATCATTTGATGTGTATTAATTGATGTATATTAATATATGCATATTAATTGATGTGTATTAATTATTTCATGTGTATTAATTATTTCATGTGTATTAATTATTTCATGTGTATTAATTGATGTGCATTAATCACAGCACATTTATAGATGCACATTAATTGATGTGTATTAATTTGTGTATTTATTAATTGATGGTGTATTAATTGTTGTATATTAATATATGCATTTTAATTGATGTGTATTAACTATTTGATGTGTATTAATTATTTCATGTGTATTAATTGATGTGCATTAATCACTGCACATTAATTGATGTGTATTAATTTGTGTATTTATTTATTGATGGCATATTAATTGTTGTATATTAATATATGCATATTAATTGATGTGTATTAACTGATGTGCATGACATCATTATAAATTAATTGCTGGATTCTCATTTCAATATTGTCCCAAGTTGATGTGACACTTTTTAAGAATATTTTTTGTTCAGAAAATTACACTTAATTGTTCTAATCTGATAGTGGCCATATACCTAACAAGTTCTAATCTGATAGTGGCCATATACCTAACCAGTTCTAATCTGATAGTGGCTATATACCTAAACAAGTTCTAATCTGATAGTGGCCATATACCTAAACAAGTTCTAATCTGATAGTGGCCATATACTTAAACAAGTTCTAATCTGATAGTGGCCATATACCTAAACAAGTTCTAATCTGATAGTGGCTGTATACCTAAACAAGTTCTAAGCTGATAGTGGCTATATACCTAAACAAGTTCTAATCTGATAGTGGCCATATACCTAAACAAGTTCTAATCTGATAGTGGTCATATACCTAAACAAGTTCTAATCTGATAGTGGTCATATACCTAAACAAGTTCTAATCTGATAGTGGCCATATACCTAACAAGTTCTAATCTGATAGTGGCCATATACCTAAACAAGTTCTAATCTGATAGTGGCCATATACCTAAACAAGTTCTAATCTGATAGTGGCCATATACCTAACAAGTTCTAATCTGATAGTGGCTATATACCTAACAAGTTCTAATCTGATAGTGGCTATACACCTAAACAAGTTCTAATCTGATAGTGGCCATATACCTAAACAAGTTATAATCTGATAGTGGCCATATACCTAAACAAGTTCTAATCTGATAGTGGCCATATACCTAAACAAGTTCTAATCTGATAGTGGCCATATACCTAAACAAGTTATAATCTGATAGTGGCCATATACCTAACAAGTTCTAATCTGATAGTGGCCATATACCTAACCAGTTCTAATCTGATAGTGGCCATATACCTAACAAGTTCTAATCTGATAGTGGCTATATACCTAAACAAGTTCTAAGCTGATAGTGGCCATATACCTAACAAGTTCTAATCTGATAGTGGCTATATACCTAACCAGTTCTAATCTGATAGTGGCTATATACCTAACACGTTCTAAGCTGATAGTGGCCATATACCTAACAAGTTCTAAGCTGATAGTGGCTATATACCTAACAAGTTCTAATCTGATAGTGGCTATATACCTAAACAAGTTCTAATCTGATAGTGGCTATATACCTAACAAGTTCTAATCTGATAGTGGCCATATACCTAAACAAGTTCTAATCTGATAGTGGCCATATACCTAACAAGTTCTAATCTGATAGTGGCTATATACCTAACAAGTTCTAATCTGATAGTGGCTATATACCTAACAAGTTCTAATCTGATAGTGGCTATACACCTAAACAAGTTCTAATCTGATAGTGGCCATATACCTAAACAAGTTATAATCTGATAGTGGCCATATACCTAAACAAGTTCTAATCTGATAGTGGCCATATACCTAAACAAGTTCTAATCTGATAGTGGCCATATACCTAAACAAGTTATAATCTGATAGTGGCCATATACCTAACAAGTTCTAATCTGATAGTGGCCATATACCTAACAAGTTCTAATCTGATAGTGGCCATATACCTAACAAGTTCTAATCTGATAGTGGCCATATACCTAACAAGTTCTAATCTGATAGTGGCTATATACCTAACCAGTTCTAATCTGATAGTGGCTATATACCTAACATGTTCTAAGCTGATAGTGGCCATATACCTAACAAGTTCTAAGCTGATAGTGGCTATATACCTAACAAGTTCTAATCTGATAGTGGCTATATACCTAAACAAGTTCTAATCTGATAGTGGCTATATACCTAAACAAGTTCTAATCTGATAGTGGCTATATACCTAACAAGTTCTAATCTGATAGTGGCTATATACCTAAACAAGTTCTAAGCTGATGTAGGTTTTACACCAAAGCAATCTGGTAGTAGTAATGTTACGATGTGGACTCGGCGAGGCTCTCCGGACGTAATCACAGCAACAACAAAGTCTTAATAATATTTAATTACATCTAAGAGCCGACATTATAACCAACACAGAGACGCTAGTCTCAATAGTAACCAACCAGGCTCTCTCTCAGCTCTCTAAGCTGTCCGAGATGGTTTTATAGACAACTGTTGACAATTTGGCATGGAATATCAAATAGACTTGATCACACGATCATGCGTTTCCATGACCCTGTGACCCCGTCCGTGTCTACTGCCAGAGATAGTGCAATATCTCTGCAAACCACGCATTAATTCCGGCTTGCACCAGTCAATTCATTGTGTATACGCTGCTTAGTAAGCACTCTATCACCACATGCCTGGTGAAATCCCATTTGATGTTTGCGTGATCCAAACAATGGAATTCCTCCATCCATTTTATCAAGTGCAGACATGTATATCATATGTCCCCAACAAAGGACATACCGTACACACACTGAAAAGACTGTTGTCCTATTATATAATCATACATGTTTAAATAATTAAATGAAGAGTCATCAAAATATAAGGTAATTAATCACTACACATGTATATAGGCGTAAGGCAAAAGGTAACTATGCTACTCTAACTATACCTAAATACGTTCTTATATAATATTGGACAGAGACTTGAAGAAGTCAAAATTTGATAGTGGACAAATACCTAAATGCGTTTTAATATGGTGTTAAGATAATTCTAAGCCACATGCACAAGTTTTAGACAGGACTCGATGAGATGGACACACACACAGATACTTCACTGATTATAGACGACAGTATGTGTACCTGGTCAACGTTATCCTTGATTTCCACGGTACCATACTGGTCGGCTTCCTTTTGGGTCTGGCAGTAGTTTGTGGATACAAATCCGTCTGTATTATTTGTTGCCATTTGTCCATCTAGGGAACTCTCAACAGCATATGAGGTGACCAGGCTTCCAAAGTGGTGATTGGATCTGTAAAAATTAACCAACTCATGTAAAATAATTGTGCGAGCGGCTACATCTGTCTGAATGCAATACACAGAATCGAACCCTACAACTATTACGCGGGAGACCTCAGGTGCCCTGTAGCCAGTCTTTCAGGAATGGCTATGCACCCAGTTAGAACCACCAACCTTCCATGTGAGGAAGCTATGATAATTGGCACCTAAAGCCGTTAGGGGCAAGTGTCCTCAACCATGCCCCTCCATCTGTAAAATATTTGAATTAAAGGTAAGCTGTAGGTGTTGCAATAGAACTTGGTTTATAGTAAAGACATCTGTCCCCTCATACAGGCCTGCCTATCATACATGCCTGCCTATCATACACACATGCCCCTCATACATGCATGTCCCTCATACATGCCTGCCCCTCATACATGCCTGCCCCTCATACATGCCTGTCCCTCATACATGCCTGCCCCTCATACACACATGCCCCTCATACATGTCTGCCTATCATACACACATGCCCCTCATACATGCCTGCCCCTCATACAGGCCTGCCTATCATACACACATGCCCCTCATACAGGCCTGCCCCTCATACAGACCTGCCTATCATACACACATGCCCCTCATACATGCCTGCCTATCATACACACATGCCTGTCCCCTCATACACCTCATACATGCCTGCACCTCATACACACATGCCTGTCCCTCATACACCTCATACATGCCTGTCCCCTCATACACCTCATACATGCCTGTCCCCTCATACACCTCATACATGCCTGTCCCCTCATACATGCCTGCTATCATACACACATGCCTTCCCCTCATACATGCCTGCCCCCATACACACATCCCCTCATACATGCCTGCCCCATACACACATGCCCCTCATACATGCTGCCCCCATACACACATGCCTGTCCCCTCATACATGCCTGCCTATCATACATGCCTGCCCATCATACACACATGCCCCCCATACATGCATGTCCCCCATACATACATGCCCCTCATACATGCCTGCCCCTCATACATGCCTGTCCCTCATACATGCCTGCCCCTCATACACACATGCCCCTCATACATGTCTGCCTATCATACACACATGCCCCTCATACATGCCTGCCCCTCATACAGGCCTGCCTATCATACACACATGCCCCTCATACAGGCCTGCCCCTCATACAGACCTGCCTATCATACACACATGCCCCTCATACATGCCTGCCTATCATACACACATGCCTGTCCCCTCATACACCTCATACATGCCTGCACCTCATACACACATGCCCCTCATACATGCCTGCTCCTCATATATGCCTGCCTATCATACACACCTGCCCCCCTCATAGATGTCTGAACCTAATACACACCAACTCCACACATGCCCCTCATACATGTCTGCCCCTCATATATGCCTGTCCCTCATACATGCCTGCCTATCATACACACATGCCCCCCTCATAGATGTCTGACCCTAATACACACCAACCCTTCATACACACTTGTACCTCATACATGCATGTCCCTCATACACACGACAAGGAAGTATGTGAGATGATATGCCAGATCGGATCGATGCGTTTTCTCTGGGTACTCAGGTTTCCTCCCATACGAATGACAACATACACAGTTACATACGCGCCAAATGAGTTTAAGCACTATGAGAACGATATGGTGATGTCCATAGGCAAGATACTTAAATCCACACTTCCTCCCCTCTCTCCCTCACTGTGATGGATTCTGTCACGAATGAGGTCTCGAGAGCGATTAATCTAATGTTGTAATAACTTGCTTCGCAATCGAGGTAAACTAAATTTGTATCGAATATGCTCAATGTTCTAATTACCCGCTGTAGTATTCATAGTGGCTAGTCTGGCAGTACGGGAAAATACGAAGATATTCCACATATGTTTTGTACGGTAGATCGAAGGTCAAGGTGGCTGCTGCTCCTGCTGCCATGTAGAATGTGTCCACATTTGCTTGTGTATCATGGAATAGGTAGCTGAGAGGGTAAGTGGGGCTGTAGTTAGCATTGACTTGGTGCCTGGAGTAGGGCTGCGCGTCCGTGGTGACGGTAATACCACTGTGAGTATGGAATGTTAGTTCTGGGTTCATTGTACTGGCGTAATAGTTTCCTGTCAAATTGAGTCGTTCTACTTGATAAATCCTGTTGCTAGTCGAGTATCCACCATTGTCAGTCAACAAGTACCGAGAGGATGCATTTACGACCTGTAATTAAACAAGGAACACAACATATAGTTTATATTAGGAATGGCAACAAATATTCGAATATTCGCTTGGACGTTTGAATATCCGAATACTATTTCAGTATTCGGAAAAAAAATTATATTTGCAAAAAATAAAATTGTCACGTCATACGTACTTGCAGTCCATTATTATTAATATTGGACTGCTGTCAGAAGGCCAGAGTATTATATTGAACACTATGCGTAAATGTACGAAATTAACAATTTTAATTAGTAGGATCTTGTTATAAAAGTGTCTGTTTTAAGTAAGATATAAGCCTCAAACGGTTCCAATATCTAAAATGTTGGTACTGTCTTCGGCGCTACACGCCTCACACAGACCAATATTTTACATATTGGATCATTTTAGGCTTATATCCTATACATAAAACCTTCCAATACAAAAGAAATCGCCCCAGGATGTGTGAATAAACCATGTTGTGGTCGCATCCATGGCAGGTGTTAATTGACACTCTGCCATGTAATCGGATAATTACAATAGGTGCTAAGGTATGTATGTATGTTCCTTTAATGTCAAACCCCTTGCAGGGACTTAGACATGTTTTCCTGGGCAGGCTTAGCCGACCTAAGCGATTAACCAGTACTAAGCAATGTGTGTGAGGTGCCTTGCTCAATGACACTACATACTTGGCCTGACCGAGTATCGAACCCGAGACCGTTCGATTCCAAATCCGACGCTCTACCACTGGACCACGGACGCCACACTACAAAGGTAGGTAGGTGTGTTTAATTATGATGTCAAAACTGATTAGACGAGAAACTTCCTTTGAAATATTACAGACACTTTGCAACAACATGTATCTTAAAGCTTAATTAACTGCTCAATATTACTAAAAAGTACTAAGTACGATTTATAGTATATTCATATTGTCCTCAAAAATGCCGCCGGCTCAGTCACACGTTTGGAAAGACTTCAATCGCTCTGAGAATAAGAAAACTGCTAGGTGTAATCTATGCAAATTGGATTTAACATATTCGGATAAAACATCAATCTGAATACCGGTACTCATTTGAAAAACAAACACCCTTCAACGGAAAGCAGTGATATCGGCTTCATTTGTGAAAACGCCCATGAATATGCAGTGGCCGATAACAATAACTGAATGAGTCGTCATCATATTTGCATGGCCTTATAAGAAGAAGATGATGTTTAGGAGTAAAATAGAAATTACGTTAATTTGGCAATTTTAAAATTTTATAAGAGGCCGAGTGATTTTGAGTTTTTGATATTATATCAAATATTCGAATATCTTCTCGACCGAATGTTCGATTAACAAAATCGATATTCATTGCTAGGGATAGTTTATATACAATTTATTTTAGATAAATTGCAAAATAAGTTTTTACAATATTAGATAATATTAGATAATCGCTCTTGAGACCTCATTCGTCATGGAAACCATAGTAATGTGGAGAGAAGTGACAATGTAAATTGAAGTGTCTTGCCTAAGGGTACCATCATCATGGTCTTGGTGAGGCACAAACTCCCAACCTCTAGGTTACATGAGAGAACTACATACCTTCTGCTCAGTCCTGTACACACGTTGATAATTAAATCTGACCAGAGCTCTAGATAAGGTGCGCATACGCATAATTACGCATTTTCCCCCCCCCCAAAAAACGTATTCAAATCCATTGTCGTGCGTAAAATACATTTTGAATTTGAGACATGTGCGTAATAAAATGCATGATTTAGTCCAGTGTGAAACACGCCATTCACACAAACAATGGCGTATTCTCGTATCATTGGATCAAAGCGTGGTCGCTTTCGAAAGCCGCTGTCGCAAGCGACAGGTATTGTTACAATATTTAACTGTCCAACACAGTCACAACGTTCCACAGAACATTGCTAGGGTGTTAATTTACGATCTAATTGTATCCGTAGCCAATATATGTGAAAAGAAAAGCAAAAAACATACGGGTGTTAAGTTATCGGACAAAACGGTGCGGATATGGAAAAGCCAGTATAGTTGGCTTGAAGTTAACACAATCGACGGAGAACTTCATCTGAAGTGCTCGATTTGTACAAAACAGAATGAGTCTTCTGTGTGGGCTACTGGTGGGTCGTCAAACATTCAAAAGAACTCTATTGTTAGGCACTGTTGAGTCATCAGATCATAAAACAGCTGCAGAACAGTTCTGCTCTTCTGAAAGCTTGGTAAACTACCCTTTGCCAAAAAATTCAAGGGGTATATTACCCTTTGCCAAAAAATTCAAGGGGTAAAATACCCGTTACACCAAAACTTATCTAGAGCTCTGAATCTGACAATATATCTATTATCAACATATTTATTTATCGAAATATAGTTTAACCCTTTACACTACAACAGAATGGGCAGATTATTCATTACCGTCAAACCTGTCTTAAGCAGCCAGCCAAGGGAATCACAGAAAGTGGCTGCTTAACACAGGTGGCTGCTTAATAAAGGTCCAATGTATAATAATTGGGAATCTGGAAACTGGCTGCTTACTACAGGTTGGCTGCTTAATGGAGGTGACATGACCACTAACACAGGTTTTACTGTATTGTTCAAACACGGTATATTGCGGTATCGATGTTGAATACTTAAGCTACTGACCTGTGATTCGATGTAGACGGTTCCTGCGCCGCCATATTGATAGGTGCCGAATTCACCGTTCATGAGATATTCCCCAGTGAAGTGATTCTGATCTGTGTGGTAGATGGCAATTCTACCACCAGCTCCCCCGCCACTGTATGCTCCACCTATAAGCATTAAATATCCTTAAATACGCTTGCTTTAATTTTAACTGCCACTGCCCCAAGGATGTCACGTCACACTTGATTGACTGTATAAGTGTTCATTCAGCGAAATAAAAAATATGTCTTTTATGCTTTCCAACAAATTGCCAAATTTCAAGTTCAAGGTCACTGGTATAGTTGATGTTGGTGTTCAGGATTAGTCGTCAGATGTGCATACGAAATTTAGAAACAATACCTAACACGCTATTTTTGGCTGTCCGATTAGCGCAGTGGTTAGCGCGCTCGCTTTTCACCAATGCAACAGGGGTTCGATCCTCGGACTGGGAAGTATACGAAATGGTACAGTGGTCGACAGATCGGACAGGTGGGTTTTTTCCCGGGTACTTTGGTTTCCTCTCACACGAATGACCACATTTACGCTTTCATTCGCGTCAACAAGAGTGATTAATATAAGTTGCTAAAGCTTGCTTCGCAATTGTTGTAAAATAAATAAAGTTTAAACCTTTAAACACCCTATTTTTGAGAATCTGAAATAACAATGTTTGAGTTTTTTGGACGCAGTAACAATTTCTGAAATTATACTATTTTTGACAAAATTTCAAGTTCAAGGTCACTGGTAAGGTGGGGGGTACTTACTGTGGGTGTAGAGAATTAGTTCGCGGATGTGCATGCACAATTTTAAATCAATACCCGGTACCTTTGACAATATTTAAGAAATGATAATGTTCGAGGTTTTTATAATGCATAAATCATTTCTGAGATTGAACTATATTTGGCCATAATTCAAGTTCTTGGTGGTGGAACATGCTAGAATAACCAGTAGAAATATCATACAAGTTATCGATGCGTTATATTGGACCAGTTTTTGAATCATATGCATATCCATGTAATTGTCTTAGTTTATACAAATTTATTTTAGCTCGATTTAGATCAACTTATATTAATCACTCTCGAGACCTCATTCCTGATGGAATCCATCGCCACGAGGGAGAGAGAAGAGGCAACGTGGAATTTAAATGCCTTGCTTGCGGGCACAATCGTAACGGCTCCAGCGGGGCTCGAACTCCGGACCGTTCGCACCTGAAGCGAACGCGCATGCACTGCGCTATCACGACTTCCACTTGCAATTGTTTTGACGCTGTTGCTGCCATTGCCAGACCTTTTTTCCCTGCCAAATGCGTAACTGCCAGCGGGAACCCTGTTCCGAGGAGTTTCACTGGTAGTGAAACTAATAATCAATTATTTTATTTTGTCCTGTCTTACACACATTTCCGACAGCATTATTACAAGCATACATTTCTAAAACCAGTTAATTTTGTGCAGCTTACCAGCGCCTCCAGTGACCTCGATTGTTCCCGTTCCATCTAGGTGATTGACCTCAACATATATGGAACCACCAGCACCACCTCCTGCCTTGCTGTCACCACCATTTTCTCCATTGCTATGTAAACGACCTTCAACTCGGAGTTCATCTTCCACATACAGGTATATTATCCCTGTAATACAATGTTCAGTTAAACTCAAATGCAAATTTCTATAGAATGTATTGTCTTATTATATGGTATAATTTTCCCCCAAATATTTGCCTCAAAAACTGAGTATTTCAACTAATAAACAAACGTCGTATATGCAGTTTGTTGACATAACATAAAATGTAAATAGGGTCGACATTCATACGTAATACAAAGCGTTTATCCTGAATAACACGAGTTATGCTACATATTTACCGTGATATCTCACATGTGTGCCTATGCATATTTATTTGTAGACTAATCTTAATTAAATTATCTCTAAACGAAAGTATCACATGTTTAGTATTGACTCCAATGACAATAAACGTCAATTCAGGAACCTGGATGACCTTGAAAGTTTGCATACCACAATAAAATACTGTTAAATTGATTCAATGTTAGTGTTCGATGTATTCAGAAGAATTTGAGGGAGCAATGCATTTATACGTGAAAAAAATCCAGCTGTAGAAAGTATTTACAATCCAACTGTAGAAAGTATTTACAATCCAACTGTAGAAAGTATTTACAATCAAATTGTAGAAAGTACAGTCAAACCTGTGCTAACGACCACCTCTTAATAGCGACCACCTGTCAACAACGGCCAGTTCAATTCCCCCCGTCCATACTCGTTCTTTAAAAGGCCGTGAATAACGACCACCTGCCGACCGCGACCAGTCAAAAGCATTCCAAACTAAGCCAAAATTAACCCAGAACAACGACCGCGTGTCATCATCGGTCACCAATCAAAGGTGTGAAAAATATATGGTCGTTAGTGCATCAATTTGTAGACAATTAGCCAAGTGGTATGTCCCCACTGGATTATCGGCCTGTTTGATTAGGTCACTTAATTACATATTTGTTTGTTACCAGTTCTAATCTTAAAAAGATTATGCATAATTATCGACATCGGCTCTTAATTGAGTAATCACACTTTTGTTAACTAACAATTTGTAAATGATGAAATAAGGGGAAGACTGTGCTGATGGAAAGCGCTCCAAAGACCGCATTACAGTTGCGCTATGTGCAAGCATGACTGGTAAATATATTATAATGAATCTACCTATTAGAATTATCCAGATTTGCCAAACATTTATTCAATTAAATCTTTGAAACAAATATAAAGCCCATATCGAGTGTATACTAAGGGACGTAACTCTAACGTAACACGCACATATGGAAAACCACGGCTGTAAAAATCAAATTACAAAATGATATGGTAAAAAACTGATATGATAAAATATTTCTAGTGAATTTTCTCTCCGTCTGCAAAAACATGTGCTACTTTAAATTGCCGTGTACCGTCGTTGGTTCTATACAGGTCGTGATGGGCTATTATTCATTTCCTCTGTAGTTGCATATTTTCGGATTGAGAAAATTCGGACTAATGCCAAGTCAAACCAGAAGACGCATAAGTCACACAATGAAAACAGACAGTTGTTCTAAACAAACGAAAATCAGTGACTTTTCACTAGATAAGATAATCATAAGATACTTCATTATGTGCTAATATCAACTGTATAAATTTTAAAGACTACAATACATTGTACATTATTTATTAAATATGATAAAATGATACATATACCTGCTATTTCTTTCTACACAGTACAGTTTAACATTAGTAAGAAAAGAGAGCCAGTGATTGTATATGAAGATCATGATTGATGACCCTCCGAATAAAGACCACCTCTGAACAAAGACCACTTTGCCTATTTCCCAAGGCCGGTCTTTGTTCACAGGTTTGACTGTATTTACAATCCAACTGTAGAAAGTATTTACAATCCAAGTGTAGAAAATCTTTACTATCAAACTGTAGAAAGTATTTACAATCAAACTGTAGAAAGTATTTACAATCCAACTGTAGACAGTATTTATAATCCAACTGTAGAAAGTATTTACAATCCAACTGTAGAAAGTATTTACAATCCAACTGTAGAAAGTATTTACAATCCAACTGTAGAAAGTATGTACAATCCAACTGTAGAAAGTATTTACAATCCAACTGTAGAAAGTATTTACAATCCAACTGTAGAAAGTATTTACAATGCTACTGTAGTAAGTATTTACAATCCAACTGTAGAAAGTAATCCAACTGTAGAAAGTATTTACAATCCAACTGTAGAAAGTAATCCAACTGTAGAAAGTATTTACAATCCAACTGTAGAAAGTAATCCAACTGTAGAAAGTATTTACAATCCAACTGTAAACAGTATTTACAATCCAACTGTAGAAAGTATTTACAATCCATGGTAGACAGTATTTACAATCCAACTGTAGACAGTATTTACAATCCAACTGTAGAAAGTAATCCAACTGTAGAAAGTATTTACAATCCAACTGTAGAAAGTAATCCAACTGTAGAAAGTATTTACAATCCAACTGTAGAAAGTAATCCAACTGTAGAAAGTATTTACAATCCAACTGTAAACAGTATTTACAATCCAACTGTAGAAAGTATTTACAATCCATGGTAGACAGTATTTACAATCCAACTGTAGACAGTATTTACAATCCAACTGTAGAAAGTAATCCAACTGTAGAAAGTATTTACAATCCAACTGTAGAAAGTAATCCAACTGTAGAAAGTATTTACAATCCAACTGTAGACAGTATTTACAATCCAACTGTAGACAATTTTTACCTCCTCCTCTACCACCATTTCCGGATGAAGAATCTCCTCCACCACTTCCCATCATAGCTGGGGTGTAGATCGAGTCATAGGATAAAGCGGAATACAATCCAGATTTACATCTGCCTCCACGTCCACCATGACCCCCGCCAGAGCCTCCGCCTTCATAATCATTAGCATTTCTACCACTCCCTGGGCCGTCGCCTCCTGCATATCCAGTAAAATCAGCGTGGAAGTCACCTGAAATATCACACATACGCAGCAAATAAATAATCTGGTATATATAATCATAGAGACATGGAAATTCAGTGGGGACGAGTGTTTCCGGTCACTGGCTTAAAATCACTTGTCCCTCATCGTTGAAGGTTCGAATCCCACTGGGGGTGTCAAATTCTTTCATGTAAGGTTTTGTGGAAGGTTGGTGGTTCTACCACTTTGGGTGTCAGCCCATACCACATATACTGATCGGAAGGGCAGCCAGGGAGTTCTACCACCTATAATAGCAAGAGACAAATAAAAGTCTACACTCCCCACGACCCCAAAACAAATGTTTGAATGGTAGCTCCCAGTTTCAGACAACATAATTACCTGAGGGGTTAATGGTAACATTTTAAACTCCCAGTTTTAGACAACATAATTACCTGAGAGGTCAACGGTAACATTTTCAGCTTCCAGTTTTAGACAACATAATTACCTAAGAGGTCAATGGTAACATTTGTATCTCCCAGTTTCTGACAACATAATTACCTGATAGGTTAATGGTAACATTTGAAGCTCCCAGTTTTAGACAACATAATGACCTGAGAGGTCAATGGTAACATTGCATCTCCCAATTCAGACAACATAATTACCTGAGAGGTTAATGGTAACATTTGTATCTCCCAGTTTTAGACAACATAATTACCTGAGAGGTCAATGGTAACATTTGATGCTCCCAGTTTCAGACAACATAATTACCTGAGAGGTCAATAGTAACATTTGTATCTCCCAGTTTCAGACAACATAATTACCTGAGAGGTCAATGGTAACATTTGACGCTCCCAGTTTCAGACAACATAATTACCTGAGATGTTAATGGCAACAATTTTCAACTACCAGTTTCAGACAACATAATTACCTGAGAGGTCAATGGTAATCTTTTCAGCTACCAGTTGCAGACAACATAATTACCTAAGAGGTCAATGGTAACATTTGTATCTCCCAGTTTCTGACAACATAATTACCTGATAGGTTAATGGTAACATTTGAAGCTCCCAGTTTTAGACAACATAATGACCTGAGAGGTCAATGGTAACAATTGCATCTCCCAATTTCAGACAACATAATTACCTGAGAGGTTAATGGTAACATTTGTATCTCCCAGTTTTAGACAACATAATTACCTGAGAGGTCAATGGTAACATTTGATGCTCCCAGTTTCAGACAACATAATTACCTGAGAGGTCAATAGTAACATTTGTATCTCCCAGTTTCAGACAACATAATTACCTGAGAGGTCAATGGTAACATTTGACGCTCCCAGTTTCAGACAACATAATTACCTGAGATGTTAATGGCAACAATTTTCAACTACCAGTTTCAGACAACATAATTACCTGAGAGGTCAATGGTAATCTTTTCAGCTACCAGTTGCAGACAACATAATTACCTGAGAGGTCAATGGTAACATTTGTATCTCCCAGTTTTAGACAACATAATTACCTGAGAGGTCAATGGTAACATTTGTATCTCCCAGTTTTAGACAACATAATTACCCGAGAGGTCAATAGTAACATTTGTATCTCCCAGTTTCAGACAACATAATTACCCGAGAGGTCAATGGTAACATTTGAAGCTCCCAGTTTCAGACAACATAATTACCTGAGAGGTCAATGGTAATCTTTTCAGCTACCAGTTTTAGACAACATAATTACCTGAGAGGTCAATGGTAACATTTGTATCTCCCAGTTTTAGACAACATAATTACCCGAGAGGTCAATAGTAACATTTGTATCTCCCAGTTTCAGACAACATAATTACCCGAGAGGTCAATGGTAACATTTGAAGCTCCCAGCTTCAGACAACATAATTATCTGAGAGGTTAATGGTAACATTTGAAGCTCCCAGTTGGACAACATAATGACCTGAGAGGTCAATGGTAACAATTGCATCTCCCAATTTCAGACAACATAATTACCTGAGAGGTTAATGGTAACATTTGAAGCTCCTAGTTTTAGACAACATAATTACCTGAGAGGTCAATGGTAATATTTGTAGCTCCCAGTCTTAGGTCGTTGGTTCTCAAATAGCCGTTTCCGTTGATTTTCAGTAGTGTCACGTTCACCTGAATCTGTTTCTCTGCTGTTAGAGGCTCAAACTTGCCACCGGCACGTACAGAGATATTTTTGGCTACGATTTCACCTTCTTCATAGCCGTGGGAGTTTGCGTAGGACCAGATGTAGAGTTCTCCCCGATTCTCAATAGCGATAACTTCCATGCCTTCTATTGTACCGTTCAATTCAACCCATACTTCACGCAATGTTACTTTATTGGGTACCTCCACACGGCTATATCTGCATAAAGAAAGTGACTAAAAATTAGTTTGTTTTTGGGAATGTCGCATCAACAGCCCAGGCTGTGGAAGTCGTGATAGCGCAGTGGATGCGCGTTCGCTTCAGGTGTGAAAGGTCCGGAGTTCGAGCCCCGCTGGAGCTGTTACGATTGTGCCCTTAGGCAAGGCATTTAAATTCCACATTGCCTCTTCTCTCTCCTTTATAGCGATGGATTCCATCAGGAATGAGGTCTCGAGAGTTATTAATTATAAGTTGAAAGAACTTGTTTCGCAATCAAGCTAAAATAAATTTGTATAAACTAAGAGCCCAGGCTATATGGAGGCTCTCTATCTAGTATTGGTGAGGGAAGACACCGGGTGCCCCTACAAGCAGTATTTCTGGCACAAACAGGCACCCGGGTAGAACCACTGATCTTCCACAAGCCAGCTGGATAACTTCCTCACTTGAAATAATTCGACACCCCCAGCGGGATTCAAACCTATAGTGGTGAGGGGCAAAGTGAATGCCTAACTACTTGGCCACGGACGACCCCAGTTAAATCGAAATCAGTTCAACATTAAACCTACACAATGAAAGGTAAAATGGATCCAACATCGCTTGGGCATCAATCTTATTCGGCCGAATTTAAATTGAAAGTTATCAAAATAGCCGAAATGGTTGAGGGGGGGGGGCGGGGGAGGGGCACAGACACTCTGGTTCAGGAGGCCAGGGACTCTCCCGTGGAAGTAGAGTTGTAGGAATGGAATACAGACATGATCCACAGTGATTCTAGAAAATATACTATAATAGAAACTCACCGAGGTGAGTATTATTTTGTTTTGCTTAAAAATATGGGGGGGGGGGAGAGAGAGAGGCAGAGGGGGGATTATTGGTGGGTGCGTTTATTAGGGGATATACAGTATGCCAAATACTCAGCCTGAGCATACATGAGGTGAGCTAATAAGGTGACAGTGATGAATTGCAGTGATGAATTGCAGTGATGAATTGCAGTGATGAATTACAGTGATGAATTACAGTGATGAATTACAGTGATGAATTGCAGTGATGAATTACAGTGATGAATTACAGTGATGAATTGCAGTGATGAATTGCATTAACCTATTCATATATTTAAATCAGATCTGTTAACGTTAACCTGTGCAGACGGATATGTAGTTCAGTGGTAACACGCTAAACTGGTAATCCATGGATCGCAGGTTTCAGCCACCGTCTCACCCTAATAAACTTAACAGTCTTTCAGTCCTTTAAACCGAGGTCTCGTGTCGGTGCTTTACACCGTGCACGTAACAGTACCAGAGGAGACTCTGGAATGGGTCTCTGTCTGTATCATTGCACTATCCTCCAAAATATCTAAAATGACTAATCTGTTCAGGAGGCGTCGCTCATATGGGCAAGCGGTAGCGACGATAAATAAACGTAAAATACACACACACACTTTTACCTGTATGCTGCTAAATTAGCTGGTAGATAAACATCCACTTCTGTTAGACCAAATGTTTGATTCTTGCCAGCATGTAAAACACCAGATCTGTCACCCCAGAGGAAGGCAACGCGTACATCAATCACTTCTTTATCTGTGTCACTCAATATGGCGACATGGGCGTTGCCGCGTACATCGAGCTCCTTGAAGCTGTAATCAGCTTCCTCATGGAACATCCAGGTTACCCCGCCCGAGTAGCTGATATCACTATATTCACCGTCCAACAGATTTCGCAGATCACCTTGACTGTAGGTGGATGCATGTGGGTAATCGTGTCCATTGTTGTCGATAGTAAGCTTCTGCGTGAGTAATGTACCATTTGTCGTAGAGTCCAGGTAGGATGTGCCCGCACCACCCGTCTCACTATTACTGACACCTGAAATGGACCCCCCCCCCGTTGGAAATAGCCTTTTCATCTAATGTTATAGCTTTACAGGACATCCTGCGCATATGTCATTATTAGTCGATACTTTAAAGTGACACTACATCGGTGAAAACACAAATGTCTGCATAATGTAATTTGCTATTATATGGTATAATTTTTTTCCAAATATTTGCTTCAAAAACTGAGTATTTCAACAAATAAACAAAATGTCGTATACGCGGTTTGTTGACACAACAAAATAATGTAAATAGGGTCGACATTCATGCGTAATACAACGCGTGTATCCTGAATAACACGAATTATTTACCGTGATATCTCACATGTGTGCCTATTTATTTGTAGACTAATCTTAGTTAAAGTATCTCTAATCGAGTATCGCGTGAATAGTATTGACTTCAATGACAACAAACGTCAATTCATGAGCGTGGATGACCGTTATATGAAATCCTACTTTCACTCTTGAAAGCTGTATACCACAATCACACTGTTTATTGATTCAATGTTAGTGTTCGTATGCATTCAGAAGAAATTGTAGTAGCAACGCATTAATATGTGAAAAAATGCATTTTATTTGCTTTTTGCGATGTAATGTCGCTTTAAAGATTACCTAGTAAGTTGTTTCATCATACCATCAGGATGTGTTATTATATGTTATATTTCGGGTTTTATGCCTACATTAGCACCATTTCGGGCTATATCGCCGGCGGGCAGTTTACTTAACAACACCTTTCCTGGGCAGGCTCCAGCGGTTAACCAGTACTTGGGTGCACCAACCTCCGTAAGAAACTGCCAACTTTTTCATATAAATGAGACACGGCCTGAGCGGGGCTCGAACCCGTGACCATCAGTGATGATAGGTTACAGTGGTATACAAGTCAGCAACCTTAACCACTCGACCACGGAGGCGGACCATCAGGATGTGTATTTATAAGCAAGTTTCAAATTTATTGGCATAATCAGCAACTATATTGCCCTTGGCCATTTACAACAATAGAAATATGACAAAGACATCACAAAACATGTTACAGATATATAAACAAATACAATACAATACTGTTTAAGAAACAGACAGACGGATCTGTAGTCCCGTGGTAACACGCTGGACAGGTAATCCAGGGATCGCAGGTTCGATCCCCCGTCTGACCCTAATAACATTAACAGTCTTTCAGATGGGACGTTAAACCGAGGTCTCATGTCGGTGCTTTACACCGTGCACGTAAAAGAACCAGAGGAGACTCTGGAATGGGTCTCTGCCTGTATCATGCACTATCCTCCAAAAATCTAAAATGACTAAACTCTTCAGGAGGAGTCGCTCATATGGGCAACCGGTAGCGACGATAAATAAACGTAAAAACATACATTAAGAAACAGTAGTAATTGACAGGGGATAGTTAAAAGTATTAGTTAAAAGTCTGTGATATATGAAAATAATTGTTGGTGCAATAAGACTATTATACCGGTAATCATTGATGCTTTTATTGATATTTGTAATTGTTTTGTAATTGTTTGGTAATTGTTTTGTCATACAAAATGTTATGTATGTACTATGGCATGATGCACAAATAAAATTATACAATACTAAATAATGTACCTTGATATAGATGAAAACTTTTGGAATATGTAATACCTCCATTCGTCATTGTTTTATATTTCGTTTCGCATTTAAGGCAACATAATGTGGTGAACAAGGAACCAAAATGTTGAGTAACTTTGAACAGATGCTATGTATTGTTATCTTGCTTCCAGTTTAAGATATAAAGAACATATTTGTTAAATACTTCATGTTCACATGAACTATTTGTTAAAATTGTATGTATTATTGTTAATAAAAAATGGAAATAAACGGGGTTACCTATATAATGAGGGCCTCAAAAAAATAAAATGTAGAAATTAACATTTTACTAGGTATAGCTGCCAATATCTATTCCCATAGATATTGATTATTGAATATATAGTAGTATGCCTATTAAGTTTATACAAATTTATTTTAGCTCGATTGCGAAACAAGTTCTTACAACTTATATTAATCACTCTCGAGACCTCATTCCTAATGGAATTCATCGCCATGAGGAGTGAAGAGGCAACGTGGAATTTAGATGCCTTGCCTAAGGGCACACTCGTAACGGCTCCAGCGGGACCTATGTATGTGTATGTATGTTCCTTTAATGTCAAACCCCTCGCGGGGACTTAGACATGTTCTCCTGGGCAGGCTTAGCCGATCTAAGCGATTAACCAGTACTAAGCAATGTGTGTGAGGTGCCTTGCTCAATAAAACTACATACGTGGCCTGACCTAGTATCGAACCCGGGACCGTTCGATTCCAAATCCGACGCTCTACCACTGGACCACGGAAGCCACATGTATGATAGTATGCCTATTGCTTATCAGCAGTATGGAGATAAGAGGAGTAATTGGCCTCATTCTGTTATGGAGCAATAGGTTAGTATTCAACATCTATGCCACAACACACATGGTTGGAACAGCAATCCACTAATAACGGAGCAGAAGGTCGAGGGTTCGAACCATGTCAGGGGGTTCATTCTGATACGGCCAATTGGTGAGCCGCCAGCTAGTTAAATGATGGTTACAGATGCCCAATGTGGTTCATACCCTAATGGAAACTATTAACACGTGATTTACTATTTAAGAACTACTTCAGGTGAACTAACGTGTGAACAAGTGATTTTAATATAGTGCAAGATGTATGTATGTTTTCCTGTATTCCTATTAGGGGTGGCAACGAATAACGATAAACTATTAGAATATTCGTCAGGAAGGTATTCGTATATTCGATAGAATTCTATCAAAAACTATTAATCACTCAAACTCTTATAAAAATTGCCAAACTAACCTAATTTCTGTTTTACGTGTAAACGCCATCTTCTTCAAATAATTATTCAGATTGATATTGTACCCGAATATGTTAAATCCAATTTGTATAGATTACACCTAGCAGTTTTATTATTCTCAGAGTGACTCAAGCATTTCCAAACGTGTGACTGAGCGGGTGGCATTTATGAGGACAATATAATATTTGTTTCCGAATATTCAAATACTGGAATAGTATTCGGATATTCGGACGTTCGAGAGAATATTCGATTATTCGTTGCCTATAAATCTAAAACCAACTGTAACACATACCTCCATAAGATCTCATGGTAATGTTGAACTTTAGGATGTTTTCGCACTGGACAGAGATTCTACCACCGGCCCCACCTCCACCTGCATTGCTCACTCCCCCACCATTACCACCATTGGCAGTGATCATGCCGTGCCCGACGATCTCCTCACAAACAATCCAAATGGAGCCACCCGAACCACCACCTGTGAGCAAAATTGTATTTAACATATTTTCATGGAACAATGGATTCAGGATCACACATACTGCTTTATTGATTCAACGATTGCGAAATAGTAAAATTCTAAAACTCTTTGGCGAGATTAATAGTAAAATTCCAAAACTCTTTGGCAAGATTAATAGTAAAATTCCAAAACTCTTTGGCGAGATTAATAGTAAAATTCCAAAACTCTTAAAATTCCAAAACTCTTTGGCAAGATTAATAGTCAAATTCCAAAACTCTTTGGCAAGATTAATAGTAAAATTCCAAAACTCTAAAATTCCAAAACTCTTTGGCAAGATTAATAGTCAAATTCCAAAACTCTTTGGCGAAATTAATAGTAAGATTTCAAAACTCATGTAACAATGGATCCAGGATCACGTATACTGCTATTGTTGAACTTTATTGATTCAATGATTGAGAAACAAGCTTTCCAACTTTCAAACTAATCTCTCTCATTGGCACAGATGAAACCATCTATGTGATCTTTCATGTTGGTGTAAACTGAAGAACCTGGGGGGAAAAAACCCATCTGTCCGATCCAAAGTATTTCAGGCACCGACGGTCACACGGGTAGAACCACCAACCTACCGCAAGCCAGCTGGATAGCTTCCTCACTTGAAAGAATTTGACACACCCCATTGAGATTCAAGTCACTCGATTCATACAAGTAAAGCTATTAAGGTTAAATGTTGCAATGACGACCTATATAATATTCCTATGTTCCTTCAGAAGAAATTTAATTTTGGTGGTTTTATCTCGGCACATTTAAAAATTAAACTGTTTGGAAATTTTTTCATTTGACACAACATTATGACATGTTAATGTACCAGAGCCTGTGTTAAATCGTGAATCGGGGTTCATTCCATTAGCAGCTATTTGACCATCAATGTCCACATGGCGACTGTTCACAGTGAGTACACCTCCGCCAGCACCCCCAATCGTCTTATACACGATCTTATTCCCATATTCCTCATCACCAAAGTATAACTGCCCTGCAAACAATGATTTTTCTGTTCATTATATTGAATACTTGATCATTTTTTTTATACGATTAACTGTCAAATGATTTCTGATTTATCCCGGAAAATATTTCTACTTTCGGTTTGGGAATGGATAATGCATGTTGGATAGGGGTTTGGGAAGGGATAAGGCATGTTGGATAGGGGTTTGGGAAGGGATAATGCATGTTGGATAGGGTTTTTTGGGAAGGGATAATGCATGTTGGATAGGGGTTTGGGAAGGGATAATGCATGTTGGATAGGGGTTTGGGAAGGGATAAAACATGATGGATAGGTGTTTGGGAATGGATAATGCATGTTGGATAGGGGTTTTTGGGAAGGGATAATGCATGTTGGATAGGGGTTTGGGAAAGGATAACGCATGTTGGATAGGGGTTGGGGAATGGATAACGCTTGTTGGATAGGGGTTTGGGAATGGATAACGCATGTTGGATAGGGGTTTGGGAAGGAATAATGCATATTGGATAGGGGTTTGGGAATGGATAATGCATGTTGGATATGGTTTGGGAAGGGATAATGCATGTTGGATAGTGTATTGGGAAGGGATAATGCATGTTGGATAGGGGTTTGGGAAGGGATAATGCATGTTGGATAGTGTATTGGGAAGGGATAATGCATGTTGGATAGGGGTTTGGGAAGGAATAATGCATATTGGATAGGGGTTTGGGAATGGATAATGCATGTTGGATATGATTTGGGAAGGGATAATGCATGTTGGATAGGGGTTTGGGAAGGGATAATTGCATGTTGGATATGGGTTGGGGAATTGATAACGCATGTTGGATAGGGGTTTGGGAAGGGATAATACATGTTGGATAGGGGTTTGGGAAGGAATAATGCATATTGGATAGGGGTTTGGGAATGGATAATGCATGTTGGATATGGTTTGGGAAGGGATAATGCATGTTGGATAGTGTATTGGGAAGGGATAATGCATGTTGGATAGGGGTTTGGGAAGGGATAATGCATGTTGGATAGTGTATTGGGAAGGGATAATGCATGTTGGATAGTGTATTGGGAAGGGATAACGCATGTTGGATAGTGTTTTGGGAAGGGATAATGCATGTTGGATAGGGGTTTGGGAAGGGATAATTGCATGTTGGATATGGGTTGGGGAATTGATAACGCATGTTGGATAGGGGTTTGGGAAGGGATAATACATGTTGGATAGGGGTTTGGGAAGGGATAATGCATGTTGGATAGGGGTTTGGGAAGGGATAATGCATGTTGGATATGGGTTTGGGAATTGATAACACATGTTGGATAGGGGTTTGGGAAGGGAAAATGCATGTTGGTTAGGGGTTTGGGAATGGATAATGCATGTTGGTTAGGGGTTTGGGAAGGGATAATGCATTTGGATAGGGTTTGTGAAGGGAAAATGCATGTTGGTAGGGGTTTGGGAAGGGAAAATGCATGTTGGTTAGGGGTTTGGGAAGGGATAATGCATGTTGGATAGGGTTTGTGAAGGGAAAATGCATGTTGGTTAGGGGTTTGGGAAGGGAAAATGCATGTTGGTTAGGGGTTTGGGAATGGATAATGCATGTTGGTTAGGGGTTTGGGAAGGGAAAATGCATGTTGGTTAGGGGTTTGGCAAGGGATAATGCATGTTGGATAGGGTTTGTGAAGGGAAAATGCATGTTGGATAGTGTATTGGGAAGGGATAACGCATGTTGGATAGGGGTTTGG
>CM026387.1:65696767-65792776 GCA_014843695.1 Archivesica marissinica | reverse complement strand
TCAGAAGAGAACCGGTGTTTTCAACGTGATATGGTCGTAGACATAATACTCACTCGCATTTTTGTTCTAATTTCATAACTTAGTGTGTGCAAATGTGTCTAATCTTTGAAAAGGTCCATGGTGTATAACGCTTATCGTGGTGAGAATACGGTGCCGCTGAGTCCATTACAGTCAAACCTGTCTTAAGCAGCCAGCCAAGGGAGTCAGAGAAAGTGGCTGCTTAACACAGGTGGCTGCTTAATAGAGGACAAATATATAATAATACAACCGATTGGGAATTATGAAACTGGCTGCTTAATACAGGTTGGCTGCTTATTGGAGGTGACCACTAACACATTTTTGACTGTATATCGCACGAGCTACTGCCAGTTGTCAATTCATGAGCGCTACCCCACTACTGCTCAACACGCGCAAAAATATAAAATGTGCAAAACAAATGAAAACAAGAATCTGTGTGCAGTACTAGTATATTGTTCGCTAGCCACGAGTGGTAATAATAGCTTTGTTTGTTAAGTAATGAAATACATGTATTATTCGATCATTTATTAAACTAAGACATTTTGTTTAAGGCTGAAAGTGTTTTCGTGATAGAAAACGGTACAACTGCGCGTTAAGTGGCACTAGAACGTCCGGGAAGGACAATATCAATCGAGGTACAAATGCTAGGTGTTGTAACTTTTCCCCCAATCTAACTGTGCTGTTGCAACTACATGTATTCCTATGTTATGTACTATTCTTGAATAAAATATTGTTTAAACTAACATGCTAGGTAATCTTATATATTAATCAGAATGGCCACTGCCTGCAACACTATGGTAAGACTAAATCTTGAGTACTGCAGTAGTATATGGCGCCCACATCATAAACACCAGGGTCGCCAGATATAAATGTTACAAGGCAGTGCAGCAATATTCGTGACCCACAGAATAGAAACACCAGCAGGGTGACTGATATACTACACTATATAGGCTGGGACTCTTTATAAACAATTAAAGAATAAGCTCCAACTAACAATGCTTTATAATAATTATCACATATCACCTAGTCGACATTCCACCAGTGACTTATCTGAAAACAAGCAACACGTCCATGACACTCTGGGTGCAGGGAACGCAAACAGTTTTAAGCAGTACTCTATACCAACAGAGTACTTCAAGTGCAGCTTCTTTCCAAGAACCATCCCACCCTGGAACCGGTGTGACAACTAATATATGACAACAATACAGTGAAAAGACGTCATTGGAGATATTTCGGCCGGATAAGGCTACGAACAGAACAACATACCACAATCTGTAGCTGAGACCCCTCTTTTGTATTCTTCAAAGGGGAACTTTCCAACCAGTCCTTCCAATGGGGTCACACCCAGCTACTATATTCTAAAAGACGAGACCTGAGCTGCGCCAACTTGTCTTTCTTTCTTTCTTTTTTGGTAGCGTAATGTATGTATGTATGTATGTATGTATGTATGTATGTAGCCTATGCATGTTCCTTTAATGGCAAACCCCTCGCGGGGACTTAAACATGTTTTCCTGGGAAGGCTTAGCCGACCTAAGTGGTTAACCAGTACTAAGCAATGCGTGTGAGGTGCCTTGCTCAATGACACTACGTTCGTGGCCTGACCGAGTATCAAACCCGGGACCGTTCGATTCCAAATCCGACGCTCTACCACTGGACCACGGACGCTACAAATGCAAGTCGGATTGGTTGGTTTCCGACCAATAACGATGGGTTGCAGTGCTAGCTTTCTGTACTGTCTTTTTACTTATTTATGTTCCATGACCGAACCTTTCCGCCTGTGCTGTTATTCGATTATGTTACTTTTCTTGAGTGGTACATAGTTAAACAAATTAACGTAACATGTCTACAGATGGAGATATAGGAGCTTTGACGATAACGCTACATACTGATATTCGCCAGTATATTAAGCGTCCTAGACAACAAATATGGCTGAAGTTGAAAATAAACATAAAATCGAGGTAAACAAACCGTTTAAATCTGTCTCGGACTTGTTCAATTATTGGGGCATGCTGCGTATTATGCGAATACTTCGAGGCATGTCTGAATAAAACTGTTCAAATACTGTGGGTCCCCAAAACTGTAGACAGGTGGAAGCTCTACAATGTGCACGCGCACTGACCGCCTCTGTTCAATTTCAAATTTCAATACTGCCGAACAATCAGTAATGCTTATGATTGGAAGGCGCAGTCTAGAACAGTTAGTTAATCTAAAATGGTATGTGCAAGTTAAAAAGATAAAATGATCTACAAAGCTATAGTTAAAAGCAGACAAGATACAAGGATTAGAGTTCGAGTCCAGTTAGTCGAAATATTTAGACTTGAAAAATGTGACATTTTACTATCCATAATCCATGCATATTTCAAAGTCTAAGCGCTAAACCTCAATTACGCGTAGCATATTTTATATTCTAAAAAGTCATTTTTATAAATTAAAATTGTTAACAAGATGAACACGCATACCGTTGTTTGAATTCAGCACAGTCTATAACGTCTCTTGACACAATATTATAATTTATAGAGTGATGGAACCTTATGCTCGGCGTAAATCCTTTATAGGACTAGAGTCCAGTCTGCTAACAAAGGTTCTGCAGTGTTCTGCATTACTTGTAGCTTCACGTTAGATAACTATTTATTTATCTGCATTGTTGGTTCAAAACCTCATATATGCCCGAATGTTATTTGTAAGTTTATTTAAATGCGTGTAAATGTTTTAAAAAGATGCATCGGTTGCTGACTTGTATTCCACTGTAATCTATCATCAAAGATGGTCACAGGTTCGAGACCCGCTCAAGCTGTCTCTCTTTATATGAAACAGTTGGCAATTTTTTACCAAGGTTTGTGCACCAAGTACCACAGGCACAAGACACAATTTTGTTTTGCCCATATGGAAAAAAATTGTGTCTTGTGCCTGTGCCAAGTACTGGTTAAGCACTGGATAACGCACCGGAAAGGTGTTGTTAGGTAAACTGCCCGGTGTCGATATAGCCCAAAATTGATGCTGATGATCATGAAGGCGTCAAACCTGAACAAGCAAACTGATTGATATAGCCGATTACATATCACCTTGACATATATTATGATATAGTAAATAATTACTGACATGACAGCGCCACCAACATTAAGGTATGTTACTTTATAGTGTTTTATGAAATAAGTGTGAGGTCGTAATAGCGCAGTGGATGCACGTTCACTTCAGGTGCGAAAGGTTCGGAGTTTGAGCCCCGCTGATGCCGTTACGATTTTATCCTTAGGCAAGGCATTTAAATTCCACATTGTCTCTTCTCTCCCGCGTGGCGATGGATTCCATCAGGAATGTGGTCTCGAGAGTGATTAATATAAGTTGTGAGAACTTGTTTCACAATAAAGCTAAAATAAATTTGCATAAACTAAGTGTGAGGTCATTAGCTCAGTTCTTAAGGTTATGCATTGTGCTTGATAATTTGTTCTAAAAATAACTCTGTGAAGATGTACAAGAACCTCTGTGGCTGAGTGGTCTAGCACGCCAACTCACCTTTCACCGTTATCATCTGGGCCACCGTGAGTTAGGCTCCCTATCAGGGACAAGTCATAAAATGATGATATGTGAAATAGTTGTCAATCGCTTGTGGAGTTGGAGAATTGAGTAATTGTTTCTACTCAGGAAATATGGGTGGTCTTGAAGAGACTTCTCCACCATAACAAACTGACTTTGTACGATAATCATAATGCTCCGAAGTTGGCCCATGTACACATCAAAGGTGGGAGAAGAGGAAGAAATGCACTTAACCCATTTCATTATGGATACATTTAAAGGCTTTTGCAAACAACATAGATCCTGATCAGCACACAGCATCAGCGTCAGGATCTATGTTGTTTGCTACATACCGGTAGCCAAGTGTCTTAGCAAGATCATCTGAATAGCAAACAGCATAGAGCCTGATTGGCACGTTCCGTGGCGGCTGATCTGGCTCTATGTTCTTTGCAAATACTGTATCCAGAATCAAATGGGTTATCTATAATACAGAATGTACAATGTATTTTGAATATACTTTAATTTTCAGGATAAACTGAAAAAGGATGAAGATAATGAAACCCTAAAAACAGATACTAAAAAAGGTCATATGAATATTTTGAATTAGCTTTATGTATGTTCAGTTTACAAATGTATGCTAAAATATTTGGTAAATTCATTGTCCAAATATATGTAGATCTATATATAGGGTTTATTCGAGAGTGGAAAAAGGGCAAGGTGGGTCAGAAAAAGGGCAGGGTGCAAATTGAGGCGCGAATAGGTGTACGATAGTGTATTTAGTTGTTAGTCCCTAGAAAATGCTAATTTGCTAAATTACGGTGATTGATCAATGAGGCAGTAAGGCAGTGCATAGTGGTGAAAGGGGGACAAGTTCTAAGTTTTATAGGTCTGCCCGCCCGAGGTACTCACCTGTTGAGATATATATAAAAATGGTTTTAACAATTAAAAAGAGATTTTTAAAAATGCAAAAGGGCGTGGCTAAAAAGGCTAGGGCGGGGCACCCTGCCACCCCGCCACCCCGCTTTAGATAAACCCCTAAGTTATAATAGTTATACAGATTACTATTTCAATATACCAGGGTCTTGCGATTCTCGAGGCCCTGTAAAGATGCAGGCATATTTATTCTTTTGAATCCAGTATTGAAAGACGAGCATTTCTCCATTATACGTGAGGGTTTATTATACTAACAAATTCATATAACTTACTATAATTCACGCCTATAAGAATAATTGTTGTATTTTTCAAATGGTGAGAAACTGTAAATGACCATTGTTGCCTGCATGGCATGAAGTGACCTTCCTCTCCCAGATTCATGCCCTAGCCTTTGCTAATATACTCTAGAATAACCTCTCTGGGTTAGAATAATCTCTCTGGGTTAGAATAATCTCTCTGTGTTAGAATAATCTCTCTGTGTTAGAATAATCTCTCTGGTAGAATAATCTCTCTGGGTTAGAATAATCTCTCTGTGTTAGAATAATTTCTCTGGGTTAGAATAATCTCTCTGGGTTAGAATAATCTCTCTGTGTTAGAATAATCTCTCTGTGTTAGAATAATCTCTCTGTGTTAGAATAATCTCTCTGTGTTAGAATAATCTCTCTGTGTTAGAATAATCTCTCTGTGTTAGAATAATTTCTCTGGGTTAGAATAATCTCTCTGGGTTAGAATAATCTCTCTGTGTTAGAATAATCTCTCTGGGTTAGAATAATCTCTCTGGTAGAATAATCTCTCTGGGTTAGAATAATCTGGGTTAGAATAATCTCTCTGGGTTAGGATAATCTCTCTGTGTATGCTAATACTTGTTTGCCTATATCAGCCTTTGACTCAAAAGTACTGGCTCGATTTGTGTGAATTTGTGTATTAAATTATAATATTGCCGACGACACATGAAAAAATTCATTTTAACATAATTAATAAATATCAAGTTCATATCTCAGCTATATACCGCAATGTTGCAAAAACAAATGCCTAAAATTTCAACTAATTTTGTTACCATCTTTTTAAACAATCACTCTTCACATGCACATATTACTTTGATAATCGTGCAAACATTAATGTTGTTCTATTCAGTAATTTTGTTTGCTTATGATGTCTATATATTTTAAATATTGATTAATGATATGTAAATACATATGTATATGATAAGAAATTCCTATTGTTCGCATCAAATTCTGCATTTTTCCTACCATCGTTTTACTGAATCTAATGCCATTTTTGTATTAAATTTGTTGACTTAGAACCAGGATTTTTATGGCATCATTTACAAGGTTTTTACACTGCGTAGAATCACAGGAACTCATTGCCTTACATATATACAGAAGGGGTGTTCTATGATAGAGGTACACGGGTACAGGGTTATTGATGCTTAAAACAACTTTGTTTCTGGTGCTTTATGGATAAAATCTCAAGTTTCAGTTGTAGAAATATCTAGGTGTGGAAAAAGGTAAATTTGGGTCTATTTTAAACATCTCCTTGCCATTATTAATAAAATATTATTTAATTATTTTGAAAACTTGTCCAAATTCTAGTGTTGAAATTAGTTCAAATATCATGATATTAATAACCTCTTCTTCAACTTCTTTCCAGAAACTCAAGACACCAACGAATCGAACATAGAAGTTTTCTCAGAGACTGACAATATAGAACCTGCCACTCAACAGACAGATACACAAAGTACTAGCACAATCAAGACAGATACACATGATCCTGATGCAAGCAATGACAGTAAATTACTGGAATCTACAGACACAAACACTGCAGATATAGAAGAGAAGGTTAATATTTCAAATGAAAATGAGGAAGCTGACAAGACCACATTGAAACCTTCAGAAGAAGAGAAAAAAACACAACCAATTAAAAAGAGCAATAAACATTCAGTTAGTATTAATGAAAAACAAGATGAAAGTGTACCCATTGATATAAAGTTTATGCAGGGACATTATAGAACACATTCAAAATCCACATTACCACATATTCTGACAGAGTATGGGTTAAAAGAGAAGGGGCATCCAGTGATCAAGGTAAGTGAGCCATTATACAATATCTCTTAATTTCATATAAATAGAGAATATTAGGTTACTGTCTTACAAATTTAGTGGTGAAAATATATATAAGTCGAGACACTATATCATTCGTGACTTGCATATTTTCGGAGAAGTGTCTAATTTATGAGACAATAAAGACATGAAAATTGTCATATTATCAGTGAACATACGACGTCACGTCATTATGACGTTACAAGTCTACTATTCATTCTAATAAAGCCAAATTTACTAGACACCTATTTGTGTAACGGTCACGTCATAATATGTGCTCTCAAACTAGTAGCATACCGGGGAGGCCTCAGTCTCTAGTCCGATACTGGATGACAGATGCCATGATACTCTTCCACAGGATCACGAATGCCATGATACTCTTCCACAGGACCATGAATGCCATGATACTCTTCCACAGGACCACGAATGCCATGATACTCTTCCACAGGACCATGAATGCCATGATACTCTTCCACAGGACCACAAATGCTATGATACTCTTCCACAGGACCACGAATGCCATGATACTCTTCCACAGGACCACAAATGCTATGATACTCTTCCACAGGACCACGAATGCCATGATACTCTTCCACAGGACCACGAATGCTATGATACTCTTCCACAGGACCACGAATGCCATGATACTCTTCCACAGGACCATGAATGCCATGATACTCTTCCACAGGACCACGAATGCCATGATACTCTTCCACAGGACCATGGATGCCATGATACTCTTCCACAGGACCATGGATGCCATGATACTCTTCCACAGGACCATGAATGCCATGATGCTCTTCCACAGGACCATGAATGCTATGATACTCTTCCACAGGATCACGAATGCCATGATACTCTTCCACAGGATCACGAATGCCATGATACTCTTCCACATGACCACAAATGCCATGATACTCTTCCACAGGACCACGAATGCCATGATACTCTTCCACAGGACCACGAATGCCATGATACTCTTCCACAGGACCACAAATGCTATGATACTCTTTCACAGGACCATGAATGCCATGATACTCTTCCACAGGACCACGAATGCCATGATACTCTTCCACAGGACCACGAATGCCATGATACTCTTCCAATGGATAACAGATGCTGTGTCATTTAGTTCAGTAGTACGGTACGATACTAATATCTGGGAAGAAATCATTTGTGACATTTCTTTACAGAAGGAAAAGCAGAAGAAGAAAAAGACAAAAGGCTTGCTGAGTGATGATGATGATGACTGGTCACGGAAAAAGGTGAGGGTATACACTTTTCTAAACGCTGATGACCTTTCACCTGTGCAGGTTACACAATAACACTGATTCACAAGTTATGCATACACATTACACAATAACACTGATTCACAAGTTATGCATGCACATTGCACGATAACACTGATTCACAAGTTATGCATACACATTACACGATAGCACTGATTCACAAGCTATGCATACACATTACACGATAACACTGATTCACAAGTTATGCATACACATTACACAATAACACTGATTCACAAGTTATGCATACACATTACACGATAACACTGATTCACAAGTTATGCATACACATTACACAATAACACTGATTCACAAGTTATGCATACACATTGCACGATAACACTGATTCACAAGTTATGCATACACATTACACAATAACACTGAGTCACAAGTTATGTATACACATTACACTGATTCACAAGTTATGCATACACATTACATGATAACACTGAGTCACAAGTTATGCATACACATTACACAATAACACTGATTCACAAGCTATGCATACACATTACACGGATTCACAAGTTATGCATACACATTACACGATAACACTGATTCACAGGTTATGCATACACATTACATGATAACACTGAGTCACAAGTTATGTATACACATTACACTGATTCACAAGTTATGCATGCACATTGCACGATAACACTGATTCACAAGTTATGCATACACATTACACGATAACACTGATTCACAAGTTATGCATACACATTATACAATAACACTGATTCACAAGCTATGCATACACATTGCACGATAGCACTGATTCACAAGCTATGCATACACATTACACAATAACACTGATTCACAAGTTATGCATACACATTGCACGATAACACTGATTCACAAGCTATGCATACACATTACACAATAACACTGATTCACAAGTTATGCATACACATTGCACGATAACACTGATTCACAAGCTATGCATACACATTACACAATAACACTGATTCACAAGCTATGCATACACATTACACAATAACACTGATTCACAAGTTATGCATACACATTGCACGATAACACTGATTCACAAGTTATGCATACACATTACACTGATTCACATGTTATGCATACACATTACACAATAACACTGATTCACAAGCTATGCATACACATTACACGATAACACATATTCACAAGTTATGCATGCACATTGCACAATAACACTGATTCACAAGTTATGCATACACATTACACGATAGCACTGATTCACAAGTTATGCATACACATTACACGATAACACTGATTCACAAGTTATGCATACACATTACACGATAACACTGATTCACAAGTTATGCATACACATTACACGATAACACTGATTCACAAGTTATGCATACACATTGCACGATAACACTGATTCACAAGTTATGCATACACATTGCACGATAACACTGATTCACAAGTTATGCATGCACATTGCATGATAACACTGATTCACAAGTTATGCATACACATTACACGATAACACTGATTCACAAGTTATGCATACACATTACACGATAACACTGATTCACAAGTTATGCATACACATTACACGATAACACTGATTCACAAGTTATGCATACACATTACACGATAACACTGATTCACAAGTTATGCATACACATTGCACGATAACACTGATTCACAAGTTATGCATACACATTACACGATAACACTGATTCACAAGTTATGCATACACATTACACTGATTCACATGTTATGCATACACATTACACATAACACTGATTCACAAGTTATGCATACACATTGCACGATAACACTGATTCACAAGTTATGCATACACATTACACTGATTCACATGTTATGCATACACATTACACAATAACACTGATTCACAAGCTATGCATACACATTGCATGATAACACTGATTCACAAGTTATGCATGCACATTGCATGATAACACTGATTCACAAGTTATGCATACACATTACACGATAACACTGATTCACAAGTTATGCATACACATTACACGATAGCACTGATTCACAAGTTATGCATACACATTGCACGATAACACTGATTCACAAGTTATGCATACACATTGCACGATAACACTGATTCACAAGTTATGCATACACATTACACGATAACACTGATTCACAAGCTATGCATACACATTACACGATAACACTGATTCACAAGTTATGCATACACATTACACAATAACACTGATTCACAAGTTATGCATACACATTACACGATAACACTGATTCACAAGTTATGCATACACATTACACAATAACACTGATTCACAAGTTATGCATACACATTGCACGATAACACTGATTCACAAGTTATGCATACACATTACACGATAACACTGATTCACAAGTTATGCATACACATTACACGATAACACTGAGTCACAAGTTATGTATACACATTACACTGATTCACAAGTTATGCATACACATTACATGATAACACTGAGTCACAAGTTATGCATACACATTACACAATAACACTGATTCACAAGTTATGCATACACATTACACGGATTCACAAGTTATGCATACACATTACACGATAACACTGATTCACAGGTTATGCATACACATTACATGATAACACTGATTCACAAGTTATGTATACACATTACACTGATTCACAAGTTATGCATGCACATTGCACGATAACACTGATTCACAAGTTATGCATACACATTACACGATAACACTGATTCACAAGTTATGCATACACATTATACAATAACACTGATTCACAAGCTATGCATACACATTGCACGATAGCACTGATTCACAAGCTATGCATACACATTACACAATAACACTGATTCACAAGTTATGCATACACATTGCACGATAACACTGATTCACAAGCTATGCATACACATTACACAATAACACTGATTCACAAGTTATGCATACACATTACACTGATTCACATGTTATGCATACACATTACACAATAACACTGATTCACAAGCTATGCATACACATTACACGATAACACATATTCACAAGTTATGCATGCACATTGCACAATAACACTGATTCACAAGTTATGCATACACATTACACGATAGCACTGATTCACAAGTTATGCATACACATTACACGATAACACTGATTCACAAGTTATGCATACACATTACACGATAACACTGATTCACAAGTTATGCATACACATTACACGATAACACTGATTCACAAGTTATGCATACACATTGCACGATAACACTGATTCACAAGCTATGCATACACATTACATGATAACACTGATTCACAAGTTATGCATACACATTACACAATAACACTGATTCACAAGCTATGCATACACATTACACAATAACACTGATTCACAAGTTATGCATACACATTACACGATAACACTGATTCACAAGTTATGCATACACATTACACGATAACACTGATTCACAAGTTATGCATACACATTACATGATAACACTGATTCACAAGTTATGCATACACATTGCACAATAACACTGATTCACAAGCTATGCATACACATTACATGATAACACTGATTCACAAGTTATGCATACACATTACACAATAACACTGATTCACAAGCTATGCATACACATTACACAATAACACTGATTCACAAGTTATGCATACACATTACACGATAACACTGATTCACAAGTTATGCATACACATTACACGATAACACTGATTCACAAGTTATGCATACACATTACACGATAACACTGATTCACAAGTTATGCATACACATTGCACAATAACACTGATTCACAAGCTATGCATACACATTACATGATAACACTGATTCACAAGTTATGCATACACATTACACAATAACACTGATTCACAAGCTATGCATACACATTACACAATAACACTGATTCACAAGTTATGCATACACATTACACGATGACACTGATTCACAAGTTATGCATACACATTACACGATAACACGGATTCACAAGTTATGCATACACATTGCACGATAACACTGATTCACAAGTTATGCATACACATTACACTGATTCACATGTTATGCATACACATTACACAATAACACTGATTCACAAGTTATGCATACACATTGCACGATAACACTGATTCACAAGTTATGCATACACATTACACGATAACACTGATTCACAAGTTATGCATACACATTACACGATAACACTGATTCACAAGTTATGCATGCACATTGCATGATAACACTGATTCACAAGTTATGCATACACATTGCACGATAACACTGATTCACAAGTTATGCATGCACATTGCATGATAACACTGATTCACAAGTTATGCATACACATTACACGATAACACTGATTCACAAGTTATGCATACACATTACACGATAACACTGATTCACAAGTTATGCATACACATTACACGATAACACTGATTCACAAGTTATGCATGCACATTGCATGATAACACTGATTCACAAGTTATGCATGCACATTGCATGATAACACTGATTCACAAGTTATGCATACACATTACACGATAGCACTGATTCACAAGTTATGCATACATATTACACGATAACACTGATTCACAAGTTATGCATACACATTACACTGATTCACAAGTTATGCATACACATTACACAATAACACTGATTCACAAGCTATGCATACACATTACACGATAACACGGATTCACAAGTTATGCATGCACATTGCACAATAACACTGATTCACAAGTTATGCATACACATTACACGATAACACTGATTCACAAGTTATGCATACACATTACACGATAACACTGATTCACAAGTTATGCATACACATTACACGATAGCACTGATTCACAAGTTATGCATACACATTACACGATAACACTGATTCACAAGTTATGCATACACATTACACGATAACACTGATTCACAAGTTATGCATGCACATTGCATGATAACACTGATTCACAAGTTATGCATACACATTACACAATAACACTGATTCACAAGCTATGCATACACATTACACGATAACACTGATTCACAAGTTATGCATACACATTACATGATAACACTGATTCACAAGTTATGCATACACATTACACGATAACACTGATTCACAAGTTATGCATACACATTACACAATAACACTGATTCACAAGCTATGCATACACATTACACAATAACACTGATTCACAAGTTATGCATACACATTACACGATAACACTGATTCACAAGTTATGCATACACATTACACAATAACACTGATTCACAAGTTATGCATACACATTACACAATAACACTGATTCACAAGCTATGCATACACATTACACAATAACACTGATTCACAAGTTATGCATACACATTACACGATAACACAGATTCACAAGTTATGCATACACATTGCACGATAACACTGATTCACAAGTTATGCATACACATTACACGATAACACTGATTCACAAGTTATGCATACACATTGCACGATAACACTGATTCACAAGTTATGCATACACATTACACGATAACACTGATTCACAAGTTATGCATACACATTGCACAATAACACTGATTCACAAGTTATGCATACACATTACACGATAACACTGATTCACAAGTTATGCATGCACATTACACGATAACACTGATTCACAAGTTGTCGTTGCTAAATAACATACTCTATGCTAACTTGGTGAACTTCTGTTAGAAAACTTTGTTGTTAGAGACAGTTTAACTTTGTCTGACACAATACTGTATAACTATTTTTGTATTTTCGTGTGTTTTACGTTTGTTTATCGTCGCTACCGGTTGTCTATATGAGCGATGCCTCCTGAAGAGATTAGTCAGTTTAAATTTTTGGAGGATAGTGCAATTATACAGATAGAGACCAATTCCAGAGTCTCCTCTGGTTCTTTTACTTGCACGGTGTAAAGCATCGAGACGATACCTCAGCTTAAAGACTGTTAATTTTATTATGGTCAGACGGGGGATCAAAGCAGCGATCCCTGGATTATCTGTACTGGTATTTGGCAACAAATGATTTATTTCATGTGACCTTGATTCGATATTGAAAGGTCAACCTCAAGGTAATGACCTTTTTTGAAAGGTCACATCAGGTTTCCTATTTTGTGTTCCAGTGAAACTATATGTCTGTCTTGCTTCATTTCCGAGTTACATGCATGTATAGCTTACTATAGTCTGAAGTCAATGGTGGACACTTCGCTGACCAATTACTCCCAAATCCTACCACTCCTCCTAGACCAACCCTGTATATATTTACATGTATACATGTATTTAATTATATCCACAATGTGTCATCAAAATCCATCAACTCCATTTTGAGAATATGTCCACAGTCACACACAGATGCAACCAAAATATTAACCCCTGTTCCTATGGCAGGGTTAATTATTGCCCCATATTTACCCTTCTAATTATTAGGGTATATAACATATCCCTTTAATATGTAATGTACTGTATGTTCCATTAATGTCAAACACTTTGCGGGGACCTCAACATGTTTTCCTGGGCAGGCTTAGGCGACATAAGTGGTTAACCAGTACTACGCAATGTGTGTGAAGTGGTTTTCTCAATGTTGAACCCAGGACACTTAGATTCCAAATCTGGTGCTCTACCAAATTTGATGCTCTACCAAATCTGGTGCTCTACCAAATTTGATGCTCTACCAAATCTGGTGCTCTGCCAAATTTGATGCTCTACCAAATCTGGTGCTCTACCAAATTTGATGCTCTACCAAATCTGGTGCTCTACCAAATTTGATGCTCTACCAAATCTGGTGCTCTACCAAATTTGATGCTCTACCAAATCTGGTGCTCTACCAAATCTGATGCTCTACCAAATCTGGTGCTCTACCAAATTTGATGCTCTACCAATGGACCACGGACACCACAATGACATAACTGTCTCCGTGGCCACTGGTTAAGGTGTACGCATACAGAGCGGAAAGTCGAATGTTAGAACCTCGTCAGTGATACATTCTGATATGACCGGTTCGTGAGCCGCCAGCTAGTTAAATAATGGTTACCGATTGCCTATCAGCCTTGCTCCTGGGTCTACAAAGACAGGATTCGGGAAGTACTGATGTTCATAAAACAAAGGAGTCTGATAAGTCAGTAATGACTGGCCCTTTCAATAGGGGTGACACTATAATAAACAAACACTTTACTTTTAATAACAATAATGTTTCAGCAATTGCGGCAGACATATGGAGAGACCCGGCAACCAGACACTTACTACATGGAATATTTAGATTTTCTGGAACAGAAAGTCATTCAACAGAGACAGAAAGCACAGAAGGACAGAGAGGAATCAGAGAAGCTTGCAGCAGTCAAAGAGGAAGAAGAGGTAACCATGGAAACCAATTATATAAATGAAATTCTGTGACTTACATTTCCTCTAATGATATAGTACCATTGAATAATTAAAGCGACATTACATCACAAAAAGCAAATACAAAGCAGTTTTTCACGTATCAATGCATTGCTACTACAAATTCTTCCGAATACATTCGAACACTAACATTGAATCAATAAACAGTGATTTTGTGGTCTATAACTTTCAAAATTGAAAGTAGAATTTCACATTACGGTCATCCACGCTCCTGAATTACCGTTTGTTTGTCATCGGAGTCAGTACTAAATGCGAGATAATGTCGTTTAGAGATAATTTATCTAAGATTAGTCTACAAATAAATATGCACAGACACAAATGTGAGATATGACGGGTAAATCTGTACCATAAATCGTGTTATTCGGGATACAAGAGTTGCATTACGCATGGATGTCGACCCTATTTACATTATTTGGTTATGCCAACAAACCTTTGTTTATTAGTTTAAATACTCAGTTTTTGAGGCAAATATTTGGGGGAAAGAAATTATACCATATAATAGGAAAATACATTCTGTAGAAATTTGCATTTTCTCTGATGTAGTGTCACTTTAATTATGCTACAAAGTCTGATCTAAATTACCCGGGTAGTGACTTAGAACTTTTAATTTGCATGTACCATGGACATTATGACATTTCCAACCCTAAACCATCCCCAGTTTGTAATCTCCCATGCAGATATGCACCATACATGCCATGCTAATTTAGTTTACATCTCGGTAATAAAGTATACAAATATACAATTAATTGTGTAAAATACCTGTTCTGCCAATCGCAGACATTTGACAGAACTCCAAACCTGTCGTGTTTTATGTTTATTTATCGTCGCTACAGGTTACCCATATGAGCAACGCCTCCTGAAGAGATTAGTCATTATAGATTTTTGGAGGGTAGAGCAATGATACAGACAGAGACCCATTCCAGAGTCTCCTGGTTCTTATACATGCATGGTGTAAAGCACCGACACAAGACCTCAGTTTAACGTCCTATCTGAAAGACTGTTAATTTTATTAGGGTCAGATGGGGGATCGAACCTGCAATCCCTGGATTACCAGTCCAGCATGTTACCACTGGACTACAGATCCGTCTGTCCAAACCTGACCATGTGGTGGTACACTTTTATATCCAACTCAACATTTTCAATTGACAGGAAGTAGCGAGGAGGGGAGGGGAAGGTTTGTTGTTATTGTGTTACACAGTTTGCTTCAGGGTGGGATGTTATAGGGTAGGTGTGTATTGTTATAGGGTAGGTGTGTATTGTTATAGGGTAGGTGTGTATTGTTATAGGGTAGGTGTGTATTGTTATAGGGTAGGTGTGTATTGTTATAGGGTAGGTGTGTATTGTTATAGGGTAGGTGTGTATTGTTATAGGGTAGGTGTGTATTGTTATAGGGTAGGTGTGTATTGTTATAGGGTAGGTGTGTATTGTTATAGGGTAGGTGTGTATTGTTATAGGGTAGGTGTGTATTGTTATAGGGTAGGTGTGTATTGTTATAGGGTAGGTGTGTATTGTTATAGGGTAGGTGTGTATTGTTGTATAGTGTAACACCATAATATCAATAATTGTTAGTAGTATCAGTGTTGTAGTTTATACAAATTTAATTTAGCTCGATTGCGAAACAAGTTATTACAACTTATATTAATCACTCTCGAGACCTCATTCCTGATGGAATCCATCACCACGAGAGAGAAGAGGCAACATGGAATTTAAATGCCTTGCCTAAGGGTACAATCATAACGGCTCCAGCGGGGCTCGAACTCTGAACCTTTCGCACCTGAAGCAAACGCGCATCCACTGCGCTATCACGACAGTGTTGTATAATTGGTACCTGCAATTCAAACCTGACACCTCCATTTAGAGTGAAGAGGAATTGAACAGGGTGGTTGCACCTGTGTCAACAAAGACAAAGGTAAACCTATGCACAGAGAGTCCTGTAGTTGCTGTTGCCATATTCACCTTAAGTCATTTTGATTAATTGCCAGATTTTCATCCAACATTTTATTTGTCAAAATTTAGGTTTGGAGAATGATAAAAAATTATTTATAATAAATTAATAAAATGTTTTCATGACAAATATGCAAATCTAGCTGTTTATTTAGTATTGTCTTATACTTGCTGTTTCAGTCTATAGTCTTGTTTACTGAATGCAAACTCACCATGCTCAATGTCATCGATCCATCATGCATGCATACATCTGTTTGTCCTGGTATAAATACATATGTACATTCATGAGTCCATCTGTGCATGCATACATCTGTCCGTGCATGTATACATCTGTCTGTGCATGTATACATCTGTCTGTGCATGTATACATCTGTCTGTGCATGCATACATCTGTCTGTGCATGCATACATCTGTCTGTGCATGTATACATCTGTCTGTGCATGTATACATCTGTCCGTGCATGTATACATCTGTCTGTGCATGTATACATCTGTCTGTGCATGTATACATCTGTCTGTGCATGTATACATCTGTCTGTGCATGTATACATCTGTCTGTGTATGTATACATCTGTCCATGCATGTATACATCTGTCCATGCATGTATACATCTGTCCGTGCATGTATTAATCTGTCCATGCCAGCATACATCTGTCTGTGCATGTATACATCTGTCTGTGCATCCATACATCTGTCTGTGCATGCATACATCTGTCTGTATATGTATACATCTGTCCATGCATGTATACATTTGTCTGTGCATGCATACATCTGTCCATGAATGTATACATATGTCCATGCATGTATACATCTGTCCATGCATGTATACATCTGTCCATGCATGTATACATCTGTCCATGCATGTATACATCTGTCCATGCATGTATACATCTGTCCATGAATGCATACATCTGTCTGTGCATGTATACATCTGTCCATGCATGCATACACCTGTCCATGCATGTATACATCTGTCTGTGCATGTATACATCTGTCCGTGCATGTATACATCTGTCTGTGCATGTATACATCTGTCTGTGCATGTATACATCTGTCCGTGCATACATCTGTCTGTGTATGTATACATCTGTCCATGCATGTATACATCTGTCTGTGCATGTATACATCTGTCTGTGCATGTATACATCTGTCTGTGCATGTATACATCTGTCCATGCATGTATACATCTGTCCATGCATGTATACATCTGTCTGTGCATGTATACATCTGTCCGTGAGTGCATACATCTGTCCATGAGTGCATACATCTGTATGTGGATGTATACACCTGTCCATGCATGTATACATCTGTCTGTGCATGTATACATATGTCCATGCATGTATGCATCTGTCTGTGCATGTATACATCTGTCCATGCATGTATACATCTGTCCATGCATGTATACATCTGTCCGTGCATGTATACATCTGTCCATGCATGTATACATCTGTCCATGCATGTATACATCTGTTCATGAATGCATACATCTGTCTGTGCATGTATATATCTATATGTGCATGCATACACCTGTCCGTGCATGTATACATCTGTCCATGAATACATACATCTGTCTGTGCATGTATACATCTGTCTGTGCATATATACATCTGTCTGTCCATGAATACATGCATCTGTCCGTGCATGTATACACCTGTCCGTGCATGTATACATCTGTCTGTGCATGCATACATCTGTCTGTGCATGTATACATCTGTCAGTGCATGTATTAATCTGTCCATGCCAGCATACATCTGTCTGTGCATGTATACATCTGTCCGTGCATGTATACATCTGTCCGTGCATGTATACATCTGTCTGTGCATGTATACATCTGTCTGTGCATGTATACATCTGTCTGTGCATGCATACATCTGTCTGTGCATGTATACATCTGTCTGTGCATGTATACATCTGTCTGTGCATGCATACATCTGTCTGTGCATGTATACATCTGTCCGTGCATGTATACATCTGTCTGTGCATGTATTAATCTGTCCTTGCCAGCATACATCTGTCTGTGCATGCATACATCTGTCCATGAATGCATACACCTGTCCATGAATACATGCATCTGTCCATGAATACATACATCTGTCCATGAATACATACACCTGTCCATGAATGCATACATCTGTCCATGCAAGCATTCACCTATCTGTGCATGTATGCATCTGCCTGAACATGCATACATCTGTATGTGTATGCATGCATCTGTTATCTTCCTGCATATATCTTTCCATCCATGCATACACCTGTCTGTGCATGCATACATCTGTTATTCGTGCATATATCTGTCTATGCATGCATACATCTGTTATTCATGCATACATCTGGCTGTGCATGCATACATCTGTATGTGCATGCATACATCTGTTATTCATGCATACATATGTTATTCATGCATACATATGTTATTCATGCATACATCTGTTATCCATGCATACATCTGTTATTCATGCATACATATGTTATTCATGCATACATCATTCCATCCATGCATACATCTGTTATCCATGCATATATCTGTTATCCATGCATACTTCTGTTATTCATGCATACATCTGTTATCCATGCATACATTTGTTAGTCATGCATAGATATATTATTCATGCATACATCCTTCCATCCATGTATACATCTGTTATCCATGCATACATCTGTTATCCATGCATACATATGTTATTCATGCATACATCCTTCCATCCATATGTTATTAATGCATACATCTGTTATCCATGCATATATCCTTCCATCCATGCATACATCTGTTATCCATGCATACATCTATTATCCATGCATACATCTGTTATCCATGCATACATCTGTTATCCATGCATACATCTGTCTGTGCATGTATACATCTGTCTGTGCATATATACATCTGTCTGTCCATGAATACATGCATCTGTCCGTGCATGTATACACCTGTCCGTGCATGTATACATCTGTCTGTGCATGCATACATCTGTATGTGTATGCATGCATGCATGCATGCATCTGTTATCTTCCTGCATATTTCTTTCCATCCATGCATACACCTGTCTGTGCATGCATACATCTGTTATTCGTGCATATATCTGTCTATGCATGCATACATCTGTTATTCATGCATACATCTGGCTGTGCATGCATACATCTGTATGTGCATGCATACATCTGTTATTCATGCATACATATGTTATTCATGCATACATATGTTATTCATGCATACATCTGGCTGTGCATGCATACATCTGTTATTTGTGCATACATCTGTCCATGCATGCATACATCTGTTATTCATGCATACATCTGTTATTCATGCATACATCCTGTTATCCATGCATACATCTGTTATTCATGCATACATCTGTTATTCATGCATACATCTGTTATGCATGCATACATCCTGTTATCCATGCATACACCCTTCCATCCATCCATGCATACATCCTTCCATCCATGCATACATCTGTTATTCATGCATACATCTGTCCATGCATGCATACATCTGTCCATGCATGCATACATCTGTTATTCGTGCATACATTTGTTATCCATGCATACATCTGTTATCCATGCATACATCCTTCCATCCATGCATACATCCTTCCATCCATGCATACATCTGTTATTCATGCATACAACTGTAATTCATGCATACATCTGTTATCCATGCATACATCCTTCCATCCATGCATACGTATGTTAGTCATGCATACATCTGTTATCCATGCATACATCCTTCCATCCATGCATACGTATGTTAGTCATGCATACATCTGTTATCCATGCATACATCCTTCCATCCATGCATACATCCTTCCATCCAGGCATACATCTGTTATTCATGCATACATCTGTTATCCATGCATACATCCTTCCATCCATGCATACATCTGTTATCCATGCATACATCCTTCCATCCATGCATACATCCTTCCATCCAGGCATACATCTGTTATCCATGCATACATCTGTTATCCATGCATACATCTGTTATCCATGCATACATCTGTTATCCATGCATACATCCTTCCATCCATGCATACATCTGTTATCCATGCATACATCCTTCCATCCATGCATACATCCTTCCATCCATGCATACATATGTTATTCATGCATACATCTGTTATTCATGCATATATCTGTTAGCCATGCATACATCCTGTTATCCATGTATACATCCTTCCATCCATGCATACATCATTCCATCCATGCATATATCTGTTATTCATCCTTCCATCCATGCATACATCTGTTATCCATGCATACATCTGTTATTCATGCATACATCTGTTATCCATGCATACATCTGTTATTCATGCATACATATGTTATTCATGCATACATCATTCCATCCATGCATACATCTGTTATCCATGCATATATCTGTTATCCATGCATACTTCTGTTATTCATGCATACATCTGTTATCCATGCATACATTTGTTAGTCATGCATATATATATTATTCATGCATACATCCTTCCATCCATGCATACATCTATTATCCATGCATACATCTGTTATCCATGCATACATATGTTATTCATGCATACATCCTTCCATCCATATGTTATTAATGCATACATCTGTTATCCATGCATATATCCTTCCATCCATGCATACATCTGTTATCCATGCATACATCTATTATCCATGCATACATCTGTTATCCATGCATACATCTGTTATCCATGCATACATATGTTATCCATGCATACATATGTTATCCATGCATACATCCTTCCATCCATACATACATCTGTTATCCATGCATACATATGTTATCCATGCATACATATGTTATCCATGCATACATCTGTTATCCATGCATACATATGTTATCCATGCATACATATGTTATCCATGCATACATATGTTATCCATGCATACCTCTGTTATCCATGCATACATCTGTTATCCATGCATACATCTGTTATCCATGCATACATCCTTCCATCCATACATACATCTGTTATCCATGCATACATCTGTTATCCATGCATACATATGTTATCCATGCATACACATGTTATCCATGCATACATCTGTTATCCATGCATACATATGTTATCCATGTATACATATGTTATCCATGCATACATCTGTTATCCATGCATACATCTGTTATCCATGCATACATCTGTTATCCATGCATACATCTGTTATCCATGCATACATATGTTATTCATGCATACATATGTTATCCATGCATACATCCTTCCATCCATGCATACATATGTTATCCATGCATACATATGTTATTCATGCATACATATGTTATCCATGCATACATCCTTCCATCCATGCATACATATGTTATCCATGCATACATATGTTATCCATGCATACATCTGTTATCCATGCATACATATGTTATCCATGCATACATCTGTTATTCATGCATACATATGTTATTCATGCATACACATGTTATCCATGCATACATCCTTCCATCCATGCATACATATGTTATCCATGCATACATCTGTTATTCATGCATACATCTGTTATCCATGCATATATCTGTTATTCATGCATACATCTGTTATCCATGCATATATCTGTTATGCATGCATACATCTGTTATCCATGCATACATCTATTATCCATACATACATCTGTTATCCATGCATCCATCCATGCATACATCTGTTATCCATGCATACATCTGTTATTCATGTATATATCTGTTATCCATGCATATATCCTTCCATCCATGCATACATCTGTTATCCATGCATACATATGTTATCCATGCATACATCTGTTATCCATGCATATATCTGTTATTCATGCATACATCTGTTATCCATGCATGTATCTGTTATGCATGCATACATATGTTATTCATGCATACATCCTTCCATCCATATGTTATTCATGCATACATCTGTTATCCATGCATACATCCTTCCATCCATGCATACATCCTTCCATCCATGCATACATCTGTTATCCATGGATGTATCTGTTATCCATGCATACATATGTTATCCATGCATACATATGTTATCCATGCATACATCCTTCCATCCATACATACATCTGTTATCCATGCATACATCTGTTATCCATGCATACATCTATTATCCATGCATACATCTGTTATCCATGCATACATCTGTTATCCATGCATACATCTGTTATCCATGCATACATATGTTATCCATGCATACATATGTTATCCATGCATACATCCTTCCATCCATACATACATCTGTTATCCATGCATACATATGTTATCCATGCATACATCTGTTATCCATGCATACATATGTTATCCATGCATACATCTGTTATTCATGCATACACATGTTATCCATGCATACATCCTTCCATCCATGCATACATATGTTATCCATGCATACATATGTTATTCATGCATACATCTGTTATCCATGCATACATCCTTCCATCCATGCATACATCTGTTATCCATGCATACATCTGTAATTCATGCATACATCTGTTATCCATGCATATATCCTTCCATCCATGCATACATCTGTTATCCATGCATACATATGTTATCCATGCATACATCTGTTATCCATGCATATATCTGTTATTCATGCATACATCTGTTATCCATGCATGTATCTGTTATGCATGCATACATATGTTATTCATGCATACATCCTTCCATCCATATGTTATTCATGCATACATATGTTATCCATGCATACATCCTTCCATCCATGCATACATCTGTTATCCATGCATACATCTGTTATGCATGCATACATCTGTTATGCATGCATACATATGTTATTCATGCATACATCCTTCCATCCATATGTTATTAATGCATACATCTGTTATCCATGCATATATCCTTCCATCCATGCATACATCTGTTATCCATGCATACATCTATTATCCATGCATACATCTGTTATCCATGCATACATCTGTTATCCATGCATACATATGTTATCCATGCATACATATGTTATCCATGCATACATCCTTCCATCCATACATACATCTGTTATCCATGCATACATCTGTTATCCATGCATACATCTGTTATCCATGCATACCTCTGTTATCAATGCATACATATGTTATCCATGCATACATATGTTATCCATGCATGCATATGTTATCCATGCATACATCTGTTATACATGCATACCTCTGTTATCCATGCATACATCTGTTATACATGCATACATCCTTCCATCCATACATACATCTGTTATCCATGCATACATCTGTTATCCATACATACATCTGTTATCCATGCATACATCTGTTATACATGCATACATCCTTCCATCCATGCATACATCCTTCCATCCATGCATACATCTGTTATCCATGGATGTATCTGTTATGCATGCATACATCTGTTATGCATGCATACATATGTTATTAATGCATACATCCTTCCATCCATATGTTATTAATGCATACATCTGTTATCCATGCATATATCCTTCCATCCATGCATACATCTGTTATCCATGCATACATCTATTATCCATGCATACATCTGTTATCCATGCATACATCTGTTATCCATGCATACATATGTTATCCATGCATACATCCTTCCATCCATACATACATCTGTTATCCATGCATACATCTGTTATCCATGCATACATCTGTTATCCATGCATGCATATGTTATCCATGCATGCATATGTTATCCATGCATACATCTGTTATCCATGCATACCTCTGTTATCAAAGCATACATATGTTATCCATGCATACATATGTTATCCATGCATGCATATGTTATCCATGCATACATCTGTTATCCATGCATACCTCTGTTATCCATGCATACATCTGTTATCCATGCATACATCCTTCCATCCATACATACATCTGTTATCCATGCATACATCTGTTATCCATGCATACATCCTTCCATCCATGCATACATCTGTTATCCATGCATACATCCTTCCATCCATACATACATCTGTTATCCATGCATACATCTGTTATCCATGCATACATCTGTTATCCATGCATACATCTGTTATCGATGCATACATCTGTTATCCATGCATACATATGTTATTCATGCATACATATGTTATTCATGCATAAATCTATCGGGCAATTGAAAGAATAAACATCATCAATAAGTCGTTTTGAAGCCAATGACTAGAATAATTCAAAATACATGACACAAATGATTGCCAGGCAAAATACATGACACAAATGATTGCCAGGCAAAATACATGACACATATGATTGCCAGGTGACCGAACACCTTATGAGATAGCATAAAATGGATCCTTGCACAGCTTGAAATACCTTAAATAATCTATTCTAATTATGAACACATAATATAATAGAATATTATTTTAGTTGTCTCGCAAATTTGCTTTGCACTCTCCGTGTTAGCACACTTGCTTCGTTGTATCAGGTGACAGTCTGACAACTACTTGGTTCAGGATGGCCGTTGGCTTTATTCCGATTATATATGACTGTATGTATGTATGTTCCATTAATGATAAACCTCTTGCGTGGACCTAGACATGTTTTCTTGGGCAGGCTTAGCCAACCTAAGCTGTTAACCAGTACTAAGCAATGTGTATGAGGTGCCTTGCTCACTGACGCTACATACATGGCCTGACCGAGTATCGAACCCGGGACCGTTCAATTCCAAATCCGACACTCTACAACTGGACCACGGATGCCACACTACTGTTTTTCATTCTCACATGCACGTGTTTCATACTGAACATTTGATATTTTGTATTATTTTCTTTGTCAGCATATTGCTTGTAGTAGAATATTTCCAATTTGTGTGTATTAAATGTTACACACCCAGCATCAAATTTCAAAATGCAGAAAGTTTGTCAGATATACCCAAATGTGTAACTAGGTATGATTCCATTGGGCCAAGATCTTGGGTTTAAAAACCAATACAATAATGGTTTTCAGCAATAGTATGTGATAGCTTATAACAGAAAATTAAAAGTTCCGTTATTTTTTGGAAAACGCGATGTTCAGGAGAATAATGTTCCATTTGGTCAGTTTGTTTGACAATAACATGATACTTGCCATTAGATAGATTTCTTTATTTATAGAGGGTGACCTAATTAGTTCTGAACTAATCTTCCTTAGGCCCCCTCTGAAATTGTCATTGAATTTTAAACTTACCAGAATGCTTACCGAGCTAACTAAACAACGCCACCTTTAATTCCAATTTATAAAATCTCATTTCACATGTGATCTATTAACCCATTTCATTCTGGATACCGTTCAAACAGTATTTGCAAAGAACATAGAGCCAGATCAGCTGCCACGGAACATTCCGTCTGATCAGGCTCTATGCTGTTTGCTATTCAGATGATCTTGCTAAGACATTTGGCCAAGTAGCAAACACCATAGATCATGATCAGCACGCAGCATCACGCTGCGGCTGATCTGGATCTATGTTGTTTGCAAAAGCCTTAAAATGCATCCAGAATGAAATGGGTTAATGTAATGTGTCTCAAGAGATATGAATTTGTCACAGTGTTTAGTTAGCAAGTTTGCATATTATGTAGCATTTATTGCAAGTCGCCCAATAGTTGTGTTGTCCTGTAACCAGACACAGTGCAATATTAATAGAACAACAAGATAACACCTGTACTTATTGACAAATAATTTTGGAAAATTTCTAAATTGATCTGTTGGTATCGAGAGGATGGCCTCCGTGACTGAGTGGTTACGGTCTTTGACTTACCCCTTACACCTGCTGGTTCGAATCCCTCTGGGGTGTACTGGAATGTTGACATATTTCATGTGAGGAAGCTATCTAGTTGGTTTGTGGAAGGTCGGTGGTTCTACCCAGGTGCACACTGAAATACAGCTCGAAAGGACACACAGGGTCTTCCTCCACCAATAATAGCAGGAGAATCACCTATTGACCTAAGCTGTTGGTGCGACGTTTAAACCCCAAATTCCAACAAAACAAATCTGTCAGTAGGGAGACTAGTATTAAAGCGACACTACATCAATGAAAATGCAAATTTCTGCAGAATTTAATTTCCTATTATATGGCATCATTTTTTCCAAATATTTGCCTCATAGACTAATAAACAAATATCGTATATGCGTTTTGTTTACATAACAACATAATATAAATAGGGTTGACATCCATGCGTAATACAACGCGTGTATCCTGAATAACACGATACATTGTACAGATTTATCGTTATATGAAATCCTACTTTCAATTTTGAAAGATTGTATCCCACAAAACCACTGTTTATTGATTCAATGTTAGTGTTCGAAAGTATTCGGAATAATTTGTAGTAGCAATGCATTTATACGTGAAAAATGCATTTTATTTGCTTTTTGTGATGTAATGTTGCTTTAAAGTGACTCTTCAGTTACAGGGATAAATTGCAGTTGAAATATGCAGAATAGCGTAATTATATACAGTAAACAAATAAGGGTGAAAATTGGGACCAAGACAATAAAATATTTAAATATCTGTCACTAAGGTTATAATGTGGTTATCAATGTTTTAATGTAATAAGTCACTCTGGTGGAACTACTCCACCCTGGTACAGATGAGATTATATCAATGTTTTAATGTAATAAGTCACTCTGGTGGAACTACTCCATCCATGCTGGTACAGATGATATTATATCAATGTTTTAATGTAATAAGTCACTGGTGGAACTACTCCACCCTGGTACAGATGTGATTATATCAATGTTTTAATGTAATAAGTCACTCTGGTGGAACTACTCCATCCATGCTGGTACAGATGTGATTATATCAATGTTTTAATGTAATAAGTCACTGTGGTGGAACTACTCCACCCTGGTACAGATGTGATTATATCAATGTTTTAATGTAATAAGTCACTCTGGTGGAACTACTCCATCCATGCTGGTACAGATGAGATTATATCAATGTTTTAATGTAATAAGTCACTCTGGTGGAACTACTCCATCCATGCTGGTACAGATGAGATTATATCAATGTTTTAATGTAATAAGTCACTGGTGGAACTACTCCACCCTGGTACAGATGTGATTATATCAATGTTTTAATGTAATAAGTCACTCTGGTGGAACTACTCCATCCATGCTGGTACAGATGTGATTATATCAATGTTTTAATGTAATAAGTCACTGTGGTGGAACTACTCCACCCTGGTACAGATGTGATTATATCAATGTTTTAATGTAATAAGTCACTCTGGTGGAACTACTCCACCCTGGTACAGATGTGATTATATCAATGTTTTAATGTAATAAGTCACTCTGGTGGAACTACTCCATCCATGCTGGTACAGATGAGATTATATCAATGTTTTAATGTAATAAGTCACTGTGGTGGAACTACTCCACCCTGGTACAGATGTGATTATATCAATGTTTTAATGTAATAAGTCATTGTGGTGGAACTACTCCATCCATGCTGGCACAGATGAGATTATATCAATGTTTTAATGTAATAAGTCACTGTGGAACTACTCCATCCATGCTGGCACAGATGAGATTATATCAATGTTTTAATGTAATAAGTCACTCTGGTGGAACTACTCCATCCATGCTGGCACAGATGAGATTATATCAATGTTTTAATGTAATAAGTCACTGTGGAACTACTCCATGCTGGCACAGATGAGATTATATCAATGTTTTAATGTAATAAGTCACTGTGGAACTACTCCATGCTGGCACAGATGAGATTATATCAATGTTTTAATGTAATAAGTCACTCTGGTGGAACTACTCCATCCATGCTGGCACAGATGAGATTATATCAATGTTTTAATGTAATAAGTCACTCTGGTGGAACTACTCCACCCATGCTGGCACAGATGAGATTATATCAATGTTTTAATGTAATAAGTCACTCTGGTGGAACTACTCCACCCTGGCACAGATGTGATTATATCAATGTTTTAATGTAATAAGTCACTCTGGTGGAACTACTCCACCCATGCTGGCACAGATGAGATTATATCAATGTTTTAATGTAATAAGTCACTCTGGTGGAACTACTCCACCCTGGCACAGATGTGATTATATCAATGTTTTAATGTAATAAGTCACTCTGGTGGAACTACTCTACCCATGCTGGCACAGATGAGATTATATCAATGTTTTAATGTAATAAGTCACTCTGGTGGAACTACTCCATGCTGGCACAGATGAGATTATATCAATGTTTTAATGTAATAAGTCACTCTGGTGGAACTACTCCATCCATGCTGGCACAGATGAGATTATATCAATGTTTTAATGTAATAAGTCACTCTGGTAGAACTACTCCATGCTGGCACAGATGTGATTATATCAATGTTTTAATGTAATAAGTCACTCTGGTGGAACTACTCCATCCTGGCACAGATGAGATTATATCAATGTTTTAGTGTAATAAGTCACTGTGGTGGAACTACCCCATGCTGGCACAGATGTGATTATATCAATGTTTTAATGTAATAAGTCACTCTGGTGGAACTACCCCATGCTGGCACAGATGTGATTATATCAATGTTTTAATGTAATAAGTCACTCTGGTGGAACTACCCCATGCTGGCACAGATGAGATTATATCAATGTTTTAATGTAATAAGTCACTCTGGTGGAACTACCCCATGCTGGCACAGATGTGATTATATCAATGTTTTAATGTAATAAGTCACTCTGGTGGAACTACTCCACCCTGGCACAGATGAGATTATATCAATGTTTTAATGTAATAAGTCACTCTGGTGGAACTACTCCATCCATGCTGGTACAGATGTGATTATATCAATGTTTTAATGTAATAAGTCACTCTGGTGGAACTACTCCATCCTGGCACAGATGTGATTATATCAATGTTTTAATGTAATAAGTCATTCTGGTGGAACTACTCCACCCTGGCACAGATGTGATTATATCAATGTTTTAATGTAATAAGTCACTCTGGTAGAACTACTCCATGCTGGCACAGATGTGATTATATCAATGTTTTAATGTAATAAGTCACTCTGGTGGAACTACTCCATCCTGGCACAGATGAGATTATATCAATGTTTTAGTGTAATAAGTCACTGTGGTGGAACTACCCCATCCATGCTGGCACAGATGTGATTATATCAATGTTTTAATGTAATAAGTCACTGTGGTGGAACTACCCCATCCTGGCACAGATGAGATTATATCAATGTTTTAATGTAATAAGTCACTCTGGTGGAACTACCCCATGCTGGCACAGATGTGATTATATCAATGTTTTAATGTAATAAGTCACTCTGGTGGAACTACCCCATGCTGGCACAGATGTGATTATATCAATGTTTTAATGTAATAAGTCACTGTGGAACTACTCCACCCTGGCACAGATGTGATTATATCAATGTTTTAATGTAATAAGTCACTCTGGTGGAACTACCCCATGCTGGCACAGATGTGATTATATCAATGTTTTAATGTAATAAGTCACTCTGGTGGAACTACTCCATCCATGCTGGCACAGATGAGATTATATCAATGTTTTAATGTAATAAGTCATTCTGGTGGAACTACTCCATGCTGGCACAGATGTGATGATATCAATGTTTTAATGTAATAAGTCACTCTGGTGGAACTACTCCACCCATGCTGGCACAGATGAGATTATATCAATGTTTTAATGTAATAAGTCACTCTGGTGGAACTACTCCACCCTGGCACAGATGTGATTATATCAATGTTTTAATGTAATAAGTCACTCTGGTGGAACTACTCCACCCATGCTGGCACAGATGAGATTATATCAATGTTTTAATGTAATAAGTCACTCTGGTGGAACTACTCCATGCTGGCACAGATGAGATTATATCAATGTTTTAATGTAATAAGTCACTCTGGTGGAACTACTCCATCCATGCTGGCACAGATGAGATTATATCAATGTTTTAATGTAATAAGTCACTCTGGTAGAACTACTCCATCCTGGCACAGATGAGATTATATCAATGTTTTAGTGTAATAAGTCACTGTGGTGGAACTACCCCATGCTGGCACAGATGTGATTATATCAATGTTTTAATGTAATAAGTCACTCTGGTGGAACAACCCCATCCTGGCACAGATGAGATTATATCAATGTTTTAATGTAATAAGTCACTCTGGTGGAACTACCCCATGCTGGCACAGATGTGATTATATCAATGTTTTAATGTAATAAGTCACTCTGGTGGAACTACTCCATGCTGGCACAGATGTGATTATATCAATGTTTTAATGTAATAAGTCACTCTGGTAGAACTACTCCATGCTGGCACAGATGTGATTATATCAATGTTTTAATGTAATAAGTCACTCTGGTGGAACTACTCCATCCTGGCACAGATGAGATTATATCAATGTTTTAGTGTAATAAGTCACTGTGGTGGAACTACCCCATGCTGGCACAGATGTGATTATATCAATGTTTTAATGTAATAAGTCACTCTGGTGGAACTACTCCATGCTGGCACAGATGAGATTATATCAATGTTTTAATGTAATAAGTCACTCTGGTAGAACTACTCCATGCTGGCACAGATGTGATTATATCAATGTTTTAATGTAATAAGTCACTCTGGTGGAACTACTCCATCCTGGCACAGATGAGATTATATCAATGTTTTAGTGTAATAAGTCACTGTGGTGGAACTACCCCATGCTGGCACAGATGTGATTATATCAATGTTTTAATGTAATAAGTCACTCTGGTGGAACTACCCCATGCTGGCACAGATGTGATTATATCAATGTTTTAATGAAATAAGTCACTCTGGTGGAACTACCCCATGCTGGCACAGATGAGATTATATCAATGTTTTAATGTAATAAGTCACTCTGGTGGAACTACCCCATCCATGCTGGTACAGATGTGATTATATCAATGTTTTAATGTAATAAGTCACTCTGGTGGAACTACTCCATCCTGGCACAGATGTGATTATATCAATGTTTTAATGTAATAAGTCATTCTGGTGGAACTACTCCACCCTGGCACAGATGTGATTATATCAATGTTTTAATGTAATAAGTCACTCTGGTAGAACTACTCCATGCTGGCACAGATGTGATTATATCAATGTTTTAATGTAATAAGTCACTCTGGTGGAACTACTCCATCCTGGCACAGATGAGATTATATCAATGTTTTAGTGTAATAAGTCACTGTGGTGGAACTACCCCATCCATGCTGGCACAGATGTGATTATATCAATGTTTTAATGTAATAAGTCACTCTGGTGGAACTACTCCATGCTGGCACAGATGTGATTATATCAATGTTTTAATGTAATAAGTCACTCTTGTAGAACTACTCCATGCTGGCACAGATGTGATTATATCAATGTTTTAATGTAATAAGTCACTCTGGTGGAACTACTCCACCCTGGCACAGATGTGATTATATCAATGTTTTAATGTAATAAGTCACTGTGGTGGAACTACCCCATGCTGGCACAGATGTGATTATATCAATGTTTTAATGTAATAAGTCACTCTGGTGGAACTACTCCATCCATGCTGGCACAGATGAGATTATATCAATGTTTTAATGTAATAAGTCACTCTGGTGGAACTACCCCATGCTGGCACAGATGTGATTATATCAATGTTTTAATGTAATAAGTCACTCTGGTGGAACTACCCCATGCTGGCACAGATGAGATTATATCAATGTTTTAATGTAATAAGTCACTCTGGTGGAACTACCCCATGCTGGCACAGATGTGATTATATCAATGTTTTAATGTAATAAGTCACTCTGGTGGAACTACTCCATCCTGGCACAGATGAGATTATATCAATGTTTTAGTGTAATAAGTCACTGTGGTGGAACTACCCCATGCTGGCACAGATGTGATTATATCAATGTTTTAATGTAATAAGTCACTCTGGTGGAACTACTCCATCCATGCTGGCACAGATGAGATTATATCAATGTTTTAATGTAATAAGTCACTGTGGTGGAACTACTCCATCCATGCTGGCACAGATGAGATTATATCAATGTTTTAATGTAATAAGTCACTCTGGTGGAACTACCCCATGCTGGCACAGATGAGATTATATCAATGTTTTAATGTAATAAGTCACTCTGGTGGAACTACCCCATCCATGCTGGTACAGATGTGATTATATCAATGTTTTAATGTAATAAGTCACTCTGGTGGAACTACTCCATCCTGGCACAGATGTGATTATATCAATGTTTTAATGTAATAAGTCATTCTGGTGGAACCACTCCATGCTGGCACAGATGTGATTATATCAATGTTTTAATGTAATACGTCATTCTGGTGGAACTACCCCATCCATGCTGGCACATATGTGATTATATCAATGTTTTAATGTAATAAGTCACTGTGGTGGAACTACTCCATCCATGCTGGCACAGATGTGATTATATCAATGTTTTAATGTAATAAGTCACTCTGGTGGAACTACTCCATCCATCCTGGCACAGATGAGATTATATCAATGTTTTAATGTAATAAGTCACTCTGGTGGAACTACTCCATCCATCCTGGCACAGATGAGATTATATCAATGTTTTAATGTAATAAGTCATTCTGGTGGAACTACTCCATCCATCCTGGCACAGATGAGATTATATCAATGTTTTAATGTAATAAGTCATTCTGGTGGAACTACTCCATCCATGCTGGCACAGATGTGATTATATCAATGTTTTAATGTAATAAGTCACTCTGGTGGAACTACTCCATGCTGGCACAGATGTGATTATATCAATGTTTTAATGTAATAAGTCACTCTGGTGGAACTACTCCATCCATGCTGGCACAGATGTGATTATATCAATGTTTTAATGTAATAAGTCACTCTGGTGGAACTACTCCATGCTGGCACAGATGTGATTATATCAATGTTTTAATGCAATAAGTCACTGTGGAACTACTCCATCCTGGCACAGATGTGATTATATCAATGTTTTAATGTAATAAGTCACTCTGGTGGAACTACTCCATGCTGGCACAGATGTGATTATATCAATGTTTTAATGTAATAAGTCATTCTGGTGGAACTACTCCATCCATGCTGGCACATATGTGATTATATCAATGTTTTAATGTAATAAGTCACTCTGGTGGAACTACTCCATGCTGGCACAGATGTGATTATATCAATGTTTTAATGTAATAAGTCACTCTGGTGGAACTACTCCATGCTGGCACAGATGTGATTATATCAATGTTTTAATGCAATAAGTCACTGTGGAACTACTCCATCCTGGCACAGATGTGATTATATCAATGTTTTAATGTAATAAGTCACTCTGGTGGAACTACTCCATGCTGGCACAGATGTGATTATATCAATGTTTTAATGTAATAAGTCACTGTGGTGGAACTACCCCATGCTGGCACAGATGAGATCATCATTTAAGACATTACCACAAGGAATTATTAACTCACTCGTATTCTGTGTGGAGCTCTGTAATGTCTGTCCATCAGATAATAATATTAGTTGTGTTTGTACAGAGATGGAAGCGATGCCATGTCTGTCCATCAGATAATAATATTAGTTGTATTTGTACAGAGATGGAAGCGATGCCATGTCTGTCCATCAGATAATAATATTAGTTGTATTTATACAGAGATGGAAACGACGCCATGTCTGTCCATCAGATAATAATATTAGTTGTGTTTATACAGAGATGGAAGCGATGCCATGTCTGTCCATCAGATAATAATATTAGTTGTATTTGTACAGAGATGGAAGCGATGCCATGTCTGTCCATCAGATAATAATATTAGTTGTATTTGTACAGAGATGGAAGCGACACCATGTTCGACGTGTGGAGAGGGTTGAACTGAAACATGATGATAGCTTCCTCAGAAATCTACCAAAAACTGACACCGCCCGGGTAAGAGAATTAATCACAAATCATTGGTGCCAAATGTGTATATCTACCACAGAAAGCCACATCCAATTTACACATTCTATCTGCTGCCTGTTATCCAATTACACATTATGTCTGCTCTCTGTTATCCAATTACACAATATGTCTGCTGCCTGTTTTCCAATTACACATTAGGTATGTCTGCTCTCTGTCATCCAATTACACATTATGTCTACTGCCTGTTATCCAATTACACATTATGTCTGCTGCCTGTTATCCAATTACACATTAAGTCTGCTGCCTGTTATCCAATTACACATTATGTCTGCTCTCTGTTATCCAATTACACATTATGTCTGCTGCCTGTTATCCAATTACACATTATGTCTGCTCTCTGTAATCCAATTACACAATATGTCTGCTCTCTGTTATCCAATTACACAATATGTCTGCTGCCTGTTATCCAATTACACAATATGTCTGCTGCATGTTATCCAATTACACATTATGTCTGCTGCTTGTTATCCAATTACACATTATGTCTGATGCCTGTTATCCAATTACACAATATATCTGCTGCCTGTTATCCAATTACACATTATGTCTGCTCTCTGTCATCCAATTACACAATATGTCTGCTGCCTGTTATCCAATTACACATTATGTCTGCTGCTTGTCATCCAATTACACATTATGTCTGCTGCCTGTTATCCAATTACACATTATGTCTGCTGCTTGTCATCCAATTACACATTATGTCTGCTGCCTGTTATCCAATTACACATTATGTCTGCTGCTTGTCATCCAATTACACATTATGTCTGCTGCCTGTTATCCAATTACACAATATGTCTGCTGCTTGTTATCCAATTACACATTATCTCTGCTGCTTGTTATCCAATTACACATTATCTCTGCTGCCTGTTATCCAATTACACATTATGTCTGCTGCTTGTTATCCAATTACACATTATATATGTTCATCCAATTACACATTATCTCTGTTCATTCAATTACACACTATCTCTGCTCATCCAATTACACATTATCTCTGTTCATTCAATTACACATTATCTCTGCTCATCCAATTACACATTATCTCTGCTCATCCAATTACACATTATCTCTGCTCATCCAATTACACATTATCTCTGTTCATCCGATTACACATTATCTCTGTTCATTCAATTACACATTATCTCTGTTCATCCAATTACACATTATCTCTGTTCATTCAATTACACATTATCTCTGTTCATTCAATTACACATTATCTCTGCTCATCCAATTACACATTATCTCTGTTCATCCGATTACACATTATCTCTGTTCAGTCAATTACACATTATCTGTGCTCATCCAATTACACATTATCTCTGTTCATCCGATTACACATTATCTCTGTTCATCCAATTACACATTATCTCTGTTCATCCAATTACACATTATCTCTGTTCATCCAATTATACATTATGTCTAATAATCCAATTACACATTCTCTCTGCTGGCTGGTCATCCATTTACACACTCTGTCTGAAATGTATTACTAATGTAAACTGAACATTGAATTCAGATATTACTTGGACCTGCCTTCAAATCCTGGGTAAGATAACTGCACTGCAGGACTGGGTTCTCATGTTCTTTTGTTTTCAATACATGTATATTTGTGTTTTGCACTTAATTTCCAGTGAAATCACAGGAAAGATCCATAGATATATGACTTGCAGAGTAGTTAAAACTAGTGCACAGGCATTTGCAGTATCCACAATATATTTATAGATTCTAAAGCATATTTCCCCCATACCCCACTTACAATACAGTATCTTTATTTTAAGAGTTTGATGTTTATTTTTTTAATAAAGATGTACAGTATTGTACAGTAATTCTTTTTCTTAAAATACTGTAGTTGGTGGTGCATCATATGTTATACTGTAGTTGGTGGTGCATCATGTGTTATACTGTAGTTGGTGGTGCATCATATGTTATACTGTAGTTTGTGGTGCATCATATGTTATACTGTAGTTGGTGGTGCATCATATGTTATACTGTAGTTGGTGGTGCATCATATGTTATACTGTAGTTGGTGGTGCATCATATGTTATACTGTAGTTGGTGGTGCATCATATGTTATACTGTAGTTGGTGGTGCATCATATGTTATACTGTAGTTGGTGGTGCATCATGTGTTATACTGTAGTTGGTGGTGCATCATGTGTTATACTGTAGTTGGTGGTGCATCATGTGTTATACTGTAGTTGGTGGTGCATCATGTGTTATACTGTAGTTGGTGGTGCATCATGTGTTATACTGTAGTTGGTGGTGCATCATGTGTTATACTGTAGTTGGTGGTGCATCATGTGTTATACTGCATGTTCACTGTAGTTGGTGGTGCATCATGTGTTATACTGCATGTTCACTGTAGTTGGTGGTGCATCATGTGTTATACTGCATGTTCACTGTTGTATGTGGTCTGCTTCTGTTCTCGTGTGTGCTGAATCTACAGCATGTATGCTATATAGTTTAAATATAGGACTCTTTGAGAGTTTCTATTTATAATTTGAATTCAGTGTAGGTCATGAAATATACAGTTTAACCCTTTCAACACTACATACCTCTAAATAGGTTTACCAAAAGTGTACCGCCGTCTCATCATGATCTGCACTCTTTGCCAGTAATATTACTATTTTTAGACAATTTTGATAAATGAACTGGTCCAAATATAATTTTCTTATTTATTTATTGGTCTAAAAATATCATGGACCAGTCCATGTCAGTTACTTGGTGTTGCATTTTGAGAAATACATGTATGACATATTAGTTCACATGTGACAAATTAGTGACTGCCTCCGTGGTCGAGTGGTTACGGGCGCTTACTTGTATACCGCTGTAACCTATCATCACTGATGATGGTCACCGGCTCGAGCCATGCTCAGGCCATGTCTGTTTTATGAAATGGTTGGCAGTTTTATACGGAGGTTGGTGCACCAAGTACTAGTTAACCGCTGGAGCCTGCCCAGGAAAGGTGTTGTTAGGTAAACTCTCAAATGTATTATTAAATTAAAAAAATTGTGTGTGTAGTTGCATGCTCACTGCTGGTTCTCATCCTCAGCATAGTCCATCAAGAGCTATACATAGCAAATGTTGATTGTATATACCATGCCAACAGTGAATAAAATGTGATTTGATTTTAACTAAATGAGATAGCATGATGTTTGCCAGATTGGACACCTGGGTTTATATACATACTCCTGGTTCCTCAGTATAAATGGAAGATCCATATCATTTATTTTACTCTCATTCATGAAGAGTGACATATCATGTTGTAGATACTTTGTAATGTTTGGTTTGTAAATATTGTTAGTATTAGAGTTGGAAGAGTGAGGTGCATGCAAATCAGTCGGAATGGTCTAAAGGAGTGAGGTGCATGCAACTCAGTATGGATGGTCTAAAGGAGTGAGATGCATGCAAATCAGTATGGATGGTCTAACGGAGTGAGGTGCATGCAACTCAGTATGGATGGTCTAAAGGAGTGAGGTGCATGCAAATCAGTATGGATGGTCTAAAGGAGTGAGGTGCATGCAAATCAGTCTGGATGGTCTAAAGGAGTGAGGTGCATGCAAATCAGTCTGGATGGTCTAAAGGAGTGAGGTGCATGCAAATCAGTATGGATGGTCTAAAGGAGTGAGGTGCATGCAAATCAGTCTGGATGGTCTAAAGGAGTGAGGTGCATGCAAATCAGTATGGATGGTCTAAAGGAGTGAGGTGCATGCAAATCAGTATGGATGGTCTAAAGGAGTGAGGTGCATGCAAATCAGTCTGGATGGTCTAAAGGAGTGAGGTGCATGCAAATCAGTCTGGATGGTCTAAAGGAGTGAGGTGCATGCAAATCAGTATGGATGGTCTAAAGGAGTGAGGTGCATGCAAATCAGTCTGGATGGTCTAAAGGAGTGAGGTGCATGCAAATCAGTATGGATGGTCTAAAGGAGTGAGGTGCATGCAAATCAGTATGGATGGTCTAAAGGAGTGAGGTGCATGCAAATCAGTCTGGATGGTCTAAAGGAGTGAGGTGCATGCAAATCAGTCTGGATGGTCTAAAGGAGTCTGGTGAATAATGTAAAACCTGACAGCAGACATGTATAGAGACCGCCTCCATGGTCGAGTGCTTACTGCCAAGTCGTGTTCTCTACTTGTACTATGGTGGTTATTATTCTTAATGTCAAACAGATTATAGCTCTGCAAGATAAGATGAAGAAAGAAGGCAAACTGAAAACACAGAATGATGTTGACAAATTCTGGGACGACATAAGAAAACCTGATGTCTTCTATCAGCAATTCAAAGTAAAGAAAAATGGTACTGTACATTTTATTGCGTTTAAAATTATATTTGGTATCGGATTTAGTGTAACTAAATGAAAAGGAAGTTAACGAGAAAGAGCATAATATTCCTTAACCCTCTGCATGCTAGCGGCAGATAAAATCACCTTTCAAACAGTATAGAGTCAGATCAGATGCCACAGAATGTGCTGTCTGATCTGACTCTATGATGTTTGCTATTAGGATAGTGGAGCTAAATCACTTGGCTGAGTATGAATAGCAAACAGCATAGATCCTGATCTGGATCTATGTTGTTTGCAAATGTAATTTTATTTACTCAGCAGGCAAATGGTTAAATATGTAACAAATCTTTTTGTTTAAAAAGCTCAGACTTATCAAAACACTATTATACACACCTTTTAAACAATAAATTTGCAAGCTAAGCATACACATATTGAATTATTTTGCTGAAGTATTTGTAAGCAATGTGTTTAGCCTTGTTATGATGATGAACTTACAGACATAGTATTATAGCACAAATCTTTAAGCCTATTAGTTCATTACAGGAACTTGTCACAGAAATCATAGCCTGGGTTCCAGTCTGTCGATTTTTAACTTCTAGCCAAATGACAGCCTGGGGAAACTGGATTTCCGATCGTAGCGCCATCTACTTACACCCACTTTTTTGAGGGTGTAGATTTGAAAAACGACAACTTTTCTCTAGAAGATAATATCGCGAAATATAGAAACGGAATTCTATCGGAAAATCGCCAAACAGGCACGATTATACACGATCATTTCCGAATATACACGAATGTTCCAGTAGACTCATTTACATATAATGTCCCGTTTCTGTGTTATATCGACGAGATGGCGGAAATCGCCGAACAGGCACGATTATACACGATCATTTCCGAATATACACAAATGTTACCGTAGACTCATTTACATATAATGTCCCGTTTCTGTGTTGTATCGACGAGATGGCGGATTTTAAATATTACATTTAGATGGTAATGGATCAATTCGGCGTAATTGAACTAAAGACGACTTAAATATTGAGTAAATATGTCAAATCAGACACATATTAAAACAAAACTATTTATCGTTCCGTTGACCCATAAACAATGGCGGCCAATTATAAAGTTTTATTAGCATTGCAGTGCCTCGCTTTCGATTCAAGTACGTCATTACTTAAGTCACGTGCTAATAGGCCTATTAATAATTTCACGGGAAACCCCGACAGTTTCCCCAGGCGTTGATATGTTCAGAAGCTCAATACAGCCCAATTAATAGTCTCGGTGTTAAAATATATTTATTTGACTGACCAGGCAAAATATATTGACGCCTGTTCCCAGGCTACAGAAATCACACTAACTCTTCATGCTAATCTGTCTTGTGATTAGTCACTAGGTTTTGATTAATTAAACGCGTTTGTGGAAGTCATGATAGCGCAGTGGTAGCGCGTTTGCTTCAGGTGTGAAAGGCCCAGAGTTTGAGCCCCATTGGAGCCATTACGATTGTGCCCTTAGGAAAGGTATTTAAATTCCTCGTTGCCTCTTCTCTCTCTCTCTCGTGGCGATGGATTCCATCAGGAATGAGGTCTCGAGAGTGAATAATATAAGTTGTAATAACTTGTTTCATAATCGAGCTAAAATAAATTTGTATACACTAAAAGTGTTTGTTGCAATATTGAAGAATTTGTGTATTCAGACCCAGGTCTAACTGAGCCCCACGCGGACAATAACACCAGTTGCCAGGCTAGCTCTGAGAAAGGTCCTGTGCCAGAAGTGTTACAGCGGTCCCATACTGGCCTGAGTCACATCTCCGAGGCCTCCAGAGATAAGGAAGCGTGGTCGATAACACAAAAATACCCGGCGTCACATGGTCCCAAACCTTTGGTATGTGGTTTCTTACATTTCACCAATATGTCCGGTAATGCTGACAATACATAGTTCCCACGGCCTGTGAAAATGGTAAAAAACACTGTTAACCCTTTCAACACCACAGACCTCTAAATAGGCTTACAAAAAGTGTAGATTCAGATGAGCCGGCTCGTGACGAGCCGTCTCATCAGGATCTGCACTTTTTGCCAGTGATATGACTATTTTTAGACATAATTACCCATTTTGATAAATGAACTTGTCCAAATGTGATTTTCTGATTCATTTATTGGTTTATGAATATCATGGACCAGTCCATGTGAGTTACTTGGTGTTGAATGGGTTAAGATCTTATCTTGGCAGCCATTTTGACGGGCAAATTTTATTAATGGCAATTTCATGATTTTACTAGTAATTCTTTAATTGCAATAACTTTATTAATTTTGGTTTCTTAATATAAAATTTGGTATCATTTTAAAGGTATTAAAATGTACTTTTTAAATATTAATTTATTTTTTGACAATGATGTATGGATTATATATTATAAGAACTTAACTTGCACCTATTTTTGAAAGTCTATTTTCACAGTTGAAATATTAATATACAGGTAAATTATTATTTATTCATTATTGATACGAAATTTGTGAAATGATACAAAAAATATGTCCATTTGGGAGCTTTCCAACAATGTATGAACCATGGTGATGGGATGAAAAATAAATATTTTATGAAGAAAACAAAATTACGCTACTATATATTATATATAATATTTGATCAACTTTGCCAATAAAATGGCAGCCACATTCACACGGGAACTATGTATATACAAATTTAAAAGTTAATTTGTAATATCTTTAACATAATTATAATTATCAGCTCATGTATTTTGATGGAATCACCCGCTTTCTACAAGTACATAGGAATTATTTATGAACCCTAACCCTCGTAGCCGATTCCGTAGTGATAGAATGGAGTGTATTGCAGAACCTCTGGGTTGACCTTCGAGCCCGTGTAGATGTTTCGGCAATGGATTTATTATCATGCATATATTTAATATCACCTCACAGTAACCATTGCAGTCTCCAGTTCTAAATGTATCATTTTGTAATTACAATTCCAAAAGCATCCTGGTTATTTTACATGTCCAGTGTGTACGTAGCAACAATACATGGGACCTTAGTTTATAGTCCCATCCATAATACGGGGGTACGGACATTTGCCCCGAAGGTCATCTGCCCCGACTCCAAAAATGGCTAGGGAGGACATCTGCCCCGACTCTGTTTTGCAAAGGCGGACATCTGCCCCGACTATGTTTTGCAAAGGCGGACATCTGCCCCGACTCTGTTTTGCAAAGGCGGACATCTGCCCCGACTCTGTTTTGCAAAGGCGGACATCTGCCCCGACTCTGTTTTGCAAATGCGGACATCTGCCCCGACTATGTTTTGCAAAGGCGGACATCTGCCCCGACTATGTTTTGCAAAGACGGACATCTGCCCCAACTATGTTTTGCAAAGGCGGACATCTGCCCCGACTCTGTTTTGCAAAGGCGGACATCTGCCCCGACTATGTTTTGCAAAGGCGGACATCTGCCCCGACTATGTTTTGCAGTGGCGGACATCTGCCCCGACTATGTTTTGCAGTGGCGGACATCTGCCCCGACTCTGTTTTGCAGTGGCGGACATCTGCCCCGACTATGTTTTGCAGTGGCGGACATCTGCCCCGACTATGTTTTGCAGTGGCGGACATCTGCCCCGACTATGTTTTGCAGTGGCGGACATCTGCCCCGACTCTGTTTTGCAGTGGCGGACATCTGCCCCGACTATGTTTTGCAGTGGCGGACATCTGCCCCGACTATGTTTTGCAGTGGGGACATCTGCCCCGACTATGTTTTGCAGTGGGGACATTTGCCCCGACTATGTTTTGCAGTGGGGACATTTGCCCCGACTATGTTTTGCAGTGGCGGACATCTGCCCCGACTATGTTTTGCAGTGGCAGACATCTGCCCCGACTATGTTTTGCAGTGGCGGACATAATACGGTTATTATTATTTTGGTTGGATGTGGATTTAACTCGTGGTGCATGGATTTATGATCTATCGTGTTAACCACTATTCCACCACTAAGGTGTAAGAGAGAATGGTTTACATGTATTAATAAAGTAAAACACTTGTGAAAAATCTTGCAATAAACTTGCAATTTCTATCTTTCTGACACAGGAAAAGTTTTAGATCTAATACAGTTGATGCAATAACAAATGAGTTGCCATGTACGTGTTATATTTGCAGCAAAGAAAGAGGAAAGATTCTTCACAAATGGCAAAGGATGCAGCCGTGGACCTGGAGAAGAGATGCCCCAAGGTGACAATGCCATCATAAAAACCCAACAATTAATAGATAATCAGTTGTGTTAATTTTGCATCCTTCTATAGTCCATTATATTCACTAAAATAACACACATTTTTATTAAATGACACACATTTGACCACAAACACAATTAATTAAAACTTTCCAAAATAACTAAGAAGCTTTTTGATATTTTTGCTCATTCATTGTACTGATTATGATATTACATGTTAGTGCATCGTAAGCCCTTGAGGCTGGTTGTTGTTATGTAGTGTTTTGTATTGATTGTATGTACAGGTTGCACAAATAAACTATCCATCCATCATCATCCATCCATCCACCTATACATCCATCCGCCATTCATCCACCTATACATCCATCCTCCATTCATCCATCCTCCATTCATCCACCTATCCATCCTCCATCCATCCAACCATTCATTCATCCATCAATCCACCTATCCATCAATCAATCCATCCACCTATCCATCCTCCATCCATCCAACCATTCATTCATCCATCAATCCACCTATCCATCAATCAATCCATCCACCTATCCATCCAACCATTCATCCATCCATCATCCACATCATCCACCTATCCATCAATCTATCCATTCATATATCCATCCATCATCCACCTATCCATCAATCTATCCATCCATTCACCTATCCATCCATCATTCACCTATCCATCCATCCATCCACCTATCAATCCACCTATCCATCCAACATCATCCATCCATCAATCATCCAACAATCCATCCATCAATATCTATCTTGCTTTATTTCAGCTTGAGATGCCCGCTTTAGCTTGTTTCTCACTGAGACTTGGAGAGAAACCACCAGATCCAGAAGAAGTATGTCATTTAATGTTGAATAGCATATGTTTGTGAACATTTCACATTTATTTGTGAAAAATTGTTGTGATAATAATACTTTCAATGTTCATTATGTGAAATATAATTTTATCATACATTGAATCAAACAAACATCCTCTTAATCTTCCTCGCGGGATGTAGTCATATTCATTCTATAATGTCCATTTCAGTAAATGATTTTGAATTCAACCCTTTATTTGCTTTGCCTATTAATAGGTGGTGCCTCTTATGTAAGGAATGATAAAACATCAGTACGCCAGCTGGTGCTGTAATTTATTGATTTTTTTTCCAAGTTTTATTTCCTGATCATTATACACAATAATTAGTAATTACACATATTCAAAACATGTACACATGTAATGAAAACAAAACAACAATATATCAATTTGAATAGACAAGTGCTAATATCCAACAGTATTAACACAAACCATGCAAACCATGATTGCCTTTAAAAATACTAGGAAGTCAAGTACACCTTCAAATTGCAAGAAATTCCTGGATCTAAAACATTTAGTGCAGAAAGAGGTCAAAGAGGCTTATCATCAATACCTAGAAAACATCCTAAATCTAAACAGTGCTGATGCCTCCCATCCTTACAGACCAAATACCAAGAAACTTTATTCCATCCTTAAGCATTCCAAGCAAGATTCCAAATCAATGCCACCCCTAAAGCATGAAAACAAATTCCACCATGAAGAAGCTGCTAAAGCCACAGCACTGAACAAACAGTTTCAGTCTGTCTTCAGCTCCAAATCCCCACTAAGACTTACCTCTATTTGTAAAATGAAAATTCAGGACACATATGGAAACCTGAATGGTCAATCCACGCCAAACATGAATGAAATCACAGTAAGCTCAAATGGCATAGAGAAACTTCTCAATAACCTGAACCCCCACAAGGCTAGTGGTCCTGACCTAATTAAGCCAATCATACTTAAAGCCCTGTCTAAAGAGCTCTCACCTATCCTTGAAGTCTTATTCCAAAAATCCCTCAACGAAGGATCACTGCCTGCCCAGTGGAAGTCAGCAAATGTTGCTCCCATTTACAAAAAAGGGGACAAGTCAAACCCCGCCAACTATAGGCCTATCTCACTGACATGTGTTCTATGCAAGGTACTTGAACATATAGTTTCCTCCTCGATAACAAAACACTTCACTAACCACAGTATTCTGTACCATTTGCAGCATGGTTTTAAAGAAAAACGGTCATGCGTGACCCAATTAGTAATGCTAGTCAATGACTTGGTTACCTCTGTCTACAATAAGCATCAGGTAGATCTCGTCCTATTAGACTTCAGTAAGGCTTTCGATAAGGTCAATCACGAGAAAGTACTACTAAAAATGCATGAATATGGAGTCAGAGGTCAAACATTAAGGTGGATTAAGAGTTTTCTAGATAATAGACTCCAGTCAGTTGTCCTTAATGGTATTAGTTCAGAGGCCATTCCGGTGTCCTCTGGAGTCCCACAGGGATCCGTACTTGGATCCCTGCTTTTCCTAGCATACATAAACGACCTCCCACAAAACATCAGTTCCAAAGTCTGCATCTTTGCAGATGATACTGCAGTATATCTATCACTGACATCTGCAAATGAATCGGTCACACTCCAAAATGATCTTAAGAGATTAGAAGAGTGGGAGTTGGAGTGGGACATGGAATTTAACCCCTCCAAATGTCAAGTTATCCACGTCACCAGAAGGAAACATCCTATTCCCAGCAAATATAAACTCCATGGAGTCCTACTTGAGTCGGTCACCTCAGCCAAATACCGTGGCGTGGATATCTCAAATAACCTGTCGTGGGACACCCACATAAAAAGGTCAACAAAGAAAGCAAACCAAACATTAGGATTTCTACGTAGAAACCTCCAGGTCAAATCTGAACCCCTTAAGACCATGGCTTACCAGACACTAGTGAGACCCCAGCTTGAATATGGCTCCGAGATCTGGTCGCCCCATACCCAAACACTGATAGACCAAATTGAAGGTGTCCAGCGAAGAGCAGCCCGTTGGATAAAGGCTGACTTCTATCGTACCTCTAGTGTTACAGACATGCTACATTCCCTAAATCTACGCAGACTAGATCAACGGCGTATTGACAATAGGTTATCCCTTATGTATAAAATTCATAATGATCTTGTTGCTATTCCCATTGAAAATTACCTAGTTCCTCTCTCCCGTCCTACTCGCCATTGCCATTCCTTAAGCTATTGGTTAATTACAGCAACTACAGACTACTACAAGTTTTCCTTCTTTCCAAGAACAATCTATCATTGGAACCACCTCCCTCCTGACATTGTCCATCTCCCTACCATAGAGCAATTCAATACGGCAGTTTGCCATATTGAACATGCCAGTCCCTAGTTGTTCTGCGTAGCTGCTTTTAAACTTTTACCACAACTTATTTTCATACCTTCTTAAATTATACTTTTAACTACTCATACTTTTAACTTATTTGCGGTTTTTGACGCGCAACATGTCTACGTCCCCACGAGGGGTTCGACATTAAAGGAAGATAGATAGATAGATGATATTTCCATGTTATACACAATCATGTTAAATTGTGTAATAATCAGATGTATATTGAAAGGAAAGTTTGGATGATTTTAAATGAAAGAAATAAGACTAGCAAAGGAAAGTAAGAAATATCTGTGAAAGATAAGTGTGGATGATTGCCTACATATAGTATACATTTATGGACAGGTTAAAGTGCTGTAATTTATTACCATAATGCCATGAACATGTAGACTTGCCAGTTAGAAATATAATTTTAAAAATATTCTACTAGAAAATGTGATCTGTTTTATAAGCGAAGATAAATTCTTCTGTTTGGTTGCTATTAATTATGTATCTCGCTTTCAGATAATTAAGAAGTTGAACTTAAAATCTCGTGAGAAAACACGCAAGAAGTTCCAGCGCAAATTAAATAAGATGTACCAAAGAGCAATGACAAACACAGCTGCTGCTAATCGGTAAGTGCCAGATGACAATGATATACACAACTGCTGCTAATCAGTAAGTGCCAGATGACAATGATATACACAACTGCTGCTAATCAGTAAGTGCCAGATGACAGTGATATACACAACTGCTGCTAATCAGTAAGTGCCAGATGACAATGATATACACAACTGCTGCTAATCAGTAAGTGCCAGATGACAGTGATATACACAACTGCTGCTAATCAATAAGTGCCAGATGACAATGATATACACAACTGCTGCTAATCAGTAAGTGCCAGATGACAGTGATATACACAACTGCTGTTAATCAGTAAGTGCCAGATGACAATGATATACACAGCTGCTGCTAATTGTAAGTACCAGATGCAATGATATGCACAACTGCCGCTAATCGGTAGTACCAGATGACTGATATACACAACTGCCGCTAATCAGTAAGTGCCAGATGACAATGATATACACAACTGCTGCTAATCAGTAAGTGCCAGATGGCAATGATATACACAACTGCTGCTAATCAGTAAGTGCCAGATGACAATGATATACACAACTGTTGCTAATTGTAAGTACCAGGTGACAATGATAAACACAACTGCTGCTAATCTGTAGTACCAGATGGCAGTGATAAACACAACTGTGGCTAATCTGTAGTACCAGATGGCAGTGATAAACACAACTGCCGCTAATCGGTAGTACCAGATGCCTGATATACACAACTGCCGCTAATCGGTATTACCAGATGACAATGATATACACAATTGCTGCTAATCAGTAAGTGCCAGATGACAATGATAAACACAACTGCTGCTAATCTGTAGTACCAGGTGACAATGATATACACAATTGCTGCTAATCAGTAAGTGCCAGATGACAATGATATACACAACTGCCGCTAATCAGTAAGTGCCAGATGACAATGATATACACAACTGCCGCTAATCAGTAAGTGCCAAATGACAATGATATACACAACTGCTGCTAATTGTAAGTACCAGGTGACAATGATATACACAACTGCTGTTAATCTGTAGTACCAGATGGCAGTGATAAACACAACTGCCACTAATTGGTAGTACCAGATGACTGATATACACAACTGCCGCTAATCGGTAGTACCAGATGACTGATATACACAACTGCCGCTAATCGGTATTACCAGATGACAATGATATACACAATTGCTGCTAATCAGTAAGTGCCAGATGACAATGATATACACAACTGCTGCTAATCAGTAAGTGCCAGATGACAATGATATACACAACTGCTGCTAATTGTAAGTACCAGGTGACAATGATAAACACAACTGCTGCTAATCTGTAGTACCAGATGGCAGTGATAAACACACCTGTGGCTAATCTGTAGTACCAGATGCCAGTGATAAACACAACTGCTGCTAATCTGTAGTACCAGATGGCAGTGATAAACACAACTGCTGCTAAGATGTAGTAACAGATGGCAGTGATAAACACAACTGCTGCTAAGATGTAGTAACAGATGGCAATGATAAACACAACTGTTGCTAAGATGTAGTAACAGATGGCAGTGATAAACACAACTGCTGCTAATCTGTAGTACCAGATGGCAGTGATAAACACAACTGCTGCTAATCTGTAGTACCAGATGGCAGTGATAAACACAACTGTGGCTAATCTGTAGTACCAGATGGCAGTGATAAACACAACTGCTGCTAATCTGTAGTACCAGATGGCAGTGATAAACACAACTGCTGCTAATCTGTAGTACCAGATGGCAGTGATAAACACAACTGCTGCTAAGATGTAGTAGCAGATGGCAGTGATTAACACAACTGCGGCTAATTGCCAGATGGCAATGATTATCACAACTGCGGCTAATTGCCAGATGGCAATGATTAACACAACTGCTGCTAATTGCCAAATGGCAATGATTAACACAACTGCAGCTAATTGCCAGATGGCAATGATTAACACAACTGCTGCTAATTGCCAGATGGCAATGATTAACACAACTGCGGCTAAGTGCCAGATGGCAATGATTAACACAACTGCGGCTAATTGCCAGATGGCAATGATAAACACAACTGCTGCTAATCTGTAGTAACAGATGGTAATGATAAACACAACTGCGGCTAATTGCTAAGTGCCAGATGACAATGATAAACACAACTGCTGCTAATCTGTAGTACCAGATGGCAATGATAAACATGACTGCTGCTAAGATGTAGTAACAGATGGCAATGATAAACTGGTTAAGTATCTGATAATGAGAAACACAACTGCTATTGCGCTGGAAAGTACTAGATAGCAATGAAAGAGTAGCTGCTAACTGGTGTGTACTTCCCATGGAACCACTGGCAAGCTATACTGAATTTCTTCATTGGGTGTTACCAAGTAAATTAAATTCCAATAATAATGCAGCAAGTTAAATACATGTTGTTTTGTACATTTGTATTGTCGCCCAAGCTATGATATTGATTATACAAAAGTAGCAAGAAGTGAATCTGTCCAACAATATACTATACTAACATAATAGTCATAATTGCAGAATTCTGGCAGGGCATACAGATCTCATGAACATTCTGGAAGGAGCTGCTCTCAGGGATGTGGTAAGTCAATGTGATATACTGGTACATCTAACACATACATCTAACTATTCTAGTCCAGGTTTTTATACTGTAGTTTGTGTTTCATCTTGGTCATTTTCTGATTTCATTCCTGTATATGTTTCATTTTCTCACAGACAGTAATATTGGCTGATTACATTTCCATATATGTTTCATTTTCTCACAGACAGTAATATCGGCTGATTACATTTCCATTTTCTCACAGACAGTAATATCGGCTGATTACATTCCATATATGTTTCATTTTCTCACAGACAGTAATATCGGCTGATTCATTCCATATATGTTTATTTTCTCACAGACAGTAATATCGGCTGATTTCATTCCAGTAATGTTTTATTTCATTCCAGTACATGTTTTACTTTTCTCACAGACAGTAATATCGGCTGATTTCATTCCAGTATATGTTTTACTTTTCTCACAGACAGTAATATCGGCTGATTACATTTCCATATATGTTTCATTTTCTCACAGACAGTAATATCGGCTGATTACATTTCCATATATGTTTTACTTTTCTCACAGACAGTAATATCGGCTGATTTCATTCCAGTATATGTTTTACTTTTCTCACAGACAGTAATATCGGCTGATTACATTTCCATATATGTTTCATTTTCTCACAGACAGTAATATCGGCTGATTACATTTCCATATATGTTTTACTTTTTTCACAGACAGTAATATCGGCTGATTTCATTCCAGTATATGTTTTACTTTTCTCACAGACAGTAATATCGGCTGATTTTAATCTCACATTTATTGTTATCACTAGTAATAGTTATAAAGTCGATCTTTTATCACATTGTGAATTACGTTGAATTACTCAAAATTCAACTATTTTGCAGCATACATTGTATAGCACCAATCTTCTGTATATCTGTCAATGTATAGATGTGTATACCTGTCATTGCATAGGTCTGTATATCTGTTTTTGTATATATATCTATATGTTATTGTATGGAGCTGTTTATCTATCATTGTATAGCTATCATTGTATAGATCTGTCTATCTGTCGTTTTATACATTTGTATATCTGTCATTTTACACATTTGTATATCTGTCATTTTATACATCTGTATATCTGTCATTTTATACATTTGTATATCTGTCATTTTACACATTTGTATCGGTGTATAGATCTGTATATCCATCATTGTATAGATCTGTATATCCATCATTGTATAGATCTGTATATCCATCAGTGTATAGATCTGTATATCCATCGTTGTTTAGATCTGTATATCCATCGTTGTATAGATCTGTATATCCATCGTTGTATAGATCTGTATATCCATCGTTGTATAGATCTGTATATCCATCGTTGTATAGATCTGTATATCCATCGTTGTATAGATCTGTATATCCATCGTTGTATAGATCTGTATATCCATCGTTGTATAGATCTGTATATCCATCGTTGTATAGATCTGTATATCCATCGTTGTATAGATCTGTATATCCATCGTTGTATAGATCTGTATATCCATCGTTGTATAGATCTGTATATCCATCAGTGTATAGATCTGTATATCCATCGTTGTATAGATCTGTATATCCATCGTTGTATAGATCTGTATATCCATCGGTGTATAGATCTGTATATCCATCATTGTATAGATCTGTATATCCATCGTTGTATAGATCTGTATATCCATCAGTGTATAGATCTGTATATCCATCGTTGTATAGATCTGTATATCCATCATTGTATAGATCTGTATATCCATCGGTGTATAGATCTGTATATCCATCGGTGTATACATCTGTATATCCATCGGTGTATACATCTGTATATCCATCGGTGTATAGATCTGTATATTCATCGGTGTATAGATCTGTATATCCATCGTTGTATAGATCTGTATATCAATCGTTGTATAGATCTGTATATCCATCAGTGTATAGATCTGTATATCCATCGTTGTATAGATCTGTATATCCATCGTTGTATAGATCTGTATATCCATCGGTGTATAGATCTGTATATCCATCGGTGTATAGATCTGTATATCCATCGTTGTATAGATCTGTATATCCATCGGTGTATAGATCTGTATATCCATCGGTGTATAGATCTGTATATCCATCGGTGTATAGATCTGTATATCCATCAGTGTATACATCTGTATATCCATCGGTGTATAGATCTGTATATCCATCAGTGAATAGATCTGTATATCCATCAGTGAATAGATCTGTATATCCATCGGTGTATAGATCTGTATATATGTTGTTGTATACATCTGTATATCCATCGTTGTATAGATCTGTATATATGTTGTTGTATAGATCTGTATATCCATCGTTGTATAGATCTGTATATCCATCAGTGAATAGATCTGTATATCCATCGGTGTATAGATCTGTATATATGTTGTTGTATACATCTGTATATCCATCGTTGTATAGATCTGTATATATGTTGTTGTATACATCTGTATATCCATCGGTGTATAGATCTGTATATATGTTGTTGTATACATCTGTATATCCATCGGTGTATAGATCTGTATATATGTTGTTGTATACATTGTCCAGATCTCGTAACATGTCTTGTATAAATAATAATAATTGAGAAAATGGCAGAACTCTCTTTCAGCCTGCTGTACCGGTATATTTTTAACAATTTTGTAGTCCTTATGGTTAGACATGGGTCTAAGTTCTGCACAACATTTATACATTGTAACATAGCAATTATCGTAGAAATAAGCAACCTCATGACAATATCTACATAGTAACTGTACGACAAAGTCATTCATTTCTTTATTAACATAGAAAACATAAACTTGGTTTTAAACTGTAGCTTATATCCTATACTATCAGTTATTTCGAGTTATGTTTGTATAGGATCTTGTTTATATGCATTTCTGTGTAAATTTCAGCGAGACTTTTGTTGTGAACCTAGGAATAAAAGTCCAATTACAGAAGTATATCACATCACCATGCTTGTTGTGACTGGTTTTACAGCCTGACAAAATCTCTGGAACCGTGCACCATACATAGATCATGTTATATTCTAAACACAATTTAGTGAACTTAATGCATTAAGATTTTTAGTGTAAACATTTCAGAAAAAATATAATTCCTGGCTTGAGCAAAATAAACTTTATGACATACAAAAAAGAGTGAGTAGATGGTTACCAAATATGTATCACTTCTTATTGGAGTGAGAGAACACAGTACATATGTATCACTCATTACTCATTGAGAAAACACAGTAAACCAGGCAAAATGTAACTTTGAAAATGGCCATTCTAAAAAAACATAGTTGGCTGAGTCAATAATTGAAACGTAATACATTATTTAACATACTTGTGCATACAATGCAACATCAACCTATCAGAGGGGTAAGAAACACCCTAGTGGTTTTATTGAATCAAGATATTTCCAGAGATTTTGACACCCGAGTGTGTTGTTAGTGTGTGCTGTATGAACATGTTCACTTCCCTCACCATCCATCACCCATCACTTGAGCAACATATCCATGACTGTGTTTTCCCCAGCTTACTATTTACACACAGCTTTGCACTATACAACGGTGATGTTCCCTGTCATGCTCACTAATGGTTACTGTTAAGATTCCACCACGCATTTGCTTACAAAAACAACATTGTATATTTCTCTTGACGTCAGATCTTTGGTATAATATGTTTTTAAATACTATTGCCGTCAGATCTTTGGTATAATATATGTTTTTAAATACTATTGCCGTCAGATCTTTGTTATAATATATGTTTTTAAATACTATTGACGTCAGATCTTTGGTATAATATATGTTTTTAAATACTATTGACATCAGATCTTTGGTATAATATATGTTTTTAAATACTATTGACGTCAGATCTTTGGTATAATATATGTTTTTAAATACTATTGACGTCAGATCTTTGGTATAATATATGTTTTTAAATACTATTGACGTCAGATCTTTGGTATAATATATGTTTTTAAATACTATTAAGTACTCAATCTTTACACTGCCCATAAGTCGTATTTGTGTATAAGGAATTTATGCAGGTCATTTTGTTGTCAGTAGGATGGCAACAGAAATGGTGTTTAAAAAGCAGGTAAATCCTATGATTATTCAAAAGATATTCTAGGATTATTTCTGGAAAATAGTGCACATGATTTTTGTTCTTCATCAGATGAATTGGCTTCCATAGCAAATGAAATAGTCCTTCGATAACTTGAACTCTGTATAAAGAAATTTTATGAAACATTAATTTGGCTGCCATGGTAAAATAGACAGCAGACAGACGAGTCAGTAGTCCAGTGATTAACAGACTGTGAATACATGGATCGCAGGTTCGATCCCCTTGTCTGACCCAATAATATTAACAGTCAGATGAGACTTTCAACCGGTCTCGTATGGGTGCTCTACACCATGCACGTAAATAACCAACGGAGACTCTGGAATGGGTCTGTCAGTATCATTGGCACCATCCTCTGAGAAACTAAAATGTGTCGCTGTTTGCTGCTGAATCTGTGATGCTAGTTTTACCACAATGAAAATATTGACAAAATATGTACAGTGCTACCTACCTCCCTACAACATTGTGAGGAAATCCTTGCAACACAAATGAAGATAGAAACTGTTGTAGGGCGGAGGCTGTTTTTGATCTACCATTCTAATGCTTTCTGTTTCTGATTTTCAGTGTATGTACTTCTCAAATATAATATTACACATAGAAATGTGCTTAGTTAAATACAGGATGTGCAGGATCGTGAACAATTAAATACAAATGTAGCTTAACCCTTTCCTTCATAGAGATTTAGGTTAATATACTATTATATCTCCATACAAACGACAGCCATTTAGCTATCATACAGTGGATAAGTAGTCGCCATATCTATCCCACCTCCATAGATATTACTGGGACTACATAGAGATTTAGGTTAATATACTATTATATCTGCATACAAACGACAGCCATTTAGCTATCATGCAGTGGATAAGTAGTCGCCATATCTATTCCACCTCCATAGATATTACTGGAACTACATGAGATTCTGGCCTTTATTATGAACATTGGTTTGACTACTACATTGTCAATATATGTCGTATTGGTAATGGCATAAAGAGGTGCTTCTATGAGGGAAAGGGATAATATACAATTGTATGATTTAGCAGGTATATAAATCTTCAGATGTTTTCACATGGATTTCAAATTCCTGATGAACTCGGATATCAATCATCAGTATTACTGGGCTTAACTGTACAACACTTAGCATTGGTTTCATTCCCAGAGATTGATATTACTCTAAATGCCACACGATTTCAAGCGTGCATAACAGTTTAGCCATTCAGTAAAATCATGTTCAGTGTAAAGAATTATGTATTTGTTAATAAATGCCATTCAATGCCGTAGATTACTGCTTTGTTAATAAATGCCATTCAATGCCGTAGATTACTGCTTTGTTAATAAATGCCATTCAATGCCGTAGATTACTGCTTTGTTAATAAATGCCATTCAATGCCGTAGATTACTGCTTTGTTAATAAATGCCATTCAATGCCGTAGATTACTGCTTTGTTAATAAATGCCATTCAATGCCGTAGATTACTGCTTTATTACGGTAACTATAATAAAGCAACTTCCTCACATATCTTAGACAGGTTCATACAAAAGGAACATTAAGACCAGTGGGTACTTGTATTCTTGTTCTTTGACCGTATGTTTGTATGTTTTGTCAGCTGGCAGTGTTTGATGAGCCGTACTCTACCTTGGACGACTACTATCGTGATATAGCCAATCCCAGCCGCGCTGTGGAAATGCACCCCGATGACAGACTCAGCCATGGAAGTCGTTCTAAGCCGAGCACCAGACAGTCGAGTGCTGCTAGCAGAAAGCTTACACCTATCAGTGATACACCCAAATCCAGGTAGCCAAAACATATAACATCTGAATATATAAATTATACCATCTGCAAGTCAGTACATAAGACGTTTCTTATATATTCAAATATTTGTATGTGTAGTTTTACTCTCAGACTAAAGATAGCATGTTTACGTATACCGGTAGCATGTTTACGTATACCGGTAGCATGTTTACGTATATCGGTAGCATGTTTACATATACCGGTAGCATGTTTATATATAGTGGTAGCATGTTTACGTATACCGATAGCATGTTTACGTATATCGGTAGCATGTTTACATATAGTGGTAGCATGTTTACGTATATCGGTAGCATGTTTATATATAGTGGTAGCATGTTTACGTATACCGGTAGCATGTTTACGTATAGCGGTAGCATGTTTACATATAGTGGTAGCATGTTTACATATAGTGGTAGCATGTTTACATATGCTGGTAGCATGTTTACATATAGTGGTAGCATGTTTACATATACTGGTAGCATGTTTACATATACTGGTAGCATGTTTATGTATACTGGTAGCATGTTTACATATACTGGTAGCATGTTTACATATAGTGGTAGCATGTTTACATATACTGGTAGCATGTTTACATATACTGGTAGCATGTTTACATATACTGGTAGCATGTTTACATATACTGGTAGCATGTTTACATATACTGGTAGCATGTTTACATATACTTGTAGCATGTTTACATATAGCGGTAGCATGTTTACATATACTGGTAGCATGTTTACATATAGTGGTAGCATGTTTACATATACTGGTATCATGTTTACATATACTGGTAGCATGTTTACATATAGTGGTAGCATGTTTACATATACTGGTAGCATGTTTACATATAGCGGTAGCATGTTTACATATAGTGGTAGCATGTTTACATATACTGGTAGCATGTTTACATATAGTGGTAGCATGTTTACATATACTGGTAGCATGTTTACATATAGTGGTAGCATGTTTACATATACTGGTAGCATGTTTACATATAGTGGTAGCATGTTTACATATAGTGGTAGCATGTTTACATATACTGGTAGCATGTTTATGTATACCGGTAGCATGTTTACATATACCGGTAGCATGCTTACGTATACCGGTAGCATGTTTATTTATACCGGTAGCATGTTTACGTATACCGGTAGCATGTTTACGTATACTGGTAGCATGTTTTCGTATACCAGTACCATGGTTACATATAGCATGTTAGTTGAATACTAATAAATACACAGCAACTAAAGTCGGTTTATTGTCCACACTTTCTCACAGGTCTTCCAGCAGGAGAATAAAGTCCCGGGAGATGATAGAATACACATTACCATTATCATTTGGTGAAGTTACTGGCAAAGGAAAGACCATGGTATGACTAACTGTTACACAATATTGACAAGTTTATATAACCAGGAATTATTGATACCTGATCAATTAACCCTTAAATCCCTAATTTCAACTAATGTTGCTTTTGCAAATTCTTACCTAATAATTATGCAAGTCATATATGTAATTATTACGGACATGCTTGGTTGTTCAAGGAAATAAAACTAGTAACGTTATTTCATTTACTTCTGTATGACACTGTTGAGTCAAATGATTTTAACCAGTGATGATTTAGTGTTGATGTTAGTAAAAACCAAACTCATAACTTATAGGGTATACCAATCACATATTAGTTTCAATATAGCCCAAAGTTAGTAACATACATCATGGTACAATACAGAGTATAATGATGGACTGAAATCAATGTTGAATTTAGTATTGACCACTTTGGGACCAGGGTGGTTTTATCTGGTTAAAACCGGGATGGTTTCCACCGGCCACTGTTGTTTTGCAAACAGCATAGAGCCAGATCAGACGGAACAAAATGTACATGCCGTTGCTGTTCGGATAGTGGAGCTAAAAAACTTGGCTGAATAGCAAACAACATAGATCCTGATCAGACGCAACATTATGCCACGGCTGATCTGGATCTATGTTGTTTGCACATTCCTTCCAATTTAATCGGCATTATTTATAAGTGTTAAGAGGCTGCCATTTAATTTGACTGTATCTTTATAATGGTGTGAAAGAATAAATTCCATAAGTGTTCTTTAGTGTTAAATAAGTTATATATTGCATAGAAATTATGAGGTGATGCAGTTAATTAAAGAGTAAATTGAAGGTTCATTTTATTCTGAATCTTTGTTTTCAGGAAGCAAAATGTACGAGTACACTATGGACAAACTACATGCATGCTGGGAAGAGCCTGTTTGCACAGACTTAGAATGAATCTGTTGTTCAATCATACTTTTATGTAATACTTTACACATGGATGTCCTGTTGATACCATCATAGGTTTACATGACTACTTACCACATATGTTACACATTTAGCTCATCCGAGTGCATAACATGTTTCCACATTTCCATACATTAGTTGAACAAATAGTTCATAGTCTGATTTTCAAAGATTCATCCAATTGTGCTAAATTTTGTAATAATATAATTTAGATTCAGATTAATCCCTTCTCTTTTAAATAAAATAAATTATATATATGCGTAATATTTAAGCATACTTTGTGCTGTGATAAATGCAGAGATGTATAAATAACAGAAATTCCTCACTGCTATATATTTACTTTTATAAAGGATGGTTTGTTCAATAGTTAGTCTCATCTTATATGCAAAATTTATCCTAGTGTTAACCTTAGTAAACCATCATTATTGGTGATTTTGTTAAAAAATATCCATAATGGGAGGTAATTTACAAATGGTAATTTCACAAAAGCAGGTTTGTTTGTGGGCATATTTTCCAAATTTTATTTTATACCGTAATAATTTATTGAAAAATGAAAATACAGTGAAACCCCTCTTAACCGAACGGCCACTGGGTTAGAGTTAGAGTTCAGTTTGGAGGGGTTTTCGGTTTAGAGGGGTTTTCGTGTAGTGTGGTATATTTCTCCTAAATTAACAATTCACCTCTGCAATGCTTAGAAGTAGGCCGAGACATGTCATAAAGAACTGATTTATTTCAACTGTACAGTACACTATTCTGAAAACAAGAGCTGAATGTTATTTGTTTAAAGGATATACCGTTTACAGGGGCAAATACACACATTTTATTAAAAATCTGTTTGGTTTTCTGAAGAGTGGTTCCGGCTTACATAGGCATTTTTACAATGAACAAAGAAGGGAACAAATAGGAACCAAGAAATTTGTTTGGTTTGAAGGGAATTCCAGTTTATAGGGGTTCCAGTTTTGAGAGGCGTCATTGTACAAGACAAGAATCACAATATCTAATCATCCACTCCTTACAATATCTTGCACATTCTAGGTAAGCTTTAAGCACTTTAAATATGGCTAATTTTGCTTTCATTAACAGCTACATTAAATATAAGGGATTTAGAAGCACTTACAGCCTTGAGATTCTGCAATAGTTGTCGTTTCCAATCTCTTGTTATGTAGAGATCTCTGGATAATGTTATTGTTTGTATAGTTATTTCCATGCCATGTGCTACCATTCTTACATGACATTTTCTTGTTATTTCAAATAAATGCCATTAAATTCATATATATTTGTTACCAGTTCCAGAAACAACCCTATCCAAATGAGTTTCTAGTTTACATTTGAATTGAGACATATTGATTCTTGTTACAAAATGCTGCTGGCACCAACTACAGACGAAATTGTGTGGTTTTGAATAAGGTCAGAATGGCTGTGCCCTGTAGCTTTTATTCAAGTTTATTTAACGTAGCTACCAGTTGCCCATTTGAGCAACGGGCAGTTTACCCTAACAACACCTTTGCTGGGCAGGCTCCAGCGGTTAACCAGTACTTGGTGCACCAACCTCCATAAGAAACGAGCACGGCTCATACCCGTGACCATCGGTGATAATAGGTCAGCGGCATACAAGTCAGTGACCTTAATCACTCGACCACAGAGTTTTATACTGGTATGTATTTATAAGTATTGTACTTGGGCAGCCCTGAACTACCAGAGCTGGGAGCAGTAATTTGCTGAACACGTCCGTCTTGGTTTTGAAGTGAAGGTACTTGCATTACTTTGAAAGGGGAGTTGCAATTGCCTTTGAAATGTTCCAAATGGAATCAAGTCGAGCAAAGTAACTTCTGTCTATTGATACAAGATTATTACTTTCCCCCAAATTTCAGAAATTGTTTGGAAATAATGCTGTCGGATATTGCTGTAGTAACTGGAAAATGGATAACGTATATTCTGAAATATAGTAAGCCAGTAGACCTGGCGCGACTTGGCAACATGTGTTGACAGTAGACACATCACAGCACAGTCTTGCCATAATTGGATACATTTATGGTACTTTCAGCAACAAATCTTGGATTACCATGCATTAGATGCTCACTTAAAATGTCGTGGTCTTGCCTGTACCTAATGTTAACTTGTGGGTGGATACTTGGATGATCTTGTATGTCACACACAACTATACTTGGATGATGTTACACACAACTATACTTGGATGACCATGTATGTCACACACAACTATACTTGGATGATCTTGTATGTTACACACAACTATACTTGGATGATCTTGTATGTTACACACAACTATACTTGGATGATCTTGTATGTCACACACAACTATACTTGGATGATCTTGTATGTTACACACAACTATACTTGGATGATCTTGTATGTCACACACAACTATACTTGGATGATCTTGTATGTCACACACAACTATACTTGGATGATCTTGTATGTCACACACAACTATACTTGGATGATCTTGTATGTCACACACAACTATACTTGGATGATCTTGTATGTCACACACAACTATACTTGGATGACCTTGTATGTCACACACAACTATACTTGGATGACCTTGTATGTCACACACAACTATACTTGGATGACCTTGTATGTCACACACAACTATACTTGGATGACCTTGTATGTCACACACAACTATACTTGGATGATGTCACACACAACTATACTTGGATGACCTTGTATGTCACACACAACTATACTTGGATGACCTTGTATGTCACACACAACTATACTTGGATGATGTCACACACAACTATACTTGGATGATCTTGTATGTCACACACAACTATACTTGGATGATCTTGTATGTCACACACAACTATACTTGGATGACCTTGTATGTCACACACAACTATACTTGGATGACCTTGTATGTCACACACAACTATACTTGGATGACCTTGCATGTCACACACAACTATACTTGGATGATGTCACACACAACTATACTTGGATAACATTGTATGTCACACACAACTATACTTGGATGACCTTGCATGTCACACACAACTATACTTGCATGACCTTGCATGTCACACACAACTATACTTGGATAACATTGTATGTCACACACAACTATACTTGGATGACCTTGTATGTCACACACAACTATACTTGCATGACCTTGTATGTACACACAACTATACTTGGGTGACCTTGTATGTCACACACAACTATACTTGGATGACCTTGTATGTCACACACAACTATACTTGGATGACCTTGTATGTCACACACAACTATACTTGGATGATCTTGTATGTCACACACAACTATACTTGGATGATCTTGTATGTCACACACAACTATACTTGGATGATCTTGTATGCCTTGTATGTCACACACAACTATACTTGGATGACCTTGTATGTCACACACAACTATACTTGGATGACCTTGTATGTCACACACAACTATACTTGGATGACCTTGTATGTCACACACAACTATACTTGGATGACCTTGTATGTCACACACAACTATACTTGGATGATCTTGCCTTGTATGTCACACACAACTATACTTGGATGACCTTGTATGTCACACACAACTATACTTGGATGACCTTGTATGTCACACACAACTATACTTGGATGACCTTGTATGTCACACACAACTATACTTGGATGACCTTGTATGTCACACACAACTATACTTGGATGATCTTGTATGCTTATGTCACACACAACTATACTTGGATGACCTTGTATGTCACACACAACTATACTTGGATGACCTTGTATGTCACACACAACTATACTTGGATGACCTTGTATGTCACACACAACTATACTTGGATGACCTTGCATGTCACACACAACTATACTTGGATGATGTCACACACAACTATACTTGGATAACATTGTATGTCACACACAACTATACTTGGATGACCTTGCATGTCACACACAACTATACTTGCATGACCTTGCATGTCACACACAACTATACTTGGATAACATTGTATGTCACACACAACTATACTTGGATGACCTTGTATGTCACACACAACTATACTTGCATGACCTTGTATGTTACACACAACTATACTTGGATGACCTTGTATGTCACACACAACTATACTTGGATGATGTTACACACAACTATACTTGGATGATCTTGTATGTTACACACAACTATACTTGGATGATCTTGTATGTCACACACAACTATACTTGGATGACCTTGTATGTCACACACAACTATACTTGGATGACCTTGTATGTCACACACAACTATACTTGGATGACCTTGTATGTCACACACAACTATACTTGGATGATGTCACACACAACTATACTTGGATGACCTTGTATGTCACACACAACTATACTTGGATGACCTTGTATGTTACACACAACTATACTTGGATGATCTTGCATGTCACACACAACTATACTTGGATGACCTTGCATGTCACACACAACTATACTTGGATGATCTTGCATGTCACACACAACTATACTTGGATGATCTTGCATGTCACACACAACTATACTTGGATGACCTTGTATGTCACACACAACTATACTTGGATGATGTCACACACAACTATACTTGGATGATGTCACACACAACTATACTTGGATGACCTTGTATGTCACACAACTATACTTGGATGACGTTGTATGTCACACACAACTATACTTGGATGACCTTGCATGTCACACACAACTATACTTGGATGACCTTGTATGTCACATACAACTATACTTGGATGACCTTGTATGTCACACACAACTATACTTGGATGATCTTGCATGTCACACACAACTATACTTGGATGTTACACACAACTATACCTGGATGTCACACACAGCTATATTTGGATGTTACACACAGATACACAATGATTTTGTACACTGCTTGTATAACTTTATTTCACACGTAGATCAGACAATTACTGTACAAGTAGTTTGTGGCACACGATTCCTGATATAAGCTCTATTCTGTTGTAATACATGTACAATAATCCTGTTTATATATTAATACAACTATTGTACAACAGTTTTGCTAGACAGTTCCTCCAGAGAGTGACAGCATCTGTGTAACTTCAGTCATGCCTCTAGACTTGGTCTGTCCAATGATGTTTCAGTTTTGGCAAGAATATCTCCATACACACTGCTCATCTGAAATTACATACAAGCGTAACATAATATTCACAAAAAAGCAAGTGATGTTCCACATGCAATGTTAATCAATGGAATTCGGGTTCGATCCTCGGACCAGGAAGTATGTGAGATGGTACGGTGGTCGCCAGATCGGACAGGTGGGTTTTCTGCAGGTACTCCGGTTTCCTCCCACGCGAATGACCACATTTACGCTTTCATCCGCGCCAACGAGAGTGATTAATATATGTTGTTAGAACTTGCTTCGCAATCGTTGTAAAATAAATAAAAGTTTGAACTGGTTTTTTTTAATCAATGGAATTTAAACACTACATTACTACATGTCTACCCGAGGATATATATACATTGATAGAAATTCCTTTATGTATGGAATTCAAAACTGATGTCCCATAGTAGGTGGAGCATTCTTTAGTCTGTGATATTATGGTCCTAATGATGGAGAATAGCTATGGGGCAAGATGCTTCGAGATTGAACAAGAACTATTTTGAGTCGGGACACCATAAAAATATACCAATTCTGAACAAGAAGCTAACATTTTGCCATGCAGTACAAACTTTCCTACAGTAAAGGAATTACTATAATTATGTAATATCATGTTTTTGCCATGCAGTACAAACTTACCTACCGTTTAAGGATATTAACCTAACAGTAAAGGAATGACACTATAATTATGTAATATCATGTTTTAATGCTTACTTTAGCATAGTTGAAGTTCTGTGTTGTGTTTTACGTTTATTTATCGTCGCTACCGGTTGCCCATATGAGCGACGCCTCCTGAAGAGATTAGTCATTTTAGATTTTTGGAGGATAGTGCAATGATACAGACAGAGACCCATTCCAGAGTCTCCTCTGGTTCTTTTACGTGCACGATGTACAGCACCGACACAAGACCTCGGTTTAATGTCCCATCTGAAAGACTTTTAATAGGGCCAGATGGGTGATCGAACCTGCGATCCCTGGATTACCAGTCCAGCGTGTTACCACTGGACTACAGATCCGTCCTTTCTGCAAGAACACATTGGTTAAGTATGCTTCTACAAGCAATTTGTTGAAGAGTAGGACTGAAAATTATATTTGTTGAAACCGGTCAACAATAATATTGATGAAGTAGTAAAATCCAGGTGAGCAACAATGATTTTGAGGAATATAATTGGAATGTAACCTTGACTGTAACAAAGGTCAATATCAGCAAGGTTACACAATTCAGGCAGCATAGAACAAATACAACTGGCCATGCCATGAGCTATGTAGGGAGGAACCAAGTCTGTCTTACCTCGAGTTTGAGCTCTGTGTTAGCCACCTAGATTGTGCATGTGATATATCCTATATATATGAATGTTGAAACAATAGAGAATTTAGTAACTACAAGGGTCATGGTTCTTAGACTAGCAGTTCCTCTCATCTATCGATTCAATTCAAACTTTAATTATTGTCCCAGTTTTACAAAACAAATGACATTAGCAATTCATAGCTATTTACCGACATATGTTTGGTTTGTTATTTGGGGTTTAAAGTTACACGAACAGCTTAGGTGATAGGGCGACTCTCCAGCTAGCGTTGACCTAAGTTTCAGCTATCATTGACCTAAGTTTCATGTTATTCCATTCAATCCAGTTAACATCCAGACGAATACATAAAAGAGGGGACATATTGTTCATGCAACTCGCCACCATATCCTAGGTAAACCATGTGTGCATTTATTTGAAAATCGGCTAGTGTTTGTGAGGATAACAGAGAGGACATGCCATTTCTTATTTATCATTTCGTATTTATATAAGAAGGGCACACGTGTATTTGATATCGTTGGTTTTGAACGATAGAACAACCGTAAGCTGTATAGCTTTCTGTCCAATTCCTTATTTCAATTGTTGTAAAGAAAGTTGTGTATGCATAAACTAAGATATTTTAACATTCTATACAGTATAACGTACATATCCCAGTACAGTCGAACTTCATTGCCTCAAACTTAACGGGTCCGTGAATAATGGTTCGAGTCATGAGTGGTTAGGCAAGGATAGTCGGTCTGGAGTGACCCATGATATTTATATATATATATTTAGTAGGTTACTGTTACTGGTCTATGCAATACACCTATACCCTTCTCGTGCAGTTTGGTACAAATACGTGTTTATATGACGGTAGGCATGTAACGCTTTTCAATGACGAATGATTTTGATAATGTCATGTCAGGTAGAGTTATGCATTCTAAAAGTACATTGTTTCAACCAAAACACTTTCAATCAATGCATGTTAGTATGTAATGTACGAATGTACAGCAGCTTAACACATGGACATGATACATAATGCTTACTTCTTAAAGAACTCACTGATTGTTATCTGCTTTATCTTATGTTTATTAAAGGCAGATTTAATCATCTTTGACTCAATCAGAGTGTGTAATATGTTTGTTCTTTACATAATTGCGTATAATACCAATTTAATATATGAATAAAAGAGCCGCTGTGAGCGAAAAACATTAACGATAGAATATTAATTGCCAATTTCACGAAGTGTACATCTGTGTGTACCGATGAAAAGAGATGTCAATCAATTCAGTGAAAGGTGAAAAAGCTTTTATCCACATTAGTGTTAACAGATGTAGTAGTAATTGATCTTGTGGGAACAGTGATCTGGTTCAGGAGTTCGAGGCAACAAAGTTTGACTGTTATTGGTTTGACTCCATGGTGATATTTCAACATTCTATACAGTGTAAGGTGCATGGTCCTGGTAGTTGGTTTGACTCCATGGTGATATTTCAACATTCTATACAGTGTAAGGTGCATGATCCTGGTAGTTGGTTTGACTGCATGGTGATATTTCAACATTCTATACAGTGTAAGGTGCATGATCCTGTTAGTTGGTTTGACTGCATGGTGATATTTCAACATTCTATACAGTGTAAGGTGCATGATCCTGTTAGTTGGTTTGACTGCATGGTGATATTTCAACATTCTATACAGTGTAAGGTGCATGATCCTGGTAGTTGGTTTGACTCCATGGTGATATTTCAACATTCTATACAGTGTAAGGTGCATGATCCTGGTAGTTGGTTTGACTCCATGGTGATATTTCAACATTCTATACAGTGTAAGGTGCATGATCCTGGTAGTTGGTTTGACTGCATGGTGATATTTCAACATTCTATACAGTGTAAGGTGCATGATCCTGGTAGTTGGTTTGACTCCATGGTGATATTTCAACATTCTATACAGTGTAAGGTGCATGATCCTGGTAGTTGGTTTGACTCCATGGTGATATTTCAACATTCTATACAGTGTAAGGTGCATGATCCTGGTAGTTGGTTTGACTCCATGGTGATATTTCAACATTCTATACAGTGTAAGGTGCATGATCCTGGTAGTTGGTTTGACTCCATGGTGATATTTCAACATTCTATACAGTGTAAGGTGCATGATCCTGGTAGTTGGTTTGACTCCATGGTGATATTTCAACATTCTATACAGTGTATGGTGCATGATCCTGGTAGTTGGTTTGACTCCATGGTGATATTTCAACATTCTATACAGTGTATGGTGCATGATCCTGGTAGTTGGTTTGACTCCATGGTGATATTTCAACATTCTATACAGTGTATGGTACATGATCCTGGTAGTTGGTTTGACTCCATGGTGATATTTCAACATTCTATACAGTGTATGGTACATGATCCTGGTAGTTGGTTTGACTCCATGGTGATATTTCAACATTCTATACAGTGTATGGTACATGATCCTGGTAGTTGGTTTGACTCCATGGTGATATTTCAACATTCTATACAGTGTATGGTACATGATCCTGGTAGTTGGTTTGACTCCATGGTGATATTTCAACATTCTATACAGTGTATGGTACATGATCCTGGTAGTTGGTTTGACTCCATGGTGATATTTCAACATTCTATACAGTGTATGGTACATGATCCTGGTAGTTGGTTTGACTCCATGGTGATATTTCAACATTCTATACAGTGTATGGTACATGATCCTGGTAGTTGGTTTGACTGCATTGATATATTTCAACATTTAAACTAGTGATATGTACATGCTCCTGGTAGTTAGTTTGACTGCATGGAGATATTTCAACATTTAAAACAGTGATACGTACATGATCCTGGTAGTTGGTTTGACTGCATGGATATATTTCAACATTTAAACTAGTGATACGTACATGATCCTGGTAGTTGGTTTTGAACGCATGGAGATATTTCAACATTTAAAATAGTGATAAGTACATGATCCTGGTAGTTGGTTTGACTGCATGGATATATTTCAACATTTAAACTAGTGATACGTACATGATCCTGGTAGTTGGTTTGACTGCATTGAGATATTTCAACATTTAAACTAGTGATATGTACATGATCCTGGTAGTTGGTTTGACTCCATGGTGATATTTCAACATTCTATACAGTGTAAGGTGCATGATCCTGGTAGTTGGTTTGACTCCATGGTGATATTTCAACATTCTATACAGTGTAAGGTGCATGATCCTGGTAGTTGGTTTGACTCCATGGTGATATTTCAACATTCTAAACAGTGTATGGTGCATGATCCTGGTAGTTGGTTTGACTCCATGGTGATATTTCAACATTCTATACAGTGTATGGTGCATGATCCTGGTAGTTGGTTTGACTGCATGGTGATATTTCAACATTCTATACAGTGTAAGGTGCATGATCCTGGTAGTTGGTTTGACTGCATGGTGATATTTCAACATTCTATACAGTGTAAGGTGCATGATCCTGGTAGTTGGTTTGACTCCATGGTGATATTTCAACATTCTATACAGTGTAAGGTGCATGATGCTGGTAGTTGGTTTGACTGCATGGTGATATTTCAACATTCTATACAGTGTAAGGTGCATGATCCTGGTAGTTGGTTTGACTCCATGGTGATATTTCAACATTCTATACAGTGTAAGGTGCATGATCCTGGTAGTTGGTTTGACTCCATGGTGATATTTCAACATTCTATACAGTGTAAGGTGCATGCTCCTGGTAGTTGGTTTGACTGCATGGTGATATTTCAACATTCTATACAGTGTAAGGTGCATGATCCTGGTAGTTGGTTTGACTGCATGGTGATATTTCAACATTCTATACAGTGTAAGGTGCATGATCCTGGTAGTTGGTTTGACTGCATTGTGATATTTCAACATTCTATACAGTGTAAGGTGCATGATCCTGGTAGTTGGTTTGACTCCATGGTGATATTTCAACATTCTATACAGTGTATGGTACATGGTCCTGGTAGTTGGTTTGACTGCATGGTGATATTTCAACATTCTATACAGTGTAAGGTGCATGATCCTGGTAGTTGGTTTGACTGCATGGTGATATTTCAACATTCTATACAGTGTAAGGTGCATGATCCTGGTAGTTGGTTTGACTCCATGGTGATATTTCAACATTCTATACAGTGTAAGGTGCATGATCCTGGTAGTTGGTTTGACTCCATGGTGATATTTCAACATTCTATACAGTGTAAGGTGCATGATCCTGGTAGTTGGTTTGAATGCATCGCGATATTTCAACATTCTATACAGTGTATGGTGCATGATCCTGGTAGTTGGTTTGACTCCATGGTGATATTTCAACATTCTATACAGTGTAAGGTGCATGATCCTGGTAGTTGGTTTGACTCCATGGTGATATTTCAACATTCTATACAGTGTAAGGTGCATGATCCTGGTAGTTGGTTTGACTGCATGGTGATATTTCAACATTCTATACAGTGTAAGGTGCATGATCCTGGTAGTTGGTTTGACTCCATGGTGATATTTCAACATTCTATACAGTGTAAGGTGCATGATCCTGGTAGTTGGTTTGACTCCATGGTGATATTTCAACATTCTATACAGTGTAAGGTGCATGATGCTGGTAGTTGGTTTGACTGCATGGTGATATTTCAACATTCTATACTGTGTAAGGTGCATGATCCTGGTAGTTGGTTTGACTGCATGGTGATATTTCAACATTCTATACAGTGTAAGGTGCATGATCCTGGTAGTTGGTTTGACTCCATGGTGATATTTCAACATTCTATACAGTGTAAGGTGCATGCTCCTGGTAGTTGGTTTGACTGCATGGTGATATTTCAACATTCTATACAGTGTAAGGTGCATGATCCTGGTAGTTGGTTTGACTCCATGGTGATATTTCAACATTCTATACAGTGTAAGGTGCATGATCCTGGTAGTTGGTTTGACTGCATGGTGATATTTCAACATTCTATACAGTGTAAGGTGCATGATCCTGTTAGTTGGTTTGACTGCATGGTGATATTTCAACATTCTATACAGTGTAAGGTGCATGATCCTGGTAGTTGGTTTGACTGCATGGTGATATTTCAACATTCTATACAGTGTAAGGTGCATGATCCTGGTAGTTGGTTTGACTCCATGGTGATATTTCAACATTCTATACAGTGTAAGGTGCATGATCCTGGTAGTTGGTTTGACTCCATGGTGATATTTCAACATTCTATACAGTGTATGGTGCATGATCCTGGTAGTTGGTTTGACTCCATGGTGATATTTCAACATTCTATACAGTGTAAGGTGCATGATCCTGGTAGTTGGTTTGACTCCATGGTGATATTTCAACATTCTAAACAGTGTATGGTGCATGATCCTGGTAGTTGGTTTGACTCCATGGTGATATTTCAACATTCTATACAGTGTATGGTGCATGATCCTGGTAGTTGGTTTGACTCCATGGTCATATTTCAACATTCTATACAGAGTAAGGTGCATGATCCTGGTAGTTGGTTTGACTCCATGGTCATATTTCAACATTCTACACAGTGTAAGGTGCATGATCCTGGTAGTTGGTTTGACTCCATGGTGATATTTCAACATTCTAAACAGTGTATGGTGCATGATCCTGGTAGTTGGTTTGACTCCATGGTGATATTTCAACATTCTATACAGTGTATGGTGCATGATCCTGGTAGTTGGTTTGACTCCATGGTCATATTTCAACATTCTATACAGTGTAAGGTGCATGATCCTGGTAGTTGGTTTGACTCCATGGTGATATTTCAACATTCTATACAGTGTAAGGTGCATGATCCTGGTAGTTGGTTTGACTCCATGGTGATATTTCAACATTCTATACAGTGTATGGTACATGATCCTGGTAGTTGGTTTGACTCCATGGTGATATTTCAACATTCTATACAGTGTAAGGTGCATGATCCTGGTAGTTGGTTTGACTGCATGGTGATATTTCAACATTCTATACAGTGTAAGGTGCATGATCCTGGTAGTTGGTTTGACTCCATGGTGATATTTCAACATTCTATACAGTGTAAGGTGCATGATCCTGGTAGTTGGTTTGACTCCATGGTGATATTTCAACATTCTATACAGTGTAAGGTGCATGATCCTGGTAGTTGGTTTGACTCCATGGTGATATTTCAACATTCTATACAGTGTATGGTGCATGATCCTGGTAGTTGGTTTGACTCCATGGTGATATTTCAACATTCTATACAGTGTAAGGTGCATGATCCTGGTAGTTGGTTTGACTCCATGGTGATATTTCAACATTCTAAACAGTGTATGGTGCATGATCCTGGTAGTTGGTTTGACTCCATGGTGATATTTCAACATTCTATACAGTGTATGGTGCATGATCCTGGTAGTTGGTTTGACTCCATGGGGATATTTCAACATTATATACAGTGTAAGGTGCATGATCCTGGTAGTTGGTTTGACTCCATGGTGATATTTCAACATTCTATACAGTGTAAGGTGCATGATCCTGGTAGTTGGTTTGACTCCATGGTGATATTTCAACATTCTAAACAGTGTATGGTGCATGATCCTGGTAGTTGGTTTGACTCCATGGTGATATTTCAACATTCTATACAGTGTATGGTACATGATCCTGGTAGTTGGTTTGACTCCATGGTGATATTTCAACATTCTATACAGTGTAAGGTACATGATCCTGGTAGTTGGTTTGACTGCATGGTGATATTTCAACATTTATACAGTGTAAGGTACATGATCCTGGTAGTTGGTTTGACTCCATGGTGATATTTCAACATTCTATACAGTGTATGGTACATGATCCTGGTAGTTGGTTTGACTTCATGGATATATTTCAACATTTAAACTAGTGATACGTACATGATCTTGGTAGTTGGTTTTGAACGCATGGAGATATTTCAACATTTAAAATAGTGATAAGTACATGATCCTGGTAGTTGGTTTGACTGCATGGATATATTTCAACATTTAAAACAGTGATACGTACATGATCCTGGTAGTTGATTTGACTGCATGGATATATTTCAACATTTAAACTAGTGATACGTACATGATCCTGGTAGTTGGTTTGACTGCATTGAGATATTTCAACATTTAAACTAGTGATATGTACATGATCCTGGTAGTTGGTTTGACTGCATGGATATATTTCAACATTTAAAACAGTGATACGTACATGATCCTGGTAGTTGGTTTGACTGCATGGATATATTTCAACATTTAAACTAGTGATACGTACATGATCCTGGTAGTTGGTTTGACTGCATTGAGATATTTCAACATTTAAACTAGTGATACGTACATGATCCTGGTAGTTGGTTTTTAACGCATGGCGATATTTCAACATATAAAATAGTGATAAGTACATGATCCTGGTAGTTGGTTTGACTGCTTGGATATATTTCAACCTATAAACTACTGATACGTACATGATCCTGGTAGTTGGTTTGACTGCATGGATATATTTCAACATTTAAACTAGTGATATGTACATGATCCTGGTAGTTGGTTTGACTGCATTGAGATATTTCAACATTTAAACTAGTGATATGTACATGATCCTGGTAGTTGGTTTGACTGCATGGATATATTTCAACATTTAAAACAGTGATACGTACATGATCCTGGTAGTTGGTTTGACTGCATTGAGATATTTCAACATTTAAACTAGTGATATGTACATGATCCTGGTAGTTGGTTTGAATACATGGAGATATTTCAACATTTAAACTAGTGATACGTACATGATCCTGGTAGTTGGTTTGACTGCATTGAGATATTTCAACATTTAAACTAGTGATACGTACATGATCCTGGTAGTTGGTTTGACTGCATTGAGATATTTCAACATTTAAACTAGTGATACGTACATGATCCAGGTAGTTGGTTCGATTACATGGAGATATTTCAACATTTAAACTAGTGATACGTACATAATCCTGGTAGTTGGTTTGACTGCATGGATATATTTCAACATTTAAACTAATGATATGTACATGATTCTGGTAGTTGGTTTGACTGCATTGAGATATTTAAACTAGTGATACGTACATGATCCTGGTAGTTGGTTTTTAACGCATGGCGATATTTCAACATATAAAATAGTGATAAGTACATGATCCTGGTAGTTGGTTTGACTGCTTGGATATATTTCAACCTATAAACTACTGATACGTACATGATCCTGGTAGTTGGTTTGACTGCATGGATATATTTCAACATTTAAACTAGTGATATGTACATGATCCTGGTAGTTGGTTTGACTGCATTGAGATATTTCAACATTTAAACTAGTGATATGTACATGATCCTGGTAGTTGGTTTGACTGCATGGATATATTTCAACATTTAAAACAGTGATACGTACATGATCCTGGTAGTTGGTTTGACTGCATTGAGATATTTCAACATTTAAACTAGTGATATGTACATGATCCTGGTAGTTGGTTTGAATACATGGAGATATTTCAACATTTAAACTAGTGATACGTACATGATCCTGGTAGTTGGTTTGACTGCATTGAGATATTTCAACATTTAAACTAGTGATACGTACATGATTCTGGTAGTTGGTTTGACTGCATTGAGATATTTCAACATTTAAACTAGTGATACGTACATGATCCAGGTAGTTGGTTCGATTACATGGAGATATTTCAACATTTAAACTAGTGATACGTACATGATCCTGGTAGTTGGTATGACTGCATGGATATATTTCAACATTTAAACTAATGATATGTACATGATTCTGGTAGTTGGTTTGACTGCATTGAGATATTTAAACTAGTGATATGTACATGATCCTGGTAGTTGGTTTTTAACGCATGGCGATATTTCAACATATAAAATAGTGATAAGTACATGATCCTGGTAGTTGGTTTGACTGCTTGGATATATTTCAACCTATAAACTACTGATACGTACATGATCCTGGTAGTTGGTTTTGAACGTATCAAGATATTTTAACATTCTCATACTCATTCCACACCATTTCTCTGCCTGTGCAAATTTGTTGCAACTGTAATTAATATAAGTTATCTTTCATCATGTATTTACTATGGTCACAGTGACAGTCCAGCTTTACGGTCTCAGGTGCCCCTACCTCAGCAGTATTCCGCATTCAGCATGTGAGGGTATGCGGGTAGTACCAACAAACCTTCAGCAAGCCAATGGAGAGCTTCCTCACATGAAAGGATTTGGCACTCTGATGGGATTCAAACCTACTGAGCGGCATGTGATTGGTGGCTTACAACCGTTACCACTCGGTCTATAGAGATCCCAATACAAGACTATCAATGTTACAATGCTCAACTGTTTTCTGTTGTACACTCGGCCTATAGAGGTCCCAATACAATGTTGTACACTCGGCCTATAGAGGTCCCAATACAATGTTGTACACTCGGCCTATAGAGGTCCCAATACAATGTTGTACACTCGGCCTATAGAGGTCCCAATACAATGTTGTACACTCGGCCTATAGAGGTCCCAATACAATGTTGTACACTCGGCCTATAGAGGTCCCAATACAATGTTGTACACTCGGCCTATAGAGGTCCCAATACAATGTTGTACACTCGGCTTATAGAGGTCCCAATACAAGACTAACAACAATGTTACAATGCTCAACTGTTTTCTGTTGTAACAGTTACGGAGTATATTGCAAGCTTCACCACTACGCCTCATGATTCACATACTTGTACAGTGGTTATATATCACAATATTTAAATGTTATAACATCAGATTTTCTGTTCTATTCTGTTGCTTACCTATGTTAAACCCTTGTATCTATGACGGGCTGCCCAATTAGAGCACTCGCTTCTCACCAATGCAACCTGGGTTCAATCTCTGGACTGGGACGTATGTGAGATGGTACGGCAGTCGCCAGATCGGACAAGTGGGTTTTCTCCGGGTACTCCGATTTCCTCCCACACAAATGACCATATTTACGCTTACGCTTTCATCCGCGCCAACGAGAGTGATTAATACAAGTTGTCAAAGCTTGTTTCGCAATCGTTTAAACAAACGGATGGATGTATTAATGTAATGACCTCTTGCCATAAATAGTGAGACAATAACAAAGATTTTTTAGTCACCCAAATACATTTATGTGGTATCAACTTTAAACAAATGATGATTCATAGAACTATTTGCTAACTAACCATTATTTGAAGATAATTTATCTAACCTGTAAAAATTGATGCCACAGTTCCAAGCCTTTGTCATCAGCCATACAATTTCCATCTCAGGATACAGACCCTACAATTGTTGTTGTGTATTCTATTCATTTTGAGGCCCCTAGCGGGTAACCCCATTTATTTCCAGTTATAAGCATATAATGTACAACATACCTCCATAATTGTCATGGTTATATATGTATACACCTTTTATATTAACTGAACATTTAATTGTTGTTTTCCAAGTCTCAAATGTATTGACATAATCGGTCACTATAAAGCATTCGACTTGTGGAAGTCGTGATAGCGCAGTGGATCCAGAGTTCGAGCCCCGCTGGAGCCATTACGATTGTGCCCTTAGGCAAGGCATTTAAATTCCATGTTGCCACTTCTCTCTCCCTCGTGGCGATGGATTCCATCAGGAATGAGGTCTCGAGAGTGATTAATATAAGTTGACAGAACTTGTTTCGCAATCGAGCTAAAATAAATTTGTATAAACTAAAGCATTCAGACAATGATGTATGTTGAAAAACGATAAAAAATAATAATGTATAGGATATAAGCCGAAAACAATCCAATATGTAAAATATTGGATTGTGTGAGGCACATCGCATAGAGCCGAAGACAGTATCAATATTTTACATACATGTATTGGATCCTTTTGAATCTTACTTAAAACACACAATTATATAACAAGATCCCACTAATTAAAATTGTTAATTTCGTTCATTTACGCATAGGATTTAATATAATAGTTTATACAAATTTATTTTAGCTCGATTGCGAAACAAGTTATGTCAACTTATATGAATCACTCTCGAGACCTCATTCCTGATGGAATCCATCGCCACGAGGGAGAGAGAAGAGGCAACGTGGAATTTAAATGCCTTGCCTAAGGGCACAATCGTAACGGCTCCAGCGGGGCTCGAACTCCGGACCTTTCGCACCTGAAGCGAACGCGCATCCACTGCGCTATCACGACTTCCACAATATTAATATAATACTATGGCCTTTTGACAGCAGTCCAATATTAATAATAATGGACTGCAAGTACAAATGGATGACGTCACGACAGTGTTTTAAGAAGTGTTATAATCAATATTTCATCAAATATACATTTTTTGTAATTTATCCAAAGTCAAATATTTGCATGTAGTCGTTCCATTGCCGGAGATATCCTGGGCCACAGAATCATACCTATTAAACTACAGTCAAACCTGTCTTAAGCAGCCAGCCAAGGGAATCACAAAAAGTGGCTGCTTAGCACAGGTGGCTGCTTAAGAGAGATCAAATGTATAGTAAAACAACACAGTGGGAATCTGGAAACTGGCTGCTTAATACAGGTTGGCTGCTTAATGGAGGTGACCACTAACACAGGTTTGACTGTATACCTTTTGTATTTTATCTATCAGATCAAATATTTGCATGTAGTAATTCCATGCCTCCTGATTGCCGGAGATATCCTGGGCCACAGAATCATTAAACTATACCTTTTGTATTTTATCTATCAGATCAAATATTTCCATGTAGTAATTCCACGCTTCATGATTGCCGGAGATATCCTGGGCTGATCCACCACCGAGACACAGCTGTATAAGACTGTGGAATAACGTGCTGACAAAAATAAAGAACTGATTTGTTCATGACATAGTAATAAAGAATTCAAAATGAAGAATACAGCCGATGATTAACGAAATGCATTAGTTTAAACTTTATTTATTTTACAACGATTGTGAAGCAAGTTCCAACAACTTATATTAATCACTTTCGTTGGCGCGGATGAAAGCGTAAATGTTATTATTCGTGTGGGAGGAAACCGGAGTACCTGGAGAAAACCCACCTGTCCGATCTGGCGACCACCGTACCATCTCACATACTTCCCGGTCCGAGGATCGAACCCGGGTTGCATTTGTGAGAAGCGAGCAGGCTAACCACTGCGCTAATCAGACAGCCTGTAAAGGCATTCAGAAATTCAGAGCTTCATAGAGATATGAATACGTCCAGTTACAATGTTTCCTTGGTTTGACTAAAACTAATTTTCAGTTTCAGTTTTACATTGACATGTTTTGTATCCACACATACAGTCAAACCTGTGTTAGTGGTCACCTCTATTAAGCAGCCAACTAGTATTAAGCAGCCAGTTAACATATTATCAATGTGTTGTTTTATTATACATTTGACCTCTATTAAGCAGCCACCTGTGCAAGCAGTCACTTCCTGTGATTCCCTTGGCTGGCTGCTTAAGACAGGTTTGACTGTATATGTAAAACTGAGAAAAGGCATTAAATTATGATTGAACTCTCTAAGCTTGTGAACATGTATGACTGAGGATTCAGAGAGCACTATTATTTCCCAGAAGTGCTGTTGCAGTCCACACAGAAATGCTGTTGCAGCCCACACACAGAAGTGCTGTTGCAGCCCCCACACTAAGTGCTGTTGCAGCCCACACACAGAAATGCTGTTGCAGCCCACACACAGAAGTGCTGTTGCAGCCCCCACACAGAAGTGCTGTTGCAGCCCACACACAGAAGTGCTGTTGCAGCCCCCACACAGAAGTGCTGTTGCAGCCCCCACACGGAAGTGCTGTTGCAGCCCCCACACAGAAGTGCTGTTGCAGCCCCATGTGTGCACACAGAAGTGTGTTGCAGAAGTGCTGTTGCAGCCCACACATAGAAATGCTGTTGCAGCCCACACACAGAAGTGCTGTTGCAGCCCACACACAGAGTGCTGTTCAGCCCCCACACAAAGTGCTGTTGCAGCCCCACACTAAGTGCTGTTGCAGCCCCCACCTAAGTGCTGTTGCAGCCCCCACAGAAGTGCTGTTGCAGCCCACACACAGAAATGCTGTTGCAGCCCACACACAGAAGTGCTGTTGCAGCCCCCACACTAAGTGCTGTTGCAGCCCCCACACAGAATGCTGTTGCAGCCCCACACAGAAGTGCTGTTGCAGCCCACACAAAGTGCTGTTGCAGCCCCACACAGAAGTGCTGTTGCAGCCCCACACAGAAGTGCTGTTGCAGCCCCACACAAGTCTGTTGCAGCCCCACACAGAAGTGCTGTTGCAGCCCACACACAGAAGTGCTGTTGCAGCCCACACACAGAAGTGCTGTTGCAGCCCCCACACAGAAGTGCTGTTGCAGCCCCCACACTAAGTGCTGTTGCAGCCCACACACATAAGTGCTGTTGCAGCCCCCACACAGAAGTGCTGTTGCAGCCCACACACAGAAGTGCTGTTGCAGCCCACACACAGAAGTGCTGTTGCAGCCCACACACAGAAGTGCTGTTGCAGCCCACACACAGAAGTGCCGTTGCAGCCCCCACACAGAAGTGCCGTTGCAGACAATACTATGTTTACTGTTGCAACAAAGGTAACTCAAGATACTGTAAACAAGTCCATTAAAATGTGAGTGACCTATTCAGAGAGATGCTGTTTTGCCACCATTTATTTGAATTAAAATGTGTGGACACATCATAAACTCCTCATGATAAAGTATCATTTCCAGAATATACGTTGAGTATATTTGAATGCATTAAATCAAATTCAGATGACAGCTATACATGAAACTTTTTGCTGAATTACACAGCATAAATCACTTAACTACATGCCCACTTGTGCAGGTCATATCGAGCCAACAACAATACACACTGAAATCCAGGACAAGTGTGACTTTGATCGATAGAATTCGATCAGGCGTAGACACATCATTCTCTTATGATTGTGTGTACCAAGTTATTTATACTCCTCAATCAGAGAGTTACATAACGGAAATGTAAGTAACTTCAGCATTAAAATAAAGGACAAATATACGACCTTGACCATTAAAATAGAGGATGTGGTCTTGTACATGATACATTGTGTGTGTGGGTGTGTTTACATTTATTTATAGTCGCTACGGTTGCCCATATGAGCGACACCTCCTGAAGAGATTAGTCATTTTAGATTTTTGGAGGATAGTGCAATGATACAGACAGAGACCCGTTCCAGAGTCTTCTCTGGTTCTTTTACGTGCACGGTGTACAGCACCGACACGAGCCCTCGGTTTAAAGTCCCATCTGAAAGACTGTTAATTTTATTAGGGTCAGATGGGGGATTGAACCTGTGATCCCTGGATTAACAGTCCAGCGTGCTACCACTGGACTACAGATCCGTCTGTGTGATGCATTGTTCTCTTACAGTACCAATTTACTTAATAACACCTCCATGTATGTCGAAGCTAAAGACGAGCCCAGGTCGAATGGATGTACGGACAGATGGACAACACAAACACAGAACTGCAATGGTAGGTTGCTTATACCGCTAGATAAAATACTAAACTACCAAGATCATAGGGAAGACTAATTAGTACCTGCATTTTGCTACATCAGGTTGTTCAGTTTGAAGATGTTTTCTAATGGCTACTTTCAAAGCTCGGACACTCACGCTCTTGTTGTGGGCAGGTGGTTCTATGGCAATTGCTAAATGTCAATGATGTAAAAGTCAGTGCATGTATTGACAGTTTTCTCATTCTTCTAGTCCTTTTAATTGCAATGTGATAGTGCATACTGGATTGCCCTAATTGCAATGTTGTGATATTGCGTACTGGATTGCCCTAATTGCAATGTGATATTGCATATTGGATTGCCCTAATTGTAATGTGATATTGCGTACTGGATTGCCCTAATTGCAGTGTGATAGTGCATACTGGATTGCCCTAATTGCAATGTGATATTGCATACTGGATTGCCCTAATTGCAATGTGATATTGTGTACTGGATTGCCCTAATTGCAATGTGATATTGCATATTGGATTGCCCTAATTGCAATGTGATATTGCGTACTGGATTGCCCTAATTGCAGTGTGATAGTGCATACTGGATTGCCCTAATTGCAATGTGATATTGCGTACTGGATTGCCCTAATTGCAATGTGATATTGCATACTGGATTGCCCTAATTGCAATGTGATATTGCATATTGGATTGCCCTAATTGCAATGTGATATTGCGTACTGGATTGCCCTAATTGCAGTGTGATAGTGCATATTGGATTGCCCTAATTGCAATGTGATATTGCATATTGGATTGCCCTAATTGCAATGTGATATTGCGTACTGGATTGCCCTAATTGCAATGTGATATTGCATACTGGATTGCCCTAATGGCAATGTGATATTGTGTACTGGATTGCCCTAATTGCAATGTGATATTGCATACTGGATTGCCCTAATTGCAATGTGATATTGCGTACTGGATTGTTTTCCAAGATGAATCAATACTTACGGTTCAAAGGAATGACTTTGTCTTTTGTTATTGTTCTATTTTAAATAGGTAAATATTACCAAAAAGATGGTATGAAACAATTATAAAGTTCACAACAATACTATTTTGATAAATAATTTATTATCACAATAAGCCCAAGCTGAAAAATCATACATGACTTATTGTGACCTTGACCTTTGACCCCAAACTCAATAGGGATATCTATTGATCATTATTAATGTTCCTATGATGCTTGCAGACAATACACTTGATGTTTAACAAATTTATTGGATGGAACAGGATTTTGACCTTCAAGTAATAAATGTATATCTACTGACCAAACCAATGTCATACTTTGAAACCTATACACCCAATCGTTCACAAATTAGTCGGTGATAACAGTAATTGAAATTGAAACCCATGTGACATTGACCTAACATATTATTCACCCATTTGGTGGAGCAATATTTAAAGGTTATTAGCACAAGTGTAACAAGTCAAACCTATTATCAAACTTTCCCTACACTTTATGGCATAAATAGAGCTAGTTATATGTAAAATGACAGTATCCCATCTGAAATGGGACTTTGACCAGACTTCGAGATAACCGGAGAATTTGACATAACGTATGTAGACTGTAACAGATGGCAGGAAAACACAACAACATAATATAAATACGACAAGAGCATCGTTTGCTACCACAATGTGTATCTACTACTCCTATTATACATTTTAAACAATTTGTGCCAATACCATCAATGCAAACAGTAAACTGACATTGTTTCAGCCATCTCACATTATTATTACAATTATATTACCTGCAAGTGTTTCAAATGTTTTTGGATCGGGACCAGACATGGCAAGGGCCTTCTCGAGGACGCTCTCTACTGTCGGATCCTTCAGGTGTATCCTGGCTTCAAATTCATACAGCAGTAATAATGTACCTGTCTCCTTGCTGTGAGATTCTACAAAATGTATATTTACAGATATCTCAGCAGAACCGCAGTAAAATGTCTGGTAAAATAATGTCCATTCTTGTGGTGATATTCTCTATTGTAAATTTAAGGCTATATACAAATTTATGTTAGCTTGATTGTGAAGTAAATGTTTACAACATTAGATTAATCGCTCTCGACATCTCATTCCTGATGAAATCAAATCGCCACGAGGGAGAGAATATGTGTGTTGCCTAAGGACACCACCACCCTGGTACTGTCGGGGTTCGAAATAACAACCACTTTCCGATTAGCGCAGTGGTTAGCATGCTCGCTTCTCACCAATGCAACCTGGGTTCGTTCCTCGGACAGGGAAGTATGTGAGATGGTACGATGGTCGCCAGATCGGACAGGTGGGTTATCTCCGGGTACTCCGGTTTCCTCCCACACGAATTACCACATTTACACTTTCATCCGCACCAACGAGAGTGATTAATATAAGTTGTTAAAACTTGCTTCGCAATCGTTGTAAAAGAAATAAAGTCTTTAAAAAAACGACAACAAGTCAATTACATGGCGTACATCGTATCAATTATACGACGGAGGCTCTACACCATACGGGACAAATATCCTGTAAACTCCAGCAATGTTTCACATACACACACATTTCATACCAGTTGTTTTTCATGTGTTGTTTCATTGCATAAGTATATAAAAATGGTCATGTGAATATTAGATTAGTTATAATTACCAACAGAAATGTTCAAAGTTAGATGTGTAATTATTAAAATATGTAAAACAAAGCAAATCCGATGAAATGATATCCGTAGCCAAACTGAAGGTGGACGGACAAATATGTGGATAGTTAGTCAATAATTCTGGTATTAATTGGTCCATCCTGACGAATGTGTATCCCCACTCTATGGCGCTACATATCTATCTTAAATTTCATAAAATTCTACCACAGACGGATCTGTAGTCCAGTGGTAACACGCTGGACTGGTAATCCAGGGATGTCAGGTTCAATCCCCCGTCTTTCAACTGGGACTTTAAACCGAGGTTTCGTGTTGGTGCTGTACACCGTGCACGTAAAAGAACTCTGAAGAGACTCTGGAATGGGTCTCTGTCTGTATCATTGCACTATCCTCCAAAAATCTAAAATGACTAATCTCTTCAGCAGGCGTTGCTTATATTGGCAACCGGTAGCGACGATAAATAAACGTAAAACACACACACAAAATTCTACTCGTTGGCTACTGAGAACTGGCTCTACACGGTCGCCAAATCAATATCCCTTGCCGAAATTCCTGAGGGAGATACTAACAGTTTCTGTGCAGGGTAAAACAAAAACAGGTGTGATTTTTTTAAAGCTGGAAGATATTTGTCCATCCATGATAACTCAAGTTGCATTTTCTATTGACTATTTTATCCAAAAATTGCATATATATATAGTAGTACATGAATGTTTACGATATGACAAGGGTTACCTTGTATTCCAATAGAACTTTCCCAGATTCTGTTGCACAGCTCTCTGCACGAGGACAGATGTTCTAGGCATTCCTCTAACACACATTTCTGTACAAGTAATGATTATACGTTCACAAGTATATGTCATGCTCTCCGAGGTATCCTAATCATTTCATAATGTAAACAAGCAATAGCAAATTGATATCCCTCGCCAAATTGATATCCCTCGCCAAATTGGCTCTGGAAGGACATATTTTATGGATTTTTAGTCAATTAAAGGGCAATAACTCTGGCGTTACTGGGCTCATCGCCACGAAAAGTACACATGCACCACCACACTATCGTCATTAAGAAGATATTTATTTGATTCAATGAATTATCGAATAATACTTCACCGGATGAACATTGTAAGCATTGCTAGCCACGAGTGATAAAAGATTTCTTTGTTCATGAGTGAAATATTATCCGATCATTCACTTAAACAAACAACTGTCTTTATTTTAGGCTGAAAAGTGTTTTTATGATAGAAAACATTGCAACCGTGTACTAAATGGCTAGAGCGTCGTGCTTAGATGACCATAAATGACATCATACATGATGTCATTGACAACTTTAGTTCGAAAACGATAGAGCTGACAACATGTAGCAGCTAAGTACCCCACATGCAAATGAGCAATAAAAAAGTGTTATTCCACAGCTTTCAACCAGTGCAATAACACATTTTATTTCACTGATAAATTTCTATAATTCATGGGAAAGCATAAATTAAGCATATTTATTCCACCCATTGGTTACTGAGAACTGGTTCCGGATGGTTGCATGGATGCAGAAATGGCAGTGATAAGAAGAGAATCAACAAAATATACTCCCCTGACTGGTGGGAACCGAGATATACTCCCCTGACCTATGCTTCACAGGAACCGAGATATACTTCCCTGACCGGTGCTTCACAGGAACCGAGATATACTCCCTGACCTATGCTTCACAGGAACCGAGATATACTTCCCTGACCTATGCTTCACAGGAACCGAGATATACATCCCTGACTGGTGGGAACCGAGATATACTCCCTGACCGGTGCTTCACAGGAACCGAGATATACTCCCTGACCTATGCTTCACAGGAACCGAGATATACTCCCTGACCTATGCTTCACAGGAACCGAGATATACATCCCTGACTGGTGGGAACCGAGATATACTCCCTGACCGGTGCTTCACAGGAACCGAGATATACTCCCTGACCTATGCTTCACAGGAACCGAGATATACTCCCTGACCGGTGCTTCACAGGAACCGAGATATACTCCCCTGACCGGTGCTTCACAGGAACCGAGATATACTCCCTGACCGGTGCTTCACAGGAACCGAGATATACTCCCCTGACCTATGCTTCACAGGAACCGAGATATACTTCCCTGACCTATGCTTCACAGGAACCGAGATATACTTCCCTGACCTATGCTTCACAGGAACCGAGATATACTTCCCTGACCTATGCTTCACAGGAACCGAGATATACTTCCCTGACCTATGCTTCACAGGAACCGAGATATACATCCCTGACCGGTGCTTCACAGGAACCGAGATATACTCCCCTGACCTATGCTTCACAGGAACCGAGATATACTTCCCTGACCGGTGGGAACCGAGATATACTCCCTGACCGGTGCTTCACAGGAACCGAGATATACTCCCCCTGACCGGTGCTTCACAGGAACCGAGATATACTCCCCTGACCGGTGGGAACCGAGATATACTCCCCTGACCGGTGCTTCACAGGAACCGAGATATACTCCCCTGACCGGTGCTTCACAGGAACCGAGATATACTCCCCTGACCGGTGCTTCACAGGAACCGAGATATACTCCCCTGACTGGTGCTTCACAGAAACATGGTTTATTTAATAATTCAATGATTAATGAATTAACTATTAAAAATATATTAATTGATTTACTTCTTTATAAAATACTGGAAATAGATGTCACAGATACATCAAAAGAAAAGTATCTTTCTCTGCTTATGAGAAGCAGTGAAATTCCGGAATTGAGTGAGTATGCTGATTGTACCCTGTTGGTTTCCTCGTTGGTGTTTCTGGCCACCTGTAGACAAGCAGCAGCGGACATAAGCATACATGTCATCTGACGTGACTGACAGCTGTCATCCTGCCCATTCAATGACAGCAACTGAATAGAACCAAAAACAGCACAATATTTAGTTTATACTAATAAATGCTCTGTCATGCTTAAACAGCCGCCATAACTGGGTTTATGTGTATGAACAAGTTGTTAGCAACATTCATTCTGTATCAAGATAGGATATGTACACTTGGTTACCGGTAGATGTTTTTTGTAACCTTTAGTTTGTTTGTTTGTTTTTGGAGATTAAAGTTGCACCAACAGCTTAGGTTATATGGCGACTCTCCAAGCTATTATTGGTGGAGGGAGATCCCAATTGACCATCTGACAATATTTCAGGCACTGACCCAGGTAGAACCACCGACCTACCTAAGCCAGCTGGATAGCTTCCTCACTTGAAAGAATTCGAAATCCACAGTTGGATTCGAACCTACAGTGGTGTGGGGCAAGTGAGACAGCAACGACCGTAACCACTTGGCCACGGAGGCCCTTCCTTTAGTATGTATCAAAATACATGTGAACCAATACAATCTAATCGTATCGGTCATGATTTGGACCATTATTCCTGATTGACCCGTATTTATAATATATAGTAATGTCAAGCAAGATTAGTATATTCTGTTCAACCCTTGACAGTGAAGTCTCGTCACTAATATCAATATGAGCGGAATGCCACATAGTATTATACCTTACCTGAAAACATGGGGGGGGGGGTAGGAACCAAAAAAGCACTATTATGCTTAACTTTCTTCTTTAACATTATGAAAGACATTGGTCAGTTACTGCCCGTGAATACTCCCTAAAAGTAGATAGGTACTACTAAGTGTTTTCCTCTGTTGTTATTTGCATACAATGTGAGACATCGGTCAGTTACTGCCCCTGAATACTCCCTAAAAGTAGATAGGTCCTATTAAGTGTTTTTCTCTGTCTTTAACATTGTTTCCTATGCACAACATGCATGCAATTTTATTTCACTTCGGTTCTTATGATTATTAAATTACAGTCTACATCCGTTACGTCAAAGTCGGTTATGTCGAATTCTCCGGTTATCTCGAGGTCGAAGTCCCACTTCAGACAGTATCATTCTACATATAACTGGCTCTGTTTATATCAAATTTCGTCGGAATTCGACATAACGGATGTAGACTGTACTAGATCTCGACAGATCTCCTACAGTATATGTATGCAATGGGTACTTATTTGTAAAACAATGTTATCCGTTAATTAACACGATTTTGATAAAATCCCATTTATAATAACATCTGGTTAGGGAACAACAGTAAAAACAAAGGATTCCAACTAAAAGGACATATTTACATTTTGGGATAAAAGTTAAAACAGACTTTACCTGCCAAGGGAGGTAATAGAAAATTAGAGATGTATCTCATATCTGTTACCTGTGAACACAGTGTATACAGATCCTTCATCTGTAATGGTTCCTCCTCACACTGTAAGGCCAGGTTCCAGGCTGAAATATTACAAACATTTCATGATTCAATTCTTTGCAGATTTCTAAGTTTCTTTGTTGAGTAGTACATCATAATAATTAAGTGAGAACAAAATAATTTACGGTTTTAGCGCGATTCTGTTATACCCAATATACACTATCACATCAAGCGCGATTCTGTTATACCCAATATACACTATCACATCAAGCGCGATTCTGTTATACCCAATATACACTGTCACATCAAGTGCGATTCTGTTATACCCAATATACACTGTCACATCAAGCGCGATTCTGTTATACCCAATATACACTGTCACATCAAGTCTGATTCTGTTATACCCAATATACACTGTCACATCAAGTCTGATTCTGTTATAACCAATATACACTGTCACATCAAGCGCGATTCTGTTATACCCAATATACACTGTCACATCAAGTCTGATTCTGTTATAACCAATATACACTGTCACATCAAGCGCGATTCTGTTATACCCAATATACACTGTCACATCAAGCGCGATTCTGTTATACCCAATATACACTGTCACATCAAGTGCGATTCTGTTATACCCAATATACACTGTCACATCAAGTGCGATTCTGTTATCCCCAATATACACTGTCACATCAAGTGCGATTCTGTTATACCCAATATACACTGTCACATCAAGTGCGATTCTGTTATACCCAATATACACTGTCACATCAAGCGCGATTCTGTTATACCCAATATACACTGTCACATCAAGTGCGATTCTGTTATACCCAATATACACTGTCACATCAAGTGCGATTCTGTTATACCCAATATACACTGTCACATCAAGTGCGATTCTGTTATACCCAATATACACTGTCACATCAAGTGCGATTCTGTTATACCCAATATACACTGTCACATCAAGCGCGATTCTGTTATACCCAATATACACTGTCACATCAAGAAGGCAGAGAGAACAGTTTCCATACATACTCTACATGGTCAACTATGTGTAGGACTGATAATGTGACTTACCTACTGAAATAATCTACATTTTGTTACAGGAAACATCAACAAAAGCATATTTAACCATTTCCTTCATAGAGATTTAGGTTAATATACTATTATATCTCCATGCAAACGACAGCCTTTTAGCTATCATGCAGTGAATAAATAGTCGCCATATCTATCCCACCTCCATAGATATTACTGGGACTACATAGAGATTCTGGACTTTATTATGAACATTGGTTTGGCTACTACATTGTCAATGTATGTCGTATTGGTAATGGCATTAAGAGGTGCTTCTATGAGGGAAAGGGTTAACTTGCAAATTGAGACCTATTTTATCTCTAACGTAAATTAGTCCATTATACCAATTTTCATAAACCAGTTGGCTTCATTCTGCACAAGCTGAACCTTGGAGTTATCCCCATCCTGTAGATGTAGCAGTTTGTTGTACCCTGCAATGATAATACAGGCAGAAATGTGTAACACCCAACCTCAATGATACACAACAATCTCCACATAGTACATATAGTAAGCAGCCAGGCAAGGGGAATCACAGAAAGTGGCTGCCTAGCACAGGTGGCTGCTTAATAGAGGTTAACTTTATAATAAAACAACATATTGGGAATCTGACAAGTGGCTGCTTAAATGCAGGTTGGCTGCTTAATAGAGGTGATCACTAACTCAGGTTTGACTGTACAATAGAGGTGACCACTAACACAGGTTTGACTGTAGTACATAGGAACATCTCATGTTTAGATTACTGTTAAAAAAGTTAAAAGTTAATCTATTTCCTATGATGCTATTTAAAATTTCTGTTATAATATAATACATGAATGCACGTGTCTGTGACATTCTATTGGTTGTTTCTCTATATGTACTATACTGTGTGGAAAGCCTGTTTATTTGGATTTGTTTGACAAACCTTGGTGTTCTACCAGCACTTTGCTTTATGGTTGTATATACGTAAATAGGTGGAAATGCATCCGACGTCCACTCACATGTAGTCCTGATAACTAATATAGTGCATTTTTCTTTTTGGAAAAAAATGCATTTTCATGACAGGCAGTGTCCAGTTTTTGTGTTTTTTGAGATATTATGTGACTTGAGAAGACTTCAGACTAGTTGACGTGGAGAAAAGATGTGATATAAGAAGTCAGGAAATGCAAACTGAAGGTGGGGTATACTGTAATATTTGGCGGAGGAATACAGTGTGTAAATACAGGGACGTTATTCACAGGTGACCCGGTGTCAATGCTTTCATTACATTTGTAATATTTTTGCTGTTTTTCAGTTTGATTTGAATACCTCTTCACAGTGGATGTAGTATCAGAAGAAATGACTGTATGTTTTTACTTTTTACTATGTATTTAATGGGCAATTTATTTGTTGTTTTACAACCTTATGAAAACCAGGACAGTTATATATGTAACATTAAACATTATTTGATGACGTCATACAATTGATGTTTCATACACATGTTTACACAAAAGTGACATTGCTCACCAATTGCATACATTTTGAAGCATTTAGTTAATGCCCTGACGATTTGAAGCACATATATATACACATATATCCTCTCTATTATGTTCTATGCTTGCCGAAGGGTACACTGTTTGACAGATAACTCGGATGTTCTTACCTGTTCTAATGAAAGCAATGATCTCAAACGCTTCATTCCTGAATAAGAAAACAAGAATAGTTTTACCCGAATTGCTCCATTATTTAAAGGTTAATCTTTAATTCGACCTTGTGACTTGAGTATATGACAGATTAACTAAAATAAACTACAGCAGCTTGTTGGCCAGATTACATATTATTGTACCTGGTCAATGTCGGAGCAGCTATTGGTCAGATTACATACTACAAGTACCCGGTCAATGTCAGAACAGCTGTTCTTCAGATTGCATGCTACCAGTACCTGGTCAATGTTGGAGCAACTTTTAATCAGATTACATACTACAAGTACCTGGTCAATGTCAGAACAGCTGTTCATCAGATTGCATGCTACCAGTACCTGGTCAATGTCGGAGCAACTTTTAATCAGATTACTTACTACAAGTACCTGGTCAATGTCAGAACAGCTGTTCATCAGATTGCATACTACAAGTACCTGGTCAATGTCGGAGCAACTTTTAATCAGATTACATACTACAAGTACCTGGTCAATGTCAGAACAGCTGTTCTTCAGATTGCATACTACCAGTACCTGGTCAATGTCGGAGCAACTTTTATTCAGATTACATACTACAAGTACCTGGTCAATGTCAGAGCAGCTTTTAATCAGATTACATACTACAAGTACCCAGTCGTGTCGGAGCAGCTGCTGGTCAGATTACAAGCTACATAGTACCTGGTCGCCAGATCAGACAGGTGGGTTTTCTCCGGTTTCCTCCCACACGAATGATCACATTTACGCTTTCATCCATGCCAATGAGAGTGATTAATATAAGTTGTTAAAACTTGCTTCGCAATCGTTGTAAAATAAATAAAGTTTTTAAAAAAAGTACCTGGTCAATGTTTGTGTGTTTGTTTGTCTTTTGGTTTAACATTAGCACCCACAACTTATGTCATATATGGCGTCTCTCCAGCTATTATTGGTGGAGGAAGACAACGGGTGCCTCTTTGAGCAGTATTTCAGACACAGATATGCACCCGCATCGAACCACCGACCTATCGCAAATCAGCTGGATAAGCTTCCTCAATTGAAAGAATCTGACAAGTCCCAGTGGGATTTGAGACTACAGCGGTGAGGGGCAAGTGATTAGAAGTCAACAACCGTAACCACTCAGTCATGGCGGCCCCAACTGGTCCATGCCGGAGCACATGGTGGTCAGCTAATTAAACTATAAGTACCTGTGTGCTCCTGTTTTATCAGCAGCTGTCAGTTTCAGCCTGATGAGACACCTCAATGCTGTCAGGACCTGGTCAATGTCAGAACTATTGTTGGTCAGGTATTCTAGAGCTGCACAAGCTGCCTCAGTATTGTCAGTCTACAGAAACAGTAACAGGAGAGGTTGTAGATCTCAAAATATTCAAGCAAGTATAATAAACATGTTGCAAACATTCAACTGAGATTCAGAAGTGATGCTTACCGACATGACATTTACACAGGATGTAATCACAGACACTTGGTGGATGGTCCATTAGCATCTTTACCATTTACCTTTTCGAAATGCTTAAATTTTGTAAAATGTTCAAGACATCCACATTCAAGTTGTAACACAGCACAAACATTCCCAACAATTTTGAACCCAAATGTCATATTTTCTGCAAGTCAATTGTTCTAGCACGTGGCCTACTGGTTAAGGCGTCCGCCTACGGAGCGGGAAGTTGAAGGTTCGGATCTCGTCAGGGGTTTGTTCTGATATGGCCGGTTGGTGAGCCACCAGCTAGTTATATAATGGTTACTGATTGCCTACCAGCCTGTCGCCTGGCATACAAGCATAGGGTTCGGGAAGTACTGATGTTCATAAAAAAGAGGTGTCTCATAAGTCAGAAATGGCTGGCCCTTTAAATAGGGGTGACACTATAATAATCAAACACTTTACTTTTACTTTACTTCTAGCAGAAATGGGACCCACCCCCCACAAAAGTGACCCCTGGCAGCATTGTAAACACAGTAAATCCGACATAAACCGGAAAACTTTTATCCATGTACTATTACACTTCAGGAGGCATCGTCCATAAGGCCAACTGAGGTCGATGATAAATAAACATTCATTAAAACAACAGGTACGGTTGCAATACCTCGAGTGCCTGTTGAGCAGCTAGGGCCACCAGTCCACACATGCCGAGCGAGTCACCAGTCTCCGTAACATTGTCTGAGGACGCCAACTCACACAGTTTCTTCAACGACTCACAAGCTGCAATATATATTACAGCTAAATAAATAATCAAACGTATAGCAACTAGCTAGAGATAGCATCCAGTAGCCGTTCAACCATTTTGACGGATGTACGGAATCAACTTGTATCTCTTGTACACACCAATGTGCATGATGCTAAGATAGAATATTTATTACCAGAAGTTGCAAACAATTATATGATCAATATCTCACTGTCTTGTCCATTATTTTTCTGTAAACATGCAATATATAATGAATGATTTAGTAATCTCATTTAATATTAATAATTTATATATTGTATTGTATTAGTATTACTTTAAATAAAATAATGAATATTTTATTTATTTTCCATTAATATACAAGTACAAATGTACTAAATTAGTGTTGCACTTGAATAATATATACTGCTTTTCTGATTGTTTGTGAATAACTTCCATGTTACTTGGCAATGAACATAACTTGTTTTGTCAATAAAATTCTTTGACGTGACTTGAATAAGACTCAAAGGCAGGAGAAGTTAATTATGCAGAAGTTGTCATTGTTTTCTCAAGGTAATATACTACCGGTAGTATATCAAAATTCATGCAAAAAGGCGATATCCTTATAAAACATGCACCGGTGCTATTTGCAATATTTCCAAAAGGGTTTCGTGAAATCTGTCATAACTGTTGGAAGGTTAAGTTTTCCAAGAGTGACAGACAAAATGTGTTGGAAGGTTAAGTTTTCCAAGAGTGACGGACAAAATGTGTTGGAAGGTTTTCCAAGAGTGACAGACAAAATGTGTTAGAAGGTTTTCCAATAGTGACGGACAAAATGTGTTGAAGGTTTTCCAAGAGTGACGACAAAATGTGTTGGAAGGTTTTCCAAGAGTGACAGACAAAATGTGTTGGAAGGTTTTCCAAGAGTGACGGACAAAATGTGTTGGAAGGTTTTCCAAGAGTGACGGACAAAATGTGTTGGAAGGTTTTCCAAGAGTGACGGACAAAATGTGTTGGAAGGTTTTCCAAGAGTGACGGACAAAATGTGTTGGAAGGTTTTCTAAGAGTGACGGACAAAATGACAAACAATTGCCTACATAGTACCACGGCCATTTCAGTAAACACTATTTTAAAACAACAGCAAGCTCATCATTACAGGTGATTTTAACAAAGCTAAATTCAATGAACGGGTGTACACTGTGTGTTTTACGTTTATCTATAGTCATTTTAGATTTTTGGAGGATAGTGCCATGATATAGACAGAGACCCATTCCAGCGTCTCCTCTGGTTCTTTTACGTGCAAGGTGTACAGCACCGACATGAGACCTCGGTTTAAAGTCTGTTAATTTTATTAGGGTCAGACGGAGGGGGGGGGGATCGAACATGCGATCACTGGATTACCAGTCCAAAGTATTAACCACTGGACCACAGATCTGTCTTGTCTTACAGCCATGCAAGTTGATGCAACAACAAAATAATTCACCTTAAGAAAAAGATTCACCTTTTTGATTGTCATTATCCAACAATGCAAGTTTGAACCGGATAAACTGTGCATGTGCACTGGTTGGGTCACACTTCACTGACTCCACAATAGCCTCATTTGCCTGTAATGTATATTGTTCATATTTGTAAGCATGTTCTTCTACAGATGAAGTTCCATAAGATTATACATACATATGAAGTACATCGAACGGGAAGGAATGTTCTCCGTAACACGCTAAAACGGAAGTCGTGATAGCGCAGTGGATGCGCGTTCGCTTCAGGTGCTAAAGGCCCGGAGTTCGAGCCCCGCTGGAGCCATTACGATTGTGCCCTTAGGCAAGGCATTTAAATTCCACATGCCTCTTCTCTCTCCTTCATGGCGATGGATTCCATCAGGAATGAGGTCTCGAGAGTGATTAATATAAGTTGAAAGAACTTGTTTCGCAATCGAACTAAAATAAATTTGTATAAACTAAGACGCTAAACATTCACCAATATTCCCTCTCGAAGATCTCAACCCTTCTTTGTTCTATATACATATGTTTGGAATGACGTGTCCACCATGGACTCTAGAAATGGGTGACATGTCTGTGTTGCCTTATGGTACTAATTCATATAATATTGTTTATATAGATTATTTCAAGTTCTTGTTCATTAAAGATGATTTATTATTCAACATTAAAGCATTTGTTGGAATAAGTATTAAACCTTGGTAAAATGATGGGTATAATATACATGTATGGATGCAGTGTAGAGGGTACAGTGATGGGTATAATATACATGTATGGATGCAGTGTAGAGGGTACAGTGATGGGTATAATATACATGTATGGATGCTGTGTAGAGGGTACAGTGATGGGTATAATATACATGTATGGATGCTGTGTAGAGGGTACAGTGATGGGTATAATATACATGTATGGATCGTGTAGAGGGTACAGTGATGGGTATAATATACATGTATGGATGCAGTGTAGAGGGTACAGTGATGGGTATAATATACATGTATGGATGCTGTGTAGAGGGTACAGTGATGGGTATAATATACATGTATGGATGCAGTGTAGAGGGTACAGTGATGGGTATAATATACATGTATGGATGCTGTGTAGAGGGTACAGTGATGGGTATAATATACATGTATGGATGCAGTGTAGAGGGTACAGTGATGGGTATAATATACATGTATGGATGCTGTGTAGAGGGTACAGTGATGGGTATAATATACATGTATGGATGCTGTGTAGAGGGTACAGTGATGGGTATAATATACATGTATGGATGCTGTGTAGAGGGTACAGTGATGGGTATAATATACATGTATGGATGCAGTGTAGAGGGTACAGTGATGGGTATAATATACATGTATGGATGCAGTGTAGAGGGTACAGTGATGGGTATAATATACATGTATGGATGCAGTGTAGAGGGTACAGTGATGGGTATAATATACATGTATGGATGCTGTGTAGAGGGTACAGTGATGGTATAATATACATGTATGGATGCAGTGTAGAGGGTACAGTTGATGGGTATAATATACATGTATGGATGTGTGTAGAGGGTACAGTGATGTATAATATACATGTATGGATGCAGTGTAGAGGGTACAGTGATGGGTATAATATACATGTATGGATGCAGTGTAGAGGGTACAGTGATGGGTATAATATACATGTATGGATGCAGTGTAGAGGGTACAGTGATGGGTATAATATACATGTATGGATGCAGTGTAGAGGGTACAGTGATGGGTATAATATACATGTATGGATGCTGTGTAGAGGGTACAGTGATGGGTATAATATACATGTATGGATGCTGTGTAGAGGGTACAGTGATGGGTATAATATACATGTATGGATGCAGTGTAGAGGGTACAGTGATGGGTATAATATACATGTATGGATGCTGTGTAGAGGGTACAGTGATGGGTATAATATACATGTATGGATGCAGTGTAGTGGGTACAGTGATGGGTATATATACATGTATGGATGCTGTGTAGAGGGTACAGTGATGGGTATAATATACATGTATGGATGCAGTGTAGAGGGTACAGTGATGGGTATAATATACATGTATGGATGCTGTGTAGAGGGTACAGTGATGGGTATAATATACATGTATGGATGCTGTGTAGAGGGTACAGTGATGGGTATAATATACATGTATGGATGCAGTGTAGAGGGTACAGTGATGGGTATAATATACATGTATGGATGCAGTGTAGAGGGTAAAGTGATGGGTATAATATACATGTATGGATGCTGTGTAGAGGGTACAGTGATGGGTATAATATACATGTATGGATGCAGTGTAGTGATGGGTTAATTACATGTATGGATGCAGTGTAGAGGGTACAGTGATGGGTATAATTGTTGGTGGGTGGGGTGTGTGGGTTTGTTGGGGTGTGGGTACAGTGATGGGTATAATATACATGTATGGATGCAGTGTAGAGGGTACAGTGATGGGTATAATATACATGTATGGATGCAGTGTAGAGGGTACAGTGATGGGTATAATATACATGTATGGATGCAGTGTAGAGGGTACAGTGATGGGTATAATATACATGTATGGATGCAGTGTATAGGGTACAGTGATGGGTATAATATACATGTATGGATGCAGTGTAGAGGGTACAGTGATGGGTATAATATACATGTATGGATGCTGTGTAGAGGGTACAGTGATGGGTATAATATACATGTATGGATGCTGTGTAGAGGGTACAGTGATGGGTATAATATACATGTATGGATGCAGTGTAGAGGGTACAGTGATGGGTATAATATACATGTATGGATGCTGTGTAGAGGGTACAGTGATGGGTATAATATACATGTATGGATGCAGTGTAGAGGGTACAGTGATGGGTATAATATACATGTATGGATGCTGTGTAGAGGGTACAGTGATGGGTATAATATAATGTATGGATGCAGTTGTAGAGGGTACAGTGATGGGTATAATATACATTTATGGATGCTGTTGTAGAGGTTCAGTATGGGTATAATATACATGTATGGATTGCAGGTAGAGGTTACAGGGGTTTGTGGGGGGTTTTATGGGTATTATTACATGTATGGATGCTGTGTAGAGGGTACAGGATGGGTATAATATACATGTATGGTTGCTGTGTAGAGGGTACAGTGATGGGTATATTATGCTGTATGGATGCTGTGTAGAGGGTAAGTGATGGGTTAATATACATGTATGGATGCTGTGTAGAGGGTACAGTGATGGGTATATTATCATGTATGGATGCTGTGTAGGGGTACAGTGATGGGTATAATATAATGTATGGATGCTGTGTAGTGGTTACAGTGATGGTATAATATACATGTATGGATGCTGTGTAGTGGGTACAGTGATGGGTATAATATACATGTATGGATGCTGTGTAGAGGGTACAGTGATGGGTATAATATACATGTATGGATGCAGTGTAGAGGGTACAGTGATGGGTATAATATACATGTATGGATGCTGTGTAGAGGGTACAGTGATGGGTATAATATACATGTATGGATGCTGTGTAGAGGGTACAGTGGGTTATAATATACATGTATGGATGCTGTGTAGAGGGTAGCAGTGATGGTCAATATACATGTATGGATGCAGTGTAGAGGGTACAGTGATGTGTATAATATACATGTATGGATGCTGTGTAGAGGGTACAGTGATGGGTATAATATACATGTATGGATGCTGTGTAGAGGGTACAGTGATGGGTATAATATACATGTATGGATGCAGTGTAGAGGGTACAGT
>CM026387.1:65685415-65695767 GCA_014843695.1 Archivesica marissinica | reverse complement strand
TGTACTTAAATATATATACTAGTACCCCCAAACGTGCCGAATCCCTGTGTGTACTTAAATATATATACTAGTACCCCCAAACGTGCCGAATCCCTGTGTGTACTTAAATATATATACTAGTACCCCCAAACGTGCCGATTCCCTGTGTGTACTTAAATATATATACTAGTACCCCCAAACGTGCCGATTCCCTGTAGTATAAACATGTATGTACCACTAACTATGTATAATAAATATATGTTTTTTGTTTGTGTGTTTATATGTATAATTAAATATAACGAATGTATAATAAATTAAGAAGACGCATCCAGAATAAAATAGAAACACTTACGCTAAAATGTCCAGCAGTGTCCGATGTCTGTAGATTCCGAAAATACTTGTTTCTCGGTAAATTTATTGAAATTGAATACATGACGTTAAGTCCTCGTCATCCACATTTAACTCATGACGTACTATATAGTGTATTCCATACCATCCTGTCGGATTTAAGAGTAATTTTAGATCTCTTCAATCAATTAGTCATACATTTTAGACACGACTCGTGCCAACGTAATCTTATTAGATACTAAATACATCAATGATAAAACGTTGTTAATCTGGTCAAATTCCTTGTGTAAATATAAAGGTTTTCGCGACAATTTACAGTTTTGTTGGTTTAAGCCTCTTTTACGAAATCAGCTGTAACTTAATATGTGTCTCTTCAACTGGAATCAGAAAGCAAGCTAATTGAAGTAATTAAGACAGCTACAGTGGTTGTTGGAAGTGTCAAGAACTGGAGTTCTCAGAATGGTCCAGTAGATCAGTTCTGTCAATAATGAATTATGTTCTTAAAGCGACATCAAATCGGGTAAAAAAGAGGATATTTCCACTGACTGTAAATGAATGTAAATTCCTATTGTATAGAATTGAAATATTAAACAAATGTTCCTTGCTACCGGAGCGTGCTAACCTTTTTTGAAACATTTTTACTTTCACTTTTGAGAATTTGCGTATCACAAACGCATTGTTTACTGATGAAACAAATAATTTCAAACTATTTCGCAAGAATGTGTGGTAGCAATTTATACATGCACATATATATTGTTTGGTAATTGCGAGTTTGTGTTGCTAAGAGACTGTTGTAAGTGAAACCATCTCTCTAAGTTAAAGACAATGATGAATTAGGACTGTGTAGCTATTGTAGCGTATTTCTGTCCGATTAGCGCAGTGGTTAGAGCGCTCTATTCTCACCAATGCAACCCGGGTTCGATCCCCGGACCGGGAAGTATGTGAGATGGTATGGTGGTCATCAGATCGGACAAGTGGATTTTCTCCGGGTACTCCGGTTTCCTCCCACACGAATGACCACATTTACGCTTTCATCCGCGCCAACGAGAGTGATTAATATAAGTTGTTAAAACTTACTTCGCAATCGTTGTAAAAATAAACAAAGTTTAAACGTTTTCTGTCTGTGAATATACAATTTCGAAAACATTTATCAATGCAGATAATGCAACACTAGACAAGATAATTCGAAATTCCAAAAATAGGCCAGGTCTGGAGGTCGTACAATATTTCTCCAATCTCCAAGCTTCTAATTGGTTGAGCCAAGAGCAACTCTCAGACTCAACCAACGCATTTCTTGAGCTCGAGATCTGTGAACAGTTTTATAACCTCGGACAGCTTCACTACAGTTAGAACTATAGACCAAACATACTGAGCTAGGTACATCCTGTGTGTGTTTTACGTTTATTTATCGTCGCTACCGGCTGCCCATATGAGCGACGCCTCCTGAAGAGATTAGTCATTTTAGATTGTTGGAGAATAGCACAATGATACAGACAGAAACCCATTCCAGAGTCTCCTCTGGTTCTTTTACGTGCATGGTGTACAGCACCGACACGAGACCTCGGTTTAATGTCCCATCTGAAATACTGTTAATTTTATTAGGGTCAGACGGGGATCGAACCTGCGATCCCTGGATTGTAGGCACATCCAAAACCAAGAACAAGTAATGAACATGTCCTTCTGCAAACACAGACAGATCGACCAGCAAGCCGATATATATGGCATGATCCAAGGATCGGGAACACAAGCAACAGACCCAGTGTTTTTACATAATAGCATTAATGTCACGCAAACATAGATCATTGAAAACCGTTTGTAGATTTCATGTTTTTACAAATATTTACTTTTCACAATATGTTGTAGATTACTTCAGTGAAAATATTGATGTGACAAAAATAGCAATAATAGACTTACAATAAAGTGTGCTAGATTAAAATTCGATTAACAATTCAATATTCTTAAATGTAGACATTATTTTTATTGTCATTATAATATATGATAGATTCATAACACTTTATTTAGTTTCTTTGTTACAATAATAATCAAGTTATTTCGCTGTGCATTTCAAAATCCGCTAATTTGATTTGTTTTCAAATTATTTTACTTATGTGAGCTAAGGATATCACGTGACCTTAATTCCTCATTGAAGTCGTGATAGCGCAGTAGTAGCGCGTTCACTTCAGATGTGAAAGGCCCCTCTGTAGCCGTTACGATTGTGCCCTTAGGCAAGGCATTGAAATTCCACATTGCCTCTTCTCTCTCCTTCGCGGTGATGGTTTCCACCAGGAATGAATGAAGTCTCGAGAGTGATTAGTGGGCCTATTAGTTGTTAGAACTTGTTTCGCAATCGAGCTAATATAAATTTGTATAAACTAAACTTTTATTCCTCTTCGATAGTTATGTACATTTGCGTTCTGCGTATTAGAGAGAATACTAGGCAATGTCTTTCAACATTTGATGTGCGATTTTGGATGCGCTGATATGTTGATCTAGTGTTGTTTTTTTACTAATATTATAGGATGCGTTTACAAGATTCATCAGCCGAAATCCTAAAATGAACGTGCGTCTAGCTATCCGGATTGCACACACTTTCAGCGCATATTAGAATAATTATGTACATGCGCCTACATTAATATTTTTTTATATTTATGTGTATCTCATTAATTATACATTGGCATCATGGTAATTATGTCCCGCGAAGAAATTTCTTCAGATGCATATAGTTTTCGCACTGTCCATCCGTGTGTCCGTCCGTCTGAATCAACATTTCCTGTCCGGACTGTAACTTCTTCAGCTATGAAGGGATTCATAACCTATGTGCCATAATATGTTCGCCATATAGAGGTGATGTATCGTACACATGACCCAGGTACATAGCTTCAAGGTGAAGGTCACACTTCGGGGGCATTCATCACCTACTTTTGTGTGTTTTACGTTTATTTATCGTCGCTACCGGTTGCCCATATGAGCGACGCCTCCTGAAGATATTAGTCATTTTAGATTTTGGAGGATAGTGCAATGATACAGACAGAGACCCATTCCAGAGTCTCCTCTGGTTCTTTTACGTGCACGGTGTAAAGCACCGACACGAGACCTCGGTTTAACGTCCCATCTGAAAGACTGTTAATTTTATTAGGGTCAGACGGGGGATCGAACCTACTGTGCTATTTCTTGCTAATTATACTACCACATGTATGTCCATTTCTTGTGTGAACACCATACTTCTTTTTTTAGACTTTATTTATTTTACAACGATTGCGAAACAAGTTTTAACAACTTATATTAATCACTCTCGTTGGCGCGGATGAAAGCGTAAATGTGGTCATTCGTGTGGAAAGAAACCGGAGTACCCAGAGAAAACCACCTGTTCGATCTGGCGACCAACGTACCATCTCACATACTTCCCGGTCCGAGGATCGAACCTGGGTTGCATTGGGGAGAATCGAGCGCGCTAACTACTGCGCTATCGAACACCCTACTATCGCATACATTGAATAAAGCTCGGAATAGGGTATATGACGTTACAGTGTGCCAAAACGTGCCGCAACTTATTAGACAGGGCATATCAGCAATATGGAGTTAATCCTTTGATATTACATTGAATGTGACATTGAATAGTGTAGGTTTGTTTCAAAAAATGTCTATATTTATTCCCGAATAGAAATGTCAACGGTTCTGTCGTACATTGACAACATGATTTTGTTTGTAATGAAATAAATCCTACAGACTGTTAGTAGTATTCGTCCGTTTTGGTTGTGTACTGGAATGAATGTGCAGAAATGTGATAACGACTACGACACAAGTGCCACGTCAAGCATTTATAAACTGACTCGGTTGGGATATATACTGTTTGACGTTTATAGTGTGGCAGTGTTAAAATAATAAAACACACACGCACGTGTGCACAATTACATTTATCTAGTATCTGCTACCCTGCATCTAGTAAAAATTACAATCGGCAGCTGAATACCTACTAGCTATCCGTAACAGTATACACAGGAGCTAAAAGTGTATCCATATCAAATAGCCACCAAAAGCCTTGTAAATCTATCCTAAATTTCATAGAGGGGTGTCCTGGGATAGAGGTACACTGCTCCAATAGAGGGGGTCCTAGGATAGAGGTACAATGCTTTTGATGGCATATGGATCAAATGTCAAGCTCCTGTACATTATGGTAGGCGGGTACTAGCACCAGGGCTAAACATGCATATCGCACAGATTGGATCGTAGTCGTTGTCGTATTTGAATCCGCAGAACGTCAGTTGTTCAGCTTATTATGAATCATGTGGTAATGTGTCGCAATTCAATTTATAATTGCGTGTTCGGTTTGACGTGTTTCGAGTTCCTGTTGACATTCGCAATATACTGTACACTGACAACGTTGCGGTTTGGCGGGAAACGTGAACGTGATATGACGTCGAACGGAAGTAAACACGCATTGCATCGGCGTAAAATGGCAGCGATAACGTAAGTATTTCATGTTCATGTATTATTTCCAATGTCACGAGTGTAGCTTAGGATGTCAGGGTTATTGATTACAATGTGACTGACATATATACGTTACATTGTAATACATTCCAAGTGGAATTCTCACAGATATGTAGACATCCTTATTGTAGATTATACGTAGTATTTCCGCATTTTAAAACATATTCATATTTTGGGATAATGTTATCCAATCTTTAAGTACACATAAATTGAAATGAACTTTAATAATATTTTATTGCAAATCAATAGTAAAAGTGACATACAAAAACAGATAATAACTATTAACATTTTCCTTGATTTTAGGCCAAAACTATGATGTTGCATTGTTTTTCATTCTTAATTATCTGCATGTATGTCATGTTGTATGTATACTCTAAATTGTATCTGATTTTTATTTGTGTTTATAAATAGAGTGGTGGAACCTATGATCGGCGTATTGCTATGCTCGGCGTATTTTTTCCATTTACATCCGTATTTAAAATATTTAAATAGTTTTAACCTATTTTCGCTGACAGGGGTGAAGCACGGTTCAATAGCAATCCGTTGTGCGTACCGATAGCCTAATGCAACTGGTTCAGTAGCCGAATATAAACAGAACACTTGTTGGGAAAACATTTCCACCGAAATGATGCGGTTTATGAGCATTTCAGGTAGCTATATTGTGTGACATCCGTGGTCCAGTGGTAGAGCGTCGGATCTGGAATATATCGTCCCGGGTTCGATACGCGGTCAGGCCACTTATGTAGTGTCATTGAGCAAGGCACCTCACACACATTGCTTAGTACTGGTTAACCACTTAGGTCGGCTAAACTTGCACAGGAAAACATGTCTACGTCCCCGCAAGGGGTTTGACATTAATGGAACATACATACATATCCGAATTGGAAAAAAATGTACAAATAACCAGAAAAAAGTTTCTTATGAGTTGTAATATTGTTAGTTATTGATGTTACTAAGTTAAAATAATATATTCAACCCGTGCATAAATAAAAAACGTCCATGTACTCCGTACATAGGTGCCCTAAAGTATCTAGTTCCCCATGGAAAAAGGTGTCGCTGCGATAGCTTCATTGAGGCGCATGGTCACGTAATGAAGGTACATTTTTCATCAACAATTTCTTGAAAGTTGTGTTCATGACTTAAGAAAATAAGAATATACGGCAAGTGAATTTAACTTTTTAATAGGTCATGATATGTAGGATTTACGCCGAGCATAGGTTCCACCACTCTATGCTTATTTCTTTCTGTCACGGTTCTTTATATCTATTATAATATATATATATATATATATATATATATATATATATATATATATATATATATATATAATATAATATTATCTATAGAGTGGTGGAACCTATGCTACATATCATGGCCTATAGCAAAAGTTAAATGCACTTGCCGTATATTATTATTTTCTTAAGTCGTGAACACAACTTTCATAAAATTGTTGTTGAAAATTTTAGCTTCATTACGTGACCATGCGCCTCAATGAAGCTAACGCAACGACACCTTTTTCCATGGGGAACTAGATACTTTAGGGCACCTATGTACGGAGTACATGAACGTTTTTATTTATGCACGGGTTGAATATATTATTTTGACTTAGTAACATCAATAAGTGGAAGTGGAAGTCGTGATAGTTCAGTGGTAGCGCGTTCGCTTCACGTGCGAAAGACCCGGAGTTCGAGCCCCGCTGGCACCGTTACGATTGTGTCCTTATGCAAGGCATTTAAATTCCACATGCCTCTTCTCTCTCCCTCGTGGCGATGGATTCCATCAGGAATGAGGTCTCGAGAGTGATTAGTATAAGTTATAAGAACTTGTTTCGCAATCGAGCTAAAATAAATGTGTATAAACTAACATCAATAACTAACAATATTACAACACATAAGAAACTTTTTTCTGGTTATTCGTACATTTTTTTCCAATCCGGATAGCCACCTGAAATGCTCATAAACCCCACATTTCGGTGGAAAAACATTTTCCGACAAGTGTCTGTTTATATTCGGCTACTGAACCAGTCAGGTGACAGTTGTATTAGGCTACCGGTACGCACAACGGAATGCTATTGAACCATGCTTCACCTCTGTCAACGAAAATAGGTTAATACTATTTAAATATTTTAAATACGGATGTAAATGGAAAAAATACGCCGAGCATAGGAATACGCCGAGCATAGGTTCCACCACTCTATAATTATGTTCCTGTTCTTCAACGAGATGATGTAATTCAAATGGCACAACGATTGTAGTATGCGTACAATATAATGTTGGACTGACGATTGTCTATGTAAATTTATAGTCAAATAAGTTCGCAGTAAAGATATATTCCTGATTAAAAATGAAGTTGCAATTGTATGTGAGTGTCCGTTTTGTATGCCAGCTATATTGATAGTTGATAGTTTATTTTATTAAATTCCAGTAGGCTTTCAAGCCCATGAGGACATACATACATATTATATACAGTTAGCGAACAGTGCAAACATAAAGCATACATTTTATACAAATGAGCTCCCACAGCCATTTATATTTATATCTATGTGTAAATACATGTAATATTTATCTGATATGTGTCTTAAATCGAAATAGTTCTTTATTTCTAACAAGGAGAAGGTCAAAAGACGCAACAAAACACAAAACCAAATATACAAAATTGAAGTTGTTGCAAAGTTGTATTAATAAAACATGCGAAAAGTGACGCACGCCGCACACACGCCCAACACCCCACCACCACCACCACCACGCACGCACGCACGCACGCACGCACGCGCACGCACGCACGCACGCACGCACGCACGCACGCACGCACGCACGCACACACGCACGCACGCACGCACGCACGCACGCACGCACGCACGCACGCACGCACGCACGCACGCACGCACGCACGCACGCACGCACGCACGCACGCACGCACGCACGCACGCACGCACGCGAACATAATCACAATAAAATTACATATCTTCAAGAACTTTAAAAGGATGTATTTCTTTACAGTCAAACTTGTGTAATACTGATTTTATCACGAGTATACTTGTACGATAGCAACCTTGTTAGAAATTGTGACAATTAGTTTGAACAGGAATATATATAATATTTGTCACATTTATAACAAGATGCCAGTTTGGGAATCTTGAGGCTGGTTGCTTAATACAGGTTGGCTGCTTAATAGAGGTGAGCTTTAACACAGATTTGAAGGTAAACTTCATTGCTAATGTTGTCAGTACGTGTGGTCTTACACACTTATTATTTACTTATGTATTACATATTTGTATTGATAGTTACATGTATATAATGCTATGATATATTATTAAACTAAATGTGCAATTTAGTTTTAGTCGGTATAATATACATGCACTGTTTCAGAAGAGAAAATCATGTAGCATGTGTCCGCAAGAAACATAATGATCTCAATGTATCGAACAACGGACAGAATGTTTACAGACACTGTCATGGCGACGGGCATGTGCACATGATAAATGAAAAACTGTTCTTGGAGCAAGAAGTAACGCCATTTGATTGCCAGAGATTTCACAAGCATGAAATAGATCAAAATGTATATGATATGAAAGATGGCGATGCCGTCCACGGTGAACACAACATTCTTGATACCACAGCAGTCGATACTAGTAAAACGACAGATGGTGATGACGTCCACGGTGAACACATCATTAGTGATACCGCAGTAGTCGATACTGGTAAAACGACAGATGATGATGACGTCCACGGTGAACACATCATTAGTGATACCACAGCAGTCGATACTGGTAAAACGACAGATGATGATGACGTCCAAGGTGAACACATCATTAGTGATACCGCAGTAGTCGATACTGGTAAAACGACAGATGATGATGACGTCCACGGTGAACACATCATTAGTGATACCACAGCAGTCGATACTGGTAAAACGACAGATGATGATGACGTCCACGGTGAACACATCATTAGTGATACCACAGCAGTCGATACTGGTAAAACGACAGATGATGATGACGTCCACGGTGAACACATCATTAGTGATACCGCAGTAGTCGATACTGGTAAAACGCCAGATGATGATGACGTCCACGGTGAACACATCATTAGTGATACCGCAGCAGTCGATACTGGTAAAACGACAGGTGATGATGACGCGCACGGTGAACACATCATTAGTGATACCCCAGCAGTCGATACTGGTAAAACGACAGCTAATGATGACGTCAACGGTGAACGCAACATTCTTGATACCGCAGCAGTCGATACTGGTAAAACGACAGATGGTGATGACGTCCACGGTGAACACAACATTCTTGATAACACAGCAGTCGATACTGGTAAAACGACAGATGGCGATGACGTCCACGGTGAACACAACATTCTTAATAACACAGCAGTCGATACTGGTAAAACGACAGCTAATGATGACGTCAACGGTGAACGCAACATTCTTGATACCGCAGCAGTCGATACTGGTAAAACGACAGATGGTGATGACGTCCACGGTGAACACAACATTCTTGATAACACAGCAGTCGATACTGGTAAAACGACAGATGGCGATGACGTCCACGGTGAACACAACATTCTTAATAACACAGCAGTCGATACTGGTAAAACGACAGCTAATGATGACGTCAACGGTGAACGCAACATTCTTGATACCGCAGCAGTCGATACTGGTAAAACGACAGATGGTGATGACGTCCACGGTGAACACAACATTCTTGATAACACAGCAGTCGATACTCGTAAAACGACATATGGTGATGACGTCCATGGTGAACACAACATTCTTGATAACACAGCAGTCGATACTGGTAAAACGACAGCTAATGATGACGTCAACGGTGAACGCAACATTCTTGATACCGCAGCAGTCGATACTGGTAAAACGCCAGATGATGATGATATTGAAATAATAATTTGCCAAGACAAGACATCAAATGATATAAGCATTGCAATTATTTCAAAATGGTGTGTTCAGGATGACATTGCAAAGGATACCATTATTGTAGCCGCTTCTTTCGAAATTGAGGCAAAATCAAAGAGCAGAAATGAAATCGAAGAATACAAAGAATCATCAGCTGTAAATTACAACCAAAATCATGTCCACGAAAATAATACGACACAAGAAATAGCGAGACAAACGAACAGTTTAACGTCAGATGAAGAAAGTGCATATACATATACTAAACATGTGCATTTTCAAGAGCCCGATGCTTCTAAGCATATTAGTTTAAAGTCACATAAGATGGTAATGGAATGTAGCACGAACATACATTGCAATAAAGAAACTATAATACAGCATTCTGAAAGATGTGATCGAAACATTAGCTTTCACGAGTTAAGTTCATTAACAGTCTCAGGAAACACTAAGCTAGACGATCGCTTACGATCAAAGCGTGGTTCACATGTAAGTTCTTCAAAAAGTAATCAGATCAAATCGTGCACGATAATTCCTTATACGAAAGCAAGCAGTTCCAAAATAGTTGCCGGTGCCAAACAAGTCACAATATTACGAAGAGGCTGCGCAGATATAGGTTATTTAGA
>CM026387.1:65622915-65680415 GCA_014843695.1 Archivesica marissinica | reverse complement strand
GCTGTATGGCCTATGAAATAATCACTGGATGGTGAGTCACTTACTAGTTTGTTGTTTCTTGTCTCCTTGTTAAACAGCAACAATAAGCTTGTAAAACAACACATAAATTGCCCATTAAATACATAGTAAAAAGTAAAAAACCTACAGTCTGTTCATTTATATTTCCAATATTTCATTTCTTCTGATATCGCATCCACTGTGAAGAGGTATTCAAATCAAATTGAAATAACAGCAAAAATATCCCAAATCGTATGATCCGCATTGCCAGTGCTCATCTGTGAATAACGTCACTGTGTTTACACTCTGTATTCCTCCGCCAAATAATATAGTATACCAAACTTCAGATTGCAATGGCCTGAATTCTTATTCCACATCTTTTCTACACATCAACTAGTCTGAAGTCTTCTCAAGTCACATAAGTTCTCAAAAAACACAAAACTATACACATGCATTTTTACCGAAAAATAAAATGAACTATAGTATTAGTTATTGGGACTACATTCTTACATACAACCATAAGGTCGGTTAAATGGGACGACAGATATTTAACATATTCTTTGAATCCATTATTATTTACAGTAATACACGTTCCAACCACCCCACTGTACCGCTACCATTGACAGAAACATGTATCAAAACTCCCAGTTAAATGATCTCCCATGCGAGTCTTGATACATCCTGTGGACATTATTTCAATTCGTATTCAAGCTGCGGGTATTTTAGAATCTGGAGAACACATTACATGCGTAGTTTGCTTTCTGTATGTGTTTTACGTTTATTTATCGTCTGTACCGGTTGCCATATGAGCGAACAAGAGATTAGTCATTTTAGATTTATGGAGGATAGTACAATGATACAGACAGAGACCCATTCCAGAGTCTCCTCTGGTTCTTTAACGTGTACGGTGTAAAGCACCGATACGAGACCTCCGTTTAAAGTCCCATCTGAAAGACTGTTAATTTTATTATGGTCAGATGTGGGGGTCGAACCTGCTATCCCTGGATTACAGTTTGCCTTCTGACACCGCTTGATTATTATCACTATAATTCTAGGACTCCATTTGACGGCGAGACGATGGGCCAGACCATATCGAACATCCAGGCAACGTGCAGGCCACCGTATGATCCCAAATTGATTTCTCTTGCCGGCGAATTATTTATTGACGCTTGTCTCAGGTAACATTATCGCGCTTTGAATATATGCTTGCAAACAATACAATAATAAGTTTATTGCATACAACAGTTACCCATGTTTATAGCAATTCGTCAGTACAAACAGGCAGTGACATGGAAATTTACAAAAGAGCAAAATTGTATGTTATTAATATTCAAAAGTATGCTATATAAATGCATTAACTTCGTTTGTTTATTTGCAAAATATATTAATTTGGAAAGATCGATGTTGACGTTTGTTTGGATTTGCATGACAAACTATTAATACATGTCTGTATTGTCGGCCAAGAGCAAACATAACACATACAATAGACAGCGTTTGATGTTGTTATACACAATTATACCCTGTAGTGCACGTGTTGTAACTTGTGTTCGTGGGAAGCGTGATTACTAGGATTGTTCGGCTCTACACATTTATTTTACCTCGATTGCTAAGCAAGGTTTTACAACATTAGATTAAGCGCGCTCGATACCTCATTCCTGGTGGAATCCATCGCCATGATGTGGTGTTATGTGTATTGACTAAGGACACCACAACCGTAGTTCAGACAGCGCAGGGGGTTGATGTGTTTTTTTTATTGCGCATGCTGTGCTCAGTTTTGTGTGTTGACTTCATGCATGTCTCTATACGTGAGTCATTCTACTAATGCAGCCATCATATTGCTCAGATGATGCCTTCAGTTTCTTCCATATTCATTTAATTAAACCCGGTTAAATACTAGTATATGAAACCAATTTCGTATATCACAGATCTGTTGATTTTCAGGAAATTCGCAGAAGAGCGATTTTGCATTGGTGAACGACGAATTAACCTTGTTTCTGAAGAGTAAGCATGAATTTATTTATTTCAGAGGGACTATCATTCAACATTTTAGTTCTTACCTGTGAGGCAGTTGCTGGCCAGCTCCTCTTAAATCTGAGTTAGGAACAACTGCATTCTTTATACACACAGTGGTGTACTTGTTCCTATCCATGTTAGCCTTCTTTTTCTTATTGCAGTTTTTATTTATATGTGTAATAGCATTGTACTATAACTATAGCTCCGTGCATCATCTATGTTTCGTACTGTCAAGATGGTCGATTTTGTGCAAGTGATGTGAAGTGAATGACTTTAACCACTCGACCCCACATACTACAACACACGTTGATTTATCTGAATGTTAGCTGGGTGCCTCGTCGTCAGTCTACCATACTATGTAAACAATGAATTATTCCACCTGTTAACTATAGATGTCTACTAAAGCCCACACGTAATGCTAGTTGCAACAACTGTTAATTAACAAAGATTACTACAATTTCCATTTAAATCTGATCTTTGTGTCATGAATGTTGTAATGTTAATGTTAACGTTAACCATGAATAAAATTAACATGGGGATATTGCAGTCAAAAACTACATGTGTCTCGATTCATTGTGGTTATACGTTTATCAGAAATACAGTCAACATGCCCTGATTCATTTTTTCCACAGATGGTTCAGTACACTTAACTGGACGGATTTCCGGAAACAGCTACAACGATCTCCCATCCTGGAAGCTGTAAGTTCAATTTGCCCATTCTGTATCCATAAACCATACAATTGGTTATCTTAAAAATAATATTTGTCTTTCCGTTATTGGTGAATAAAACATGGATACGAGTTCTGTAGGAGTTAACCGCGCAGGCCGTATGCCTAAGTGATTAATTCCGGCGCTCAGAACGCTCAGAACGCTCAGAACAGAACGCTCAGAACGCTCAGAACGCTCAGAACGCTCAACGCAAATAGTATTTGATTCTAACACGACCAACATATATTTATCTAAAAAGCAAAAAATAGTTATTTTTTTAGAAAAATACAAAATGACGTCACGTTTGACATCACGTGCTAAGCTATATTTTATTGCAGACAGACTTAACAACCGTACATTCCTTCTTTGCTTATGCAGACAAAATGTCGAGCCATGTTAGAACCATTAATAACTATCCATATGACAATTTCTCTGGAGAGCTAAATGTATGAACATTTTAGGTTGGATTGTCTAGGAAAGCGTGAATGTAGCCATAGTGAAGGCAACTATTATGCTTGTCAGCTACAAGAGGCTATGCCTGAAAATGTTATATACTGTAAGGTTTTCTTTTAATGTTCCAGTTACAATTGATACAAAATGGAGCAACACTGACCTGGGACGAGATGTTAGTACCGTACAAATGGGGTCGAGTAATGGATGTGATGTGCCCAGGGAGAGCCACCTTTGAACTATATCTCGAGTAAAGAAATCCTCATACAATGATCTGCTTATATTGTTTATTGCATACTATTTTAATATACCGGAAATGTCATCTAATGCAACGTGAATTAAATGAATTTAGTTTTAACAATCAACAATACTGATAATTATAAAGTTAACTGATGAACCAGAAATAAGTTTCGTAGAATTCTGCATAATTATAGATCAACACGTGATTTTCTGGTTTTTATTTTCATACTATATTCAAAACTACTTTTGATAAAATGCTTACGTTAACAATTATTGTTATACACTTTGTATAATGCAGTAGTTTTAGTAATAATGTTTTAAAGATTTAATCAACTTTTTGCTATATACAATTTTGATACATCCTAAGACAACAAACAATTTTAGGTAATTTTAAAGCTGATCCAAAGTTGTTGTGGTATAGTTTAGGTATACAATACCGGGTTTTGTCTATATGTATGTTTTGTCTATATGTATGTTTTGTCTATATGTATGTTTTGTCTATATGTATGTTTTGCCTATATGTATGCGTTTTTAAACAACAAAACATATAAAAATGCATGTATTGTTTTAATTCTTTGGTAAATTTAGTTAGCCCAAATTGCATATGAGACGAATCTCCCTTCAGGGGGCACTGTTCACCAGAATACCACCCAGTTCTACAAAATGACCACTTACCCCCGTCATTGCTGTATGTTCGAACCCCACTTGGGTGTCGAATTCTTTCATGTGGGAAAGCTATCTAGCTGGCGTTGGTTGTTCTACCTTGGTGCCCATGCCTGCACTACTACTTGGAGGGACACCCGGGGTCTTCCTCCACCAACAATAGCTGGAGTCGCCATATGACATTAAACACACAAAACACAAACAATAAAATGAATTGTTGTTTTACCAAATTACACAAGATCCCCCTCGAGGATTCGGATTTGTTATTTGATGCATACAAATGTTTTAAATGTTCCCAGTTTGTGTCCCACTTGGGCTTTATAAATGGTGCACACATATGAAATGTTGTGCAGTTATATCTACGTTATCTCTTTCCACTCATTTGGATTCACGTGTCAAATATACAGGGTTTACTCCCTCACATATCTTGATGTATGTGCACAAACTTCCACTCATTTGGATTCAACGTGCCCAATAGACAGGGTTTACTCCCTCACATATCTTGATGTATGTGCACAAGCTTCCAGCTATACCACAAATAACAATACTTTCTTCCATATAATTTTATTTTTTGAACATTCATAACAACGAACAAGAGTATCAACTGGACACAAAATACTCCCAGCAGAAGTGGACAGGGGTATCCACTGGACATTCAATATATTGGATGGAAGTGGACAGGAGTATCCATTCAATACATTGAATGGAAGTGGACAGGGGTATCCACTGGACATTCAATATATTGGATGGAAGTGGACAGGAGTATCTACTGGACATTCAATACATCGGATGGAAGTGGACAGGGGTATCCACTGGACATTCAATATATTGGATGGAAGTGGACAGGGTTATCCACTGGACATTCAATATATTGGATGGAAGTGGACAGGGGTATCCACTAGACATTCAATATATTGGATGGAAATGGACAGGGGTATCCACTGGACATTCAATACATTGGATGGAAGTGGACAGGGGTATCCACTGGACATTCAATACATCGGATGGAAGTGGACAGGGGTCTCCACTGGACAATCAATACATCGGATGGAAGTGGACAGGGGTATCCACTGGACATTCAATATATTGGATGGAAGTGGACAGAGGTCTCCACTGGACAATCAATACATCGGATCGAAGTGGACAGGGGTATCCACTGGACATTCAATACATCGGATGGAAGTGGACAGGGGTATCCACTGGACATACAATACATTGGATGGAAGTGGACAAGGGTGTCCACTGGACAATCAATACATCGGATGGAAGTGGACAGGGGTATCCACTGGACATTCAATACATTGGATGGAAGTGGACAGGGGTATCCACTGGACAATCAATATATTGGATGGAAGTGGACAGGAGTATCTACTGGACATTCAATACATCGGATGGAAGTGGACAGGGGTATCCACTGGACATTCAATATATTGGATGGAAGTGGACAGGGGTATCCACTGGACAATCAATACATCGGATGGAAGTGGACAGGGGTATCCACTGGACATTCAATACATCGGATGGCAGTGGACAGGGGTATCCACTTTGCAGTAGATAGAAGACCTTGCAGAGACAGACAATACCATGAATTAAGTCACATGAGGAGTATATAACAAGAGATAATATCACAGAGTTTAATGAGTATCACAGATAATGGTGTTGCTGAAAGGACAGCCTGATTGACTAATCAAAGTAGCGACACAGGATAAATACATGTGTGTACTTTGAATATTAAATTCATGAACATTTCTATATTTCATTGGAAAGCATTAAATAAAATTATTTATTTTAAATGAAGACATAAATATAATAAATCAAAAATGACTCTATGCAACAACATATCCTCTTGCAACAATACCTTTAGTTATATAAGTTCTAAAATAAACATATTCATATCAAGGTTTCACACTATTCTGCAAGTTTCAATAATTAATTCTAAACAATCCTCAAAAATAACATTAATAATTTAAACATAAGTAAGTTGACAAAAACCAAAACTACACAAAATAATTCATGGAAAAAATATCTGCAATACATGAACAAGTGATGGAAATTTAGGTTTGCCCAGAAAACTGGAAATAGTTTAGTAAAGGAAGCTTTGCCAACACCATCACACATCCGTACAAGACACAAAATAAAATGATTTGTATATGTTACCATGGCATTCAACAATTGATTTGCACAGCTGTTCTCTATTTACATAATAATATATTGAACAAAATAAGAAACTTCCGCCTACTTTGCATGAAAATACCTTGATGAAAACAAACCGGGGTGGGGGTGGAATAATTGTTATATATATGTCTATATATATGTGTATTCCACGATGCATATGGTGCATAAAGTATGTCCATAAGTTAACAGAAACTGCCTGGGAGACATTTTGAAGTGTGGTAGGGGTTAAAAACACAAGTTGTTGGTTCATCCTGTCATTCGAAATTGTGCATGAAGATTTTATATCGCTCAACTAGAACTCCCAACGTTTTCTGTTGACATGTCAGTATCAAGTATACCAATCCCCCTTTCGCACATATTATTGGGTATTCTTGGCATACTAAAAAGGCTACAGCGTAAAAAACATCACTGAATTGTCAAGACGTCACTATGTAAAAGCAGCGTTATATTTTTTTATTTAAACAGCGCTCTAAGTACGTGAAGACTTCTTTTAAATCGTATTTTGTCTTACCATTAACAGTATGTACCAATTGAAACAGAAATATGTATACTTTAAAGTTTTATTTACAAATTATAAAGATTATTCTCTCAACCAATCAGAATCCAGCCACGTGTTGTTACACGTGTGTACATATAAGAAATTATGATACGACTGTATTACACGGGATACAAGCAAAGTTATGCGATAAATATATGAATTCTTTAACACAACAATTACAATTCGGAAGTTTCATTATTTGTTCAGTATATTTCTTGAAAAATTGTTATAGCACATTTTGAATTTTCAATGGATCCATATATTTTACTGTCTGTTGTCTGTTCCTCATTTCTTACCTCTGACCAAATAAATGGACATGCATACTCTCCTTAATGTCATCGTATTGCTACATAATTCATCTTGTCACTTGTTTTAATTCTTCTAGCAGGCTGTCCGATTAACGCAGTGGTTAGCGCGCTCGCTTTCACCAATGCAACCTGGGTTTGATCCTCGGACAGGGAAGTATGTGAGATGGTACGGTGGTCAACATATCGGACAGGTGGATTTTCTCCGGTTTCCTCCCACACGAATGACCACATTTACGCTTTCATCTGCGCCAACGAGAGTGATTAATATAAGTTGTTCGCTTCGCAATCGTGTAAAATAAATAAACTTTAAACTTCTTAGTTGAATCCAGATATTTTGTCTCTGTTACAATTTCTGTTTCCATAGCAACAATAAACTTTGTATTACAAACAACATAAGTTGATTTGCAATGCCAGCTACACATATATATATATATATATATCTACTATGTCTTGTGATGTTTCTGTCATATCTTGATATCTTCCTTGTTATCACAGAATACAGATTATTAATACAGACCGAGGGTAAACCTAAAACCTTCCGTGTGTCACACCGGCAAAAAGAATGTGTGAATGTGAAATATTATATCTTTGAGTTTGTCATCATTTTCAATTTATTTAAGCTATATGTAGTAATCTATGCAATGGCACAACCAATCAACATGTGTAACATGCTAGCATGGTCTCAAATGGATTCACAACATTCTTCAGTCTTCTAGAGCAAATCCAAAAATATCATCACTTTCAAACCAGGACATATCCTTGTCTTTCTGGTCCTTCCTTTGCTTTGGACTATTCTTAAAAAACTTGCCTGCACTCTTACTGGGTGTTTTCCTTATAGACAGTGGCTTGTCCTTCTTAGCCTGTAAGTCAATGGTAATATGCTATTAGATAGATAGATTTCTTTATTTATAGAGGGTGACCTAATTAGTTTTGAACTAATCCTCCTTAGGGCCCTCTTAGATTTAGCAGTTAACAGCACACATGTACATCAAGGTGACAACAATACAAGAGATTGGTCAGTATAATTATTTAATCTACCTTCATGCATAATAATGATTAAAAACGGCCTGTTTAATAAACTGCTTTATTACCGGTAGTCAGTGCCTAATAAAACTTTTGTGACAATAATGCTGCGTGTATGACGTCATATGTTCACATATGGTATGATAAACTTTATGAATATTCGGTAATATTTCCACTCTAAAACGTCTTTTTTATGAGAAGATAGGATACATAGAATATTAGGTTACTATCTTATAAAATTTAAATTATTAGGTTCGTCTCCGAAAAATACAGGGTTCGACAGAGCCTCGCCATGTATATTTTCTCCAACATGCATTATAAATTATTTATAAGACAGTAATCTCAAATATTCTTTATATAAGAAGTTTATCCTGTAGGAAATTCTTCGCAATGGCATGGTCACATTTTGATAAAAACCATGAGTACAATTACCCATACTAAAATGTATGACCATGCAATAGTGTGATGGTTCAGATCACAGTTACTATTTTCAAAAAAAGTTCTTACTAAAATAGATTATTATTTGCATGCATATTGTATACTCTGTCTGTTTCGTTATGCTACAATTGATAATTCATTTGTGTGTTTATCGGGTCACTCTACTCTAGCTTTACCATCTTCACTGGATGAAGGTTAGTTATTAGGCTTCAGTCTGTTGATTTTCACTTGTTTACTTCTGGCAATACAACAGCTTGGGGAAACCTAATTTCAGAGCGTAGCACCATCTACCGGTACATACACTCACATTTTTGCTGGTGTTAATTTGAAGAACGACAACTCTTCTCCGCAATTTAGGATCGCTAAAAGAAGAAGCGGAATTCTTCCGGAAATCACCGAACAGGCACGGTTAGACTCGATTATTACCAGAAATAAAAGATTCCTCAAGTATCCATATTGCCAACATATTATTTCACACTTCTGTGTAACATCGATGATGATTTTAACATTAGGTTTCCCCAGACGTTGGTATTATCAGAAACTCAATATGGCTCAAATAACTGTTTGGGTGTCAAATAAATATATTTATATGACGGACAATGCAATGTATCAATGCCTGTTGCCAGGCTAGATGATAGTAATAGATCAAACATCTGCTATATGTTAAGTTCATATGCTGATAAATACATGTAATTCTACCTTGGACAGCGGCACTTCTTCCTCATCAATGTTACCATTAAACATTTTCTCATTTTCTTTTGGTTTCTGAGACTTCATACACGTATCCTATTGTATAAATTTATTATAATTTAATTTCATGTCAAATTCACAAAATGTTAGTCTTTGTCAATATCTGCTCATATTTTGCAATGTTGTTTTATGAACATATTATTATTTACGACATATTCTTATTGTTTTGACCTAAAACATCCAAATGGACATCTTTTACCAATATATACATAAACTTACTTTTTTTTTGCCAATATCTACAGGTGGTCCTCTCGAGGCTCTACTGAGAGGTAGGGAGTTATTCTTGGCACTGTCAAGCTTCCTGTCAGGAGTCCTTGGATTAGGGGAATATTTCAGTATCAATGGTGTAGTGCACGGCCTGCGGCCATCCTGAGAAATTGATATACAAGGACATGGTACAACAAACAGACTATCATGTTCACAACAAACATACTATCATGTTCATCATATTCACAACAGACATACTATCATATTCATCATATTCATAACAAACAGATATATTCACATATATCCATTACAGTTATTTTAACTTCATTAATTTGAGGATACAAATTTGTAATTGGTGCAATTGGGTACATTATCAAACTTGTCCGAAGAATTACGTTCATGAATAAGCTGTCAATATAAGCAAGTTAGTTCAAGATTAGGTCACAAATGAAGACATACAAAAGCTGAGACGAAAGGATAATTCAAAAGCACAAGAACATTGCCTGCTTTGTGTCAATTTAAAATATAAAAGGGCATGTATTAACTAACAAAATCATATTGGCTTGTACATTATCAAATCCCTCCCAATTCTACAGATTACACAAATAAACAAATAATATAAACAAAAGTGTTTGTTATTCCAACATTCTACAGCATATGAATTGTTAAATCATACTGGAACAACAAACATGTGATACAGCAACTAACTGTTGATGTCTGAAATGAAACTTTCATTAAAATTATGAAACTTTACAAAACACACTCCATATAATTATTTTGTTATTGTGTATATGTCATGAATACTATACCATCAGGCCTGGAATTCAAGCCCCGCTGGAGCCGTTACGATTGTGCCCTAAGGCAAGGCATTTAAATTCCACATTGCCTCTTCTCTCTCCCTCGTGGCGATGGATTCCTCCCTCGTGGATGGATTCCATCAGGAATTAGGTCACCAGTGATTAATATAAATTGTAAGAACTTGTTTCGCAATCGAGCTAATTAAATTTGTATAAAATATTGGTATAATAGACAATTACATCTACGAACATCAACACTCATGTTAAATCATAAAACATACATCAGATAAATGCGCTTTGCCAAGGATTACATACCAAGGTTACCCTTACTGTGCTGGAAACGTGTATATACGTTTTTGCAAACAGCATAGATCCAGATCAGATGGCACAAAACATGTCATCTGATCAGGCTATATGAAGTTTGCTATTCGGATAGTTGAACTAAAACACTTGGCTGAATAGCAAACACAATAGATCCAGATCAGCCGCAGCATGTTTATATATATATAATTTACAATAGGACATAGTAATATAATAATGATTATATTTAGATAGACTTAAAAAGTTTTTGTTTTTTATTTAATGTCGCTATCGGTTGCCCATTTGAGCGACGGGCAGTTTATCTAACAACACCTTTCCTGGGCAGGCTCAAGTGGTAAATCCTGGGCAGGCTCAAGTGGTAAACCAACCTCTGTAAGAAACTGCTAACTTTTTTCATATATAAAGAGTCAGGTCTGAGCGGGGCTCGAACCTATGACCATCAGTGATGATAGGTTACAGTGGTATACAAGTCAGCGACCATAACCACACAACCATGGAGGAGGACGACCTAAAAGTATTTATGGTTACTGTCAATATAATTCCACCAATATTTGGGTTCATCTTTTTAAATTATCATTTTTTGTCTCAGCAAACTCTTAGAGTAGCCTGGCATTTCAATTATTTGAAATCTTAAAAGTGCTAACCTCAATGTCCATGACCTCAAAAGATGAAGATTCTCCGGACTCCGAATCTTCGTCATTGTCCTTTGAAGCAAACACGACACGACGCTTTTTAATTGCTGAGTTACCAGACATGGGTTTAAGAATAGACCTCTGTGGTGTCTTCTTCAAAGTTGATGGTGTTCTCAAAACTTGTGGTGTTTTAGGCACTGCTGGTGTGTTTTTCAGGTCATCAGTAGTCACTGATGGTGTCATCTAGAAGTGAGAACCGAGGCTAGTTAATACGATTGTAACACAATACAAAATACTTATACTTGTTGTTTAACTTAAGCCCCTTGTATATATAAAGTATATAAGGCAGCTAGAAGAAATAATAGATGGGTCAGTCTAGTGGTTAACACATTGGACTGCGAATCCAGGGATCACAGGTTCGATCCCATATCTGACAATACTAATATTAACCGTCTTTCATATGGGTCTATAAACCATGCATTATACTTGGCATGTAGAAGAACCAGGGATGCTAATGGAATTGGAACATCTTCTGTATATTGCACTACTCTACAAAAAATAAAACATAGTTCTGGAGGCATCTCCCCATTTAACGAGGGAATGACGATAAACAAATGAATGCATTAAATTAGCCAAACTTCAGTCTAGTATAGAAGTTCTTCCTAGTTTGAATTCCAGACAATGGATTTCGAACATGTATATTCCCCATTTCCTAAGGCCTAACCAGGTACTGTTAATTCTGTATCAGCAGTCACTCATGTTAATCAGTCAACCTATATTAACTAGCAATTTACTAGATTCCCGATGTGGCAACTTGTTCAACATTTAACCATTATTAAGCAGCCACCTCTGCTAAGTAGCCACTTTTCATCATTCTGTTGGCTGGTTGCATTAAATCTGCGTGTACTACATCATCTAGAAATGCTTTCATCTGACCTTATTTCATGTAATTCGGAGGAAGAGAGAATATTTTTAAAATTATTCAAACTGACGAGATGTTTACGAGATAGTAACAACCAATCAATGCTCCCAGATACTTTGCATATGTGAAAGACACATTCTAATGACACAGTACATCAATTATTAAACCTCAGTTTTGGATTGTAAAAGACAAGCGCGGCACTTTATAATCAATTACGCTGTACTTTCAGTTTGTATCATATACGTATATCCCCTCCTATGAAGTCTCCACGCACAGTTAATAATGGTGAGAATTGAGGCAGCAGTTTTGGGAAGTCTATTTCTCTAAATCTCCTCTAGCTTTAATCTTTGGTCCTTGCTAGTTTATCTTATCAGCTGTTATAATGTTACCAATTTGTACCTGTGGTGTTCTAGGTGGCAGTTTTGGTGTGGGAATTTTGCTGCTGGGTTGTTTCTGGTATATTTTATCAGGGAAGGGGCTGGTCTGGGTGACACTTGTTGTCGTGCTCCTAATGTACATCTTCTCCAGCTCATTCTGTAACCCTCGCACTTCTTCCTCCTGCACAATGCACACACAAACCAATAACTAGGTCAAACATTCTATTTACTGTTTTGCAATAAATATTGTTTAAACCAAAAACAAAATAACTTTCATTACGAGACATTACAAAATTATATTGATGTTGGTTCCATGAACTTGTAGAATTTGCATAAAACCCATAAATTAGGATTTTAAAAAGAAAGTTCAATGCTAAATCATTCTTTGTTATATGGTCACATGCAACACAAGCATGTGAGAGTTTAATTTAAACTTAAAGTCAGATCCTAAGTGCCAATTTAAGGAGGACAACAGTAAGCTGAAAAACGATCACAGCAGATTATTACCAGAAATTTGCTTGAGAAAGAACTAAAGCCTGCCCTGAAACGTTGGGCTACAACTGGAAAAACCAACAAAAGAAAGCTAGTACCCGACCCAATAACTGTTGTCTTTCAGTAGGATTGAGTTACCCCTCATAATACACAGCAGTGGTATTCTGAAAACCTGAATGAGTTTATTCCTAACAAGGAATGGCCTTATAATTCCCCAGACTTGAATGTCATAGAGAATTTGTGGAGGGTGCCGCCTACGTCTGGTCTGGAGCAAGATCTCTCCAACTCACTTCAGAACACTTATTCATTCCATGCGTGATTACTATATATAATAATGGTGGACCGTCAGGATATTAAATGTTAAATTTGAGTGAAATCTGTTGTTTGTTTATTTAATTAATGACCTCCTGAAAATAGGAACAAACATTTTACATGCCCGTTACGTTAAAAACTCGTCCGTCCACGGTCCACTAACGTGCTTGACAGCAATTGTCATCATTATTAACATACCTTTTGCATATGTCTCTTTTCAAGCTCCTGAACCTTGTCTTCCTTCTCACCAAAGTTTTTCTGAAGATTTTCCTGTGAAATGTGTATAAGAAACTAAAACTCAAATCTGTCCTATCTATCTGTGGAACCTCAATGTTGGAATATATTTATAGGTTAACTGGGTCAATAATAGTTGCTTACAAGGTTTCATCAAAATATTATATGCAACTTGAATAAATTGCAGAGGAAAATAGACTTACTGAATTACTTGCAAGACATGTGTTGATGGACGGACAAAAGCCCAATCACGATTACAATACCTCACCTTGAGCTTCAAGGTCAATGGTACGGTGGGAACTTCTAGTTAGGGTGCAGCACTGGAAAGTTACATCCAATAAGTAAGCGTCAGGACAATGTCCACAAAAGTGATGAGACAAAAATAGCACATATTTTACAAAGTAGTTATTTATTAATTCCTGTAAAACTTACCATCTGGTACCCGGAGTCTGAGATAGTCTTCCTCAACTGTTCAATTTCACTTTTTAATTTTGATACTTTGTCTTCTGTCTAAAACATTAAATAAGAGCTGGAATCAAGCTGCTAAAACATTATGTGTGAAATTAATTGTTAATAATATATTTGGTTTAAACATATTTATTTGTCATAATATACACACTATACATATACATAATATACACACTATACATAATATACACACTATACATAATATACACACTATACATATACATAATATACACACTATACATAATATACACACTATACATAATACAAAATACACACTATACATATACATAATATACACACTATACATAATATACACACTATACATAAATATACACACTATACATATACATAATATACACACTATACATAATATACACACTATACATATACATAATATACACACTATACATATACATAATATAACACTATACATATACATAATATTCACACTATACATATACATAATATATACACTATACATAATATACACACTATACATATACATAATATACACACTATACATATACATAATATACACACTATACATATACATAATATACACACTATACATATACATAATATACACACTATACATATACATAATATATACATATACATAATATACACACTATACATATACATAATATACACACTATACATAATATACACACTATACATATACATAATATACACACTATACATATACATAATATATACATATACATAATATACACACTATACATATACATAATATACACACTATACATATACATAATTTACACAAATATATTTGCAATGACTAGTGGATTGAATTGGAAGCTATAATAGCTTATTGAAATTCTCTCAATAATAATAATATATTTAAAAACATGTGACAATATGCGCACAATTGCATAACATTGACACTAAATAACATGAAACTTAGAATCGACATGAAATTATCAATCAATATTTAACAAGAGGCATATATCTTAAATTGCTCACCTTATTTCTGTTTTAACCCCAATGACCCTATGTCAATACATTGAAGAAAGATACCTGTCTCAGAGGGAGAATACAATTAGTTGGGTAGCAGGAATTATAGCTTGCAAGACATGTTCTTTGAACAATTACAGAATAAAATGTAGCTGGTGCCAGCGAACATGTGAGCGCTTGTACATTTTGAAATGTGCAAGATTTATTCAAATTGATGAGGATGTTGCTTAATACAGGTTGGCTGCTTAATGGAGGTGATGACTAACACAGCTTTAACTATATAGATATATATCAATATGTCATGCATGACATGCTACATACAGTCAAACCCGTGTTAGTGGTCACCTCCATTAAGCAGCCAGTTTCAAGATTCCCATTATGTTGTTTTATTATACATTTGACCTCTATTAAGCAGCCATCTGTGCTAAGCAGCCACGTTCTGTGATTCCCTTGACTGGCTGCTTAAGACAGGTTTGAATGTATTGTAATAAATATAGATTGTTGTGTATGTAACTTTTTACAGAATTTGAATTATCTCAGATACACTATTTAGGTTTCAAGTTCCTTCCACCTGCGAGTAGAATAGCTCTCCATATTCATGGAATAGTAATAGAGCTAAACAATGAAAGTACATATATTTTTATCCCTACTAACTGGTTTATTTTACCTCTTTCTTAAGTTTTGTTTTCATTGTCTCAAGTTTATGTTTCAACGTTTCAATCTCTTTGTCCTTCTTCGCATGGTTTGTTTCAAGATCGGACTTGTAGCCCAGCATGATAGAACTCATTTGTGACCTTTGACCTTCACATTGAGCAAACATCTCATCCTTTTCAGCTATACATTTGTCTGCCAACTCCTTCGCTTCTTCTGCCTGTACAAAGTCATATTTTATATATTCAATACAAACAACAGGGACCTGGTTCGCGCATGTGGGTAAGCTGATGTAGGCACATCATGTAATCTGATGACGGGCTGGGCACTAGATCATCAGACAATTTGGACAGAAACTAAGCCATATATGGAATTCTGTTATTGTTTATGCATATTAAATAAAAAAATAATGTATTGCCTTACCCACACATAAACTTGTAACTTGGTAATTATTACACTTTCTTTCTCTTTTAATTTAATCTATTGACCTAGTTTTTTCACACAGCATAATTTGGTTAACAGTATACTTCAGATCAAGCGAAAGGCAATTTTGACCATTATGTTTTGATGAAATGTTGTTTAAAGAATTTGGCAGATGTCTTTGAATGTCTGCAGACAGAAGACAAATAGATATCACTGGACAGCTGACCTATGTCAATAACTGAGGTGAAAGGATGCATTAGAACAAATTTGAGCAACAAAACGTGATGGAGGTTATGTTAAGGAAGCTGCAGACCAAATTTGCATACCTAGTTCTTAGCTTACGTGATTCTTGTATAAACATGGGTCATCCAAGGATGATTCAAGCAAAGTTTTATCACGATATACCAAGAAACTTTAGGTGCCAGTGTACGGCAACTACAAGACAGAGTGCTGGTGTCGCCGTACGGCAACTAAAAGACAGAGTGCTGGTGTCGCCGTACGGCAACTACAAGACAGAGTGCTGGTGTCGTCGTACGGCAACTAAAAGACAGAGTGCTGGTGTCGCCGTATGGCAACTACAAGACAGAGTGCTGGTGTCGCCATACGGCAACTACAAGACAGAGTGCTGGTGTCGTCGTACGGCAACTAAAAGACAGAGTGCTGGTGTCGCCGTATGGCAACTACAAGACAGAGTGCTGGTGTCATCGTACGGCAACTAAAAGACAGAGTGCTGGTGTTGCCGTACAGCAACTACAAGACAGAGTGCTGGTGTTGCCATACGGCAACTACAAGACAGAGTGCTGGTGTTGCCATACAGCAACTACAAGACAGAGTGCTGGTGTTGCCATACGGCAACTACAAGACAGAGTGCTGGTGTTGCCGTACAGCAACTACAAGACAGAGTGCTGGTGTTGCCATACGGCAACTACAAGACAGAGTGCTGGTGTCGCCGTACAGCAACTACAAGACAGAGTGCTGGTGTCGCCGTACGCAACTACAAGACAGAGTGCTGGTGTTGCCGTACAGCAACTACAAGACAGAGTGCTGGTGTCGCCGTACGCAACTACAAGACAGAGTGCTGGTGTCGCCGTACAGCAACTACAAGACAGAGTGCTGGTGTCGCCGTACGGCAACTACAAAACAGAGTGCTGGTGTTGCCATACGGCAACTACAAGACAGAGTGCTGGTGTCGCCGTACGGCAACTACAAAACAGAGTGCTGGTGTCGCCGTACGCAACTACAAGACAGAGTGCTGGTGTTGCCGTACAGCAACTACAAGTCAGAGTGCTGGTGTCGCCGCACGCAACTACAAGACAGAGTGCAGGTGTCGCCGTACAGCAACTACAAGACAGAGTGCTGGTGTCGCCGTACGGCAACTACAAAACAGAGTGCTGGTGTTGCCATACGGCAACTACAAGACAGAGTGCTGGTGTTGCCATACGGCAACTACAAGTCAGTGCTGGTGTTGCCATACGGCAACTACAAGACAGAGTGCTGGTGTCGCCACATGGCAACTATAAGACAGAGTGCTGGTGTCGTCGTACAGCAACTACAAGACAGAGTGCTGGTGTTGCCATACGGCAACTACAAGACAGAGTGCTGGTGTTGCCATACGGCAACTACAAGTCAGAGTGCTGGTGTTGCCATACGGCAACTACAAGACAGAGTGCTGGTGTCGCCACATGGCAACTATAAGACAGAGTGCTGTTGTCGTCGTACAGCAACTACAAGACAGAGTGCTGGTGTTGCCATACGGCAACTACAAGACAGAGTGCTGGTGTTGCCATACGGCAACTACAAGACAGAGTGCTGGTGTCGCCGTACAGCAACTACAAGACAGAGTGCTGGTGTCGCCGTACGGCAACTACAAAACAGAGTGCTGGTGTTGCCATACGGCAACTACAAGACAGAGTGCTGGTGTTGCCATACGGCAACTACAAGACAGAGTGCTGGTGTCGCCACATGGCAACTATAAGACAGAGTGCTGGTGTCGTCGTACAGCAACTACAAGACAGAGTGCTGGTGTTGCCATACGGCAACTACAAGACAGAGTGCTGGTGTTGCCATACGCAACTACAAGTCAGAGTGCTGGTGTTGCCATACGGCAACTACAAGACAGAGTGCTGGTGTCGCCACATGGCAACTATAAGACAGAGTGCTGTTGTCGTCGTACAGCAACTACAAGACAGAGTGCTGGTGTCGCCGTACAGCAACTACAAGCAGTGCTGGTCGTCGTACAGCAACTACAAGACAGAGTGCTGGTGTCGCCATACGGCAACTAAAGACAGAGTGCTGGTGTCGCCGTACGGCAACTACAAGACAGAGTGCTGGTGTCATCATACGGCAACTAAAAGACAGAGTGCTGGTGTCGCCGTATGGCAACTACAAGACAGAGTGCTGGTGTCGCCACGCAACTACAAGACAGAGTGCTGGTGTTGCCGTACAGCAACTACAAGACAGAGTGCTGGTGTCGCCGTATGGCAACTACAAGACAGAGTGCTGGTGTCATCATACGGCAACTAAAAGACAGAGTGCTGGTGTTGCCGTACAGCAACTACAAGACAGAGTGCTGGTGTTGCCATACGGCAACTACAAGACAGAGTGCTGGTGTCGCCATACAGCAACTACAAGACAGAGTGCTGGTGTTGCCATACGGCAACTACAAGACAGAGTGCTGGTGTTGCCGTACAGCAACTACAAGACAGAGTGCTGGTGTTGCCATACGGCAACTACAAGACAGAGTGCTGGTGTCGCCGTACAGCAACTACAAGACAGAGTGCTGGTGTTGCCATACGGCAACTACAAGACAGAGTGCTGGTGTCGCCGTACGGCAACTACAAAACAGAGTGCTGGTGTCGCCGTACGCAACTACAAGACAGAGTGCTGGTGTTGCCGTACAGCAACTACAAGTCAGAGTGCTGGTGTCGCCGTACGCAACTACAAGACAGAGTGCAGGTGTCGCCGTACAGCAACTACAAGACAGAGTGCTGGTGTCGCCGTACGGCAACTACAAGACAGAGTGCTGGTGTTGCCATACGGCAACTACAAGACAGAGTGCTGGTGTTGCCATACGGCAACTACAAGTCAGAGTGCTGGTGTTGCCATACGGCAACTACAAGACAGAGTGCTGGTGTCGCCACATGGCAACTATAAGACAGAGTGCTGGTGTCGTCGTACAGCAACTACAAGACAGAGTGCTGGTGTTGCCATACGGCAACTACAAGACAGAGTGCTGGTGTTGCCATACGGCAACTACAAGACAGAGTGCTGGTGTCGCCACATGGCAACTACAAGACAGAGTGCTGTTGTCGTCGTACAGCAACTACAAGACAGAGTGCTGGTGTCGTCGTACGGCAACTAAAAGACAGAGTGCTGGTGTTGCCGTACAGCAACTACAAGACAGAGTGCTGGTGTTGCCATACGGCAACTACAAGACAGAGTGCTGGTGTTGCCATACGGCAACTACAAGTCAGAGTGCTGGTGTTGCCATACGGCAACTACAAGTCAGAGTGCTGGTGTTGCCATACGGCAACTACAAGACAGAGTGCTGGTGTCGCCACATGGCAACTATAAGACAGAGTGCTGGTGTCGTCGTACAGCAACTACAAGACAGAGTGCTGGTGTTGCCATACGGCAACTACAAGACAGAGTGCTGGTGTTGCCATACGGCAACTACAAGACAGAGTGCTGGTGTTGCCATACGGCAACTACAAGACAGAGTGCTGGTGTCGCCACATGGCAACTATAAGACAGAGTGCTGGTGTCGTCGTACAGCAACTACAAGACAGAGTGCTGGTGTCGTCGTACAGCAACTACAAGACAGAGTGCTGGTGTCGCCGTACAGCAACTACAAGACAGAGTGCTGGTGTCGTCGTACAGCAACTACAAGACAGAGTGCTGGTGTCGTCATACGGCAACTACAAGACAGAGTGCTGGTGTTGCCGTACAGCAACTACAAGACAGAGTGCTGGTGTTGCCATACGGCAACTACAAGACAGAGTGCTGGTGTTGCCATACTGCAACTACAAGACAGAGTGCTGGTGTTGCCATACGGCAACTACAAGACAGAGTGCTGGTGTCGCCGTACAGCAACTACAAGACAGAGTGCAGGTGTCGCCGTACAGCAACTACAAGACAGAGTGCTGGTGTCGCCGTACGGCAACTACAAAACAGAGTGCTGGTGTCGCCGTACGCAACTACAAGACAGAGTGCTGGTGTTGCCGTACAGCAACTACAAGTCAGAGTGCTGGTGTCGCCGTACGCAACTACAAGACAGAGTGCAGGTGTCGCCGTACAGCAACTACAAGACAGAGTGCTGGTGTCGCCGTACGGCAACTACAAAACAGAGTGTTGGTGTTGCCATACGGCAACTTCAAGACAGAGTGCTGGTGTTGCCATACGGCAACTACAAGTCAGTGCTGGTGTTGCCATACGGCAACTACAAGACAGAGTGCTGGTGTCGCCACATGGCAACTATAAGACAGAGTGCTGGTGTCGTCGTACAGCAACTACAAGACAGAGTGCTGGTGATGCCATACGGCAACTACAAGACAGAGTGCTGGTGTTGCCATACGGCAACTACAAGTCAGAGTGCTGGTGTTGCCATACGGCAACTACAAGACAGAGTGCTGGTGTCGCCACATGGCAACTATAAGACAGAGTGCTGTTGTCGTCGTACAGCAACTACAAGACAGAGTGCTGGTGTTGCCATACGGCAACTACAAGTCAGAGTGCTGGTGTTGCCATACGGCAACTACAAGTCAGAGTGCTGGTGTTGCCATACGGCAACTACAAGACAGAGTGCTGGTGTCGCCACATGGCAACTATAAGACAGAGTGCTGGTGTCGTCGTACAGCAACTACAAGACAGAGTGCTGGTGTTGCCATACGGCAACTACAAGACAGAGTGCTGGTGTTGCCATACGGCAACTACAAGTCAGAGTGCTGGTGTTGCCATATGGCAACTACAAGACAGAGTGCTGGTGTCGCCACATGGCAACTATAAGACAGAGTGCTGTTGTCGTCGTACAGCAACTACAAGACAGAGTGCTGGTGTCGCCGTACAGCAACTACAAGACAGAGTGCTGGTGTCGTCGTACAGCAACTACAAGACAGAGTGCTGGTGTCGTCGTACGGCAACTAAAAGACAGAGTGCTGGTGTCGCCGTATGGCAACTACAAGACAGAGTGCTGGTGTCATCATACGGCAACTAAAAGACAGAGTGCTGGTGTCGCCGTATGGCAACTACAAGACAGAGTGCTGGTGTCGCCGTACGCAACTACAAGAAAGAGTGCTGGTGTTGCCGTACAGCAACTACAAGACAGAGTGCTGGTGTCGCCGTATGGCAACTACAAGACAGAGTGCTGGTGTCATCATACGGCAACTAAAAGACAGAGTGCTGGTGTTGCCGTACAGCAACTACAAGACAGAGTGCTGGTGTTGCCATACGGCAACTACAAGACAGAGTGCTGGTGTCGCCATACAGCAACTACAAGACAGAGAGCTGGTGTTGCCATATGGCAACTACAAGACAGAGTGCTGGTGTTGCCGTACAGCAACTACAAGACAGAGTGCTGGTGTTGCCATACGGCAACTACAAGACAGAGTGCTGGTGTCGCCGTACAGCAACTACAAGACAGAGTGCTGGTGTTGCCATACGGCAACTACAAGACAGAGTGCTGGTGTCGCTGTACGGCAACTACAAAACAGAGTGCTGGTGTCGCCGTACGCAACTACAAGACAGAGTGCTGGTGTTGCCGTACAGCAACTACAAGTCAGAGTGCTGGTGTCGCCGTACGCAACTACAAGACAGAGTGCAGGTGTCGCCGTACAGCAACTACAAGACAGAGTGCTGGTGTCGCCGTACGGCAACTACAAGACAGAGTGCTGGTGTTGCCATACGGCAACTACAAGACAGAGTGCTGGTGTTGCCATACGGCAACTACAAGTCAGAGTGCTGGTGTTGCCATACGGCAACTACAAGACAGAGTGCTGGTGTCGCCACATGGCAACTATAAGACAGAGTGCTGGTGTCGTCGTACAGCAACTACAAGACAGAGTGCTGGTGTTGCCATATGGCAACTACAAGACAGAGTGCTGGTGTCGCCACATGGCAACTATAAGACAGAGTGCTGTTGTCGTCGTACAGCAACTACAAGACAGAGTGCTGGTGTCATCGTACGGCAACTAAAAGACAGAGTGCTGGTGTTGCCGTACAGCAACTACAAGACAGAGTGCTGGTGTTGCCATACGGCAACTACAAGACAGAGTGCTGGTGTTGCCATACGGCAACTACAAGTCAGAGTGCTGGTGTTGCCATACGGCAACTACAAGTCAGAGTGCTGGTGTTGCCATACGGCAACTACAAGACAGAGTGCTGGTGTCGCCACATGGCAACTATAAGACAGAGTGCTGGTGTCGTCGTACAGCAACTACAAGACAGAGTGCTGGTGTTGCCATACGGCAACTACAAGACAGAGTGCTGGTGTTGCCATACGGCAACAACAAGTCAGAGTGCTGGTGTTGCCATACGGCAACTACAAGACAGAGTGCTGGTGTCGCCACATGGCAACTATAAGACAGAGTGCTGTTGTCGTCGTACAGCAACTACAAGACAGAGTGCTGGTGTCGTCGTACAGCAACTACAAGACAGAGTGCTGGTGTCGTCGTACAGCAACTACAAGACAGAGTGCTGGTGTCGTCGTACAGCAACTACAAGACAGAGTGCTGGTGTCGTCGTACGGCAACTAAAAGACAGAGTGCTGGTGTCGTCGTATGGCAACTACAAGACAGAGTGCTGGTGTCATACGGCAACTAAAAGACAGAATGCTGGTGTTGCCGTACAGCAACTACAAGACAGAGTGCTGGTGTTGCCATACGGCAACTACAAGACAGAGTGCTGGTGTCGCCATACAGCAACTACAAGACAGAGTGCTGGTGTTGCCATAAGGCAACTACAAGACAGAGTGCTGGTGTTGCCGTACAGCAACTACAAGACAGAGTGCTGGTGTTGCCATACGGCAACTACAAGACAGAGTGCTGGTGTCGCCGTACAGCAACTACAAGACAGAGTGCTGGTGTCGCCGTACGGCAACTACAAAACAGAGTGCTGGTGTTGCCATACGGCAACTACAAGACAGAGTGCTGGTGTCGCCGTACGGCAACTACAAAACAGAGTGCTGGTGTCGCCGTACGCAACTACAAGACAGAGTGCTGGTGTTGCCGTACAGCAACTACAAGTCAGAGTGCTGGTGTCGCCGTACGCAACTACAAGACAGAGTGCAGGTGTCGCCGTACAGCAACTACAAGACAGAGTGCTGGTGTCGCCGTACGGCAACTACAAGACAGAGTGCTGGTGTTGCCATACGGCAACTACAAGACAGAGTGCTGGTGTTGCCATACGGCAACTACAAGTCAGAGTGCTGGTGTTGCCATACGGCAACTACAAGACAGAGTGCTGGTGTCGCCACATGGCAACTATAAGACAGAGTGCTGGTGTCGCCATACGGCAACTACAAGTCAGAGTGCTGGTGTTGCCATACGGCAACTACAAGACAGAGTGCTGGTGTCGCCACATGGCAACTATAAGACAGAGTGCGGTGTCGCCATACAGCAACTACAAGACAGAGTGCTGGTGTTGCCATACGCAACTACAAGACAGAGTGCTGGTGTGCCATACGGCAACTACAAGTCAGAGTGCTGGTGTTGCCATACGGCAACTACAAGTCAGAGTGCTGGTGTTGCCATACGGCAACTACAAGACAGAGTGCTGGTGTCGCACATGGCAACATAAGACAGAGTGCTGGTGTCGTCGTACAGCAACTACAAGACAGAGTGCTGGTGTTGCCATATGGCAACTACAAGACAGAGTGCTGGTGTTGCCATACGGCAACTACAAGTCAGAGTGCTGGTGTTGCCATACGGCAACTACAAGACAGAGTGCTGGTGTCGCCACATGGCAACTATAAGACAGAGTGCTGTTGTCGTCGTACAGCAACTACAAGACAGAGTGCTGGTGTTGCCATACGGCAACTACAAGTCAGAGTGCTGGTGTTGCCATACGGCAACTACAAGTCAGAGTGCTGGTGTTGCCATACGGCAACTACAAGTCAGAGTGCTGGTGTTGCCATACGGCAACTACAAGACAGAGTGCTGGTGTCGCCACATGGCAACTATAAGACAGAGTGCTGGTGTCGTCGTACAGCAACTACAAGACAGAGTGCTGGTGTTGCCATACGGCAACTACAAGACAGAGTGCTGGTGTTGCCATACGGCAACTACAAGTCAGAGTGCTGGTGTTGCCATACGGCAACTACAAGACAGAGTGCTGGTGTCGCCACATGGCAACTATAAGACAGAGTGCTGTTGTCGTCGTACAGCAACTACAAGACAGAGTGCTGGTGTCGTCGTACAGCAACTACAAGACAGAGTGCTGGTGTCGTCGTACAGCAACTACAAGACAGAGTGCTGGTGTCGTCGTACAGCAACTACAAGACAGAGTGCTGGTTTCGTCGTACAGCAACTACAAGACAGAGCGCCAGTGTGGTATATCAACATAATAGATAATTTTACGACATCGCGTCACCAATGTTGTTACTGATATTACTATCGAATATATCCTTGAACGCGGAAGTAACTGAAAAAATTGATGAAAGACTTCATTTTAAATTGTGTTGTTATTATGTGAGCACATGCAGCAATGAATCGCTCAAAACGATCACTAAGTGCTACAGCGACATCTAAAACCATACAGCATATCATCACCATTGTCTTGTCCGTAACTTGTGTGCTGGTAATCCATTCTGTAGGTAGCTATGTGGTTACTTATTATTATCACTTTTGTTCTCATAGCCACATGAAAAGAATTACTCGTTTAAATGTTGCGGAGGAAAGAGATTATCTGTTATCTCTTGTTCTTGTAGCCATTCAACTACTTACTGGTAAATGTGGACCTAGGACGTATGTACCGAAGTGATTCTAATACAACTCCCCAAGTTTGATGGGAGGAGTATAATAAATTAGAGGTGCTATAATCATGCAGATGCTCATATCACTTGTTAGCTGTCCGATTAGCGCAGTGGTTAGCGCGCTCGCTTCTCACCAATGCAACCCGGGTTCGATCCTCGGACAGGGAAGTATGTGAGATGGTATGGTGGTTGCCAGATCGGACAGGTCGGTTTTCTCCGGGTACTTCTGTTTCCTCCCACACGAATGACCACATTTACGCTTTCATCCGCGCCAACGAGAGTGATTAATAGAAGTTGTTAAAACTTGTTTCGCAATCATTTTAAACTTGTTAGGGGAAAAAGTTATTTTGACCTGGACTGGAATCCATGCAAGCACTAAGCTCATAGACAAATGGATCGGAACTGCATGTCATCCTGTTCCATATCATTAAAGTTCTATCTTGTATGCTTGTTAGCTCAAGTTATTTGTGAATACAAAATATCATGTTTAAGCCATACCCTCTTCTCAGTGGTCTCCAACTTCTGCATCAGTGTGTTCATGTTTATTTCCTGCTCCTGGAATTTAGTTTCTAGATCAGTCTTTACAGCAATTTCTGTCTCCAGATCCATCTGTAGTTCTGACAGTTTTGCATCTTTTCCTTCGAGACACTTGGTTCCAGTTGTAACCTTTGACTTCAGGCTGCGGATCTGTAAAATATATTTGTACCTTAATGTCATGCACATGTAACAGTTTGTTTGCAGGGTTGTTTGTTAGTTTTCTTTCTCTAATTTTATGTCAACGGCAGCATTTATTTGCCTCATAGCACAATGTGTGGGGGTATTGCAGCTTTTTCCAGTACTGTATATTTAGCGTATTTGACCGACGGTTGCTTTGCTGGAGAAACCCCCATTAAGGAATGAGGGAGTTATGACTGATGAAAAGGTTTTGGTTAAAGATAGACAATTAAATTAACAAGATGAACCAACAAGAACTGATGGAATTAAGGAAATCAACATACCCTCATCACTAGATGATGAAAGTGCAATAAGATGAGTGGTGACAAACCTCTTTCTCTAGTTCCTTCATCTGTTTGTTCTTTGCTGTAATATCCGACTTCAAAAATTTGTTTTTGGTTTCTAGATCTGAGGCAGACTTCTCTTTAGACATTAGTGTTCCCTGCAAGGCTTCGTCCTGTATCAATTATGTCACACAGTTTTATGGAATGTTTGCCGTTTGGACACTCATACTTTAAACACGATAACTTTAATAATTATATTCCTTAATTTGACCCTTTCCCTCATAGAAGCATCTCTTGACGCCATTACCAATACGACATACATTGACAACGTAGTAGCCAAACCAATGTTCATAAACCCTTTCCCTCATAGAAGCATCTCTTGACGCCATTACCAATACGACATACATTGACAATGTAGTAGCCAAACCAATGTTCATTAACCCTTTCCCTCATAGAAGCATCTCTTGACGCCATTACCAATACGACATACATTGACAATGTAGTAGCCCAACCAATGTTCACAATAAAGGCCAGAATCTCACGTAGTCCCAGACCCCCAGTAATATCTATGGAGGTGGGATAGATATGGCGACTACTTATCCACTGCATGATAGCTAAATGACTGTAGTTTGTATGGAGATATAATAGTATATTAACCTAAATCTCTATGAAGGAAAGGGTTAACAAAATGTTATAATATGGTGTTCCATGGAACTGTTGTGTTGTCTGCAAGTATTGTTTGATGGTTTCAATATGCATGAGAATATCAACAGAATAATGTTTCTGAAATTATTAATCATCATGTTTCAGACTTGTGTTCCAATGCGACCTTGACATTTAGACTCTACAATCAATAGGGATCATCCATAGAGCATCACCAATGGCAATGTGAATCAGCTGTTGATAGGAAACCGTTTTTCACAATGTGAACATTATAATTAACCCCAAAATTAATATGGGTCATATACTGACCACTGGCAATCTGCATATGACAAAGTCAAAGTTTGTGTCTGCTATACTAGACAGGTCACATCAATTGTTTTCCCAGTTACTATAAACTGGCCACTGAAATGTGATGAGAACATTTTGTTTAGCGAATAAATCAGTTGGTGTGTAACAAGCCGATGGTAGAATTGTATTTACACACACTTCACGGGGAAAATACTCTCGGCCTTATCTAAATTATGGAATAAATATGTATATATAAATGGTTTAACATAAATGTGGGGCAGTGTATCATGGCACTTACAGTTTGTTGCTTCTCTTCAAGCAGGTTTTCATTATTTTCCCTTAGCAATGTCAGTTTTGATTGTAGTTCTTCAATAACCTCCCTGTAATTATGATAAGATTATAAATAATTGCAACAATGAAATGCACAACAGGAAGTATATGCAATTGAACAAATTATGACAATTCCTGCAAATATACAAATTAAAAATACTGAAAAATGTTAAGGACTAAGACTAAAATATTGAAATAAGCTTTTCCACAGGGCCCACGCTGGAGCATTCTCATACTACATCAGTCTGTTGCGGTGGAAAAGATCATCCACATATCCTGGGTAGAAACCAGTCCTCAATTCTCCAACCTCTGCAAGCTACTTTCTCACATATCATTTTACCACTTGTCCGTGATAGGGAGCAAACTCACGGTCCTGATGATAGCGGTGAAAGAGAGTGCTAACAACAGCTTAATAGATCATTCGACAATGGAGGCTTTTTGGTATCATGTGTTCAGTGATTTCATATTCCAGTACTACGCTAGTTTTTTAGTTTAATCAATTCATTGTACAGCATGTGTTTATAACAATTGCTCATATAAGTTCAAAGACAAAGGAGATTTACCCCCTCCCCCACAGTGGTACAAATATTACCTCCCTAAATCTAGGAGAGTTAATGATGAGGAGTAGAGATGAGAGGTTTTGCGTTGGGATTTACTGGTAGGTCATATAGAGCTTTTCCAGCTTTTATTGGTGAAGGAAGACCTTAGTAGTCAATTCTAGGTCCCAAGTAGAACCACCAACTATAACCGCTTTATAGATGACAGAGAAACAAGTCATAATATTGTATAACATCACAGATGTTTGGCGCCGTTATGTCTGTGATAGATGTTAATTTTGCTATTTAAGAAATGAGAAATGATGAAGAAATTAGTGCATTATTATCCTGCCAAGGAGGCATTTAAGGAAGAAATGTAACTCACTTTAAGATATAAACTGTTTCTATGATAGTTAGAAAAATTGATATTTAAAGAATTTGACACCACTAGTGGGATTCGAACGTACAGCAGTGAGGAGGAAGTGACTTGACCTGTTAATAATCTCAACCTGTTTGCCACAGAGACATCATACACAATGTATTGGCCAAGATCTTAGTACCGACACAGTTTGAATACCATTAGTATGATTATATGTATCATGCTATCGAGCAGAAACAAAGTATGACAGAGAGGCATTTTACTCAATAGTGTGGGTGGATGGGAGATACATAATTCAGCATCAACTGCAACCTCTAGGTAATCTGAGGTACAAATTAGAATCCTTCATGCGACACACCTTCTACTTGTACTTAACACATGTTGGAAGCTTTATGAAATCAGCTTAATTGAGTACTTCACAGTTATTTATAATTGAAAAACCTAAGTGTTACAGACAGAGAGAGAGGGATGGACAATGATTTTGTATATGTCCACAAGGAAAAGAACATACATCATTTAACAACCACAGTGAATCAGTTTAACATCACTCCTTGAAATTAACAGATGTACCTATAACATACCTTAAACCCATTTCAGTCTGTTCTCTCTCTTCCAGGTTATGGGTTAGAGTGTCATGTTTTGTTCCCATGTTCTTGAATGTAACAAATGATCACAATTGAACTGTTGCTTGTAGATTACTTCATGGTAAGGAAAGTGTGTACTATTTCTATTAATTGTATATAAAATGCAGTTGGGATTATATGCGAGCGAATTAAGTGCAGGTCTTGTCACACAAAACAGGACTAAACTGTTTATATTCCATAGACGGAGCAAAAGAAAAATGACCAGTGACACATGAAAAGGGCACTAGGACATTATGAACACAAATGATGTTCTATACCACAATGTCTCAAAACAAATCCATAAAATGTCAACTCAATATGTTACCAATTAGTTTAATCATATTTTATTGCATTCATTCTATATATACAATGTACAGAACGAAACAAATGTTAGTGACACACATAGACAGAAAGAAAGTTTGAAACGTGGCTATGTTGTTATATTTCGGGTTTTATGCCTGCATCGATCAGCACCATTTCGGGCTATATTGCCGGCGGGCAGTTTTACTTAACAACACCTTTCCTGGGCAGGCTCCAGCGGTTAACCAGTACTTGGGTGCACCAACCTCCGTTAGAAACTGCCAACTTTTTCATATAGATGAGACACGGCCTGAGCGGGGCTCGAACCCGTGACCATCAGTGATGATAGGTTACAGTGGTATACAAGTCAGCGACCGTAATCACTCGACCACGGAGGCGGACTTGAAATGTGGTGCCAACATTAATGACATTCAATAGTCTGTAGTTTTGGTAGTTTATGATGCCAGTGTTTTTTCCCTATCAGTTTAAGGAATGCATACATATATAAATAAATTGTTCACATCATCATTCACACCTACAGTCCACAACTTTTGTTTACATCATGATTTGAACAAATATTATGCCCCTAACTTTTTCTAACAAAGTGATGGCTTGGAAACATTGTTCCTACGGTAACAGTTTCTAACTTTTACACTATTTGATATAGGAATTTAGACGGCATAGCTTAAACTAATAATCCTTTGAAACTATAAAGTAATGTAAAGAGGTGGGGAAATATGCAATTTTAGTTTAATTTAAACATGTTCTTCTCATTTTTTCTGACAAATGTCTGAGTGCCCATTTTTGCATGACTCTGGCCATATAATTATATGCAGCAACATACGCTATCATCATAGTATTTCAGAAAAATAAGTAGTCTGAAAAATTGAAGAAATATTATTTAGGTGTTATGGTGATCCAACACAGCAGGAGATAATTATAGCAAAAATGTGCACATATACTGGAACCACTCTGATGCAGCAAGTGTTCAGACATATACAAATACAGTTACAATTCCATATAAGTCCAGTGACACGTGTATATATCTCTACCGTATATATCGTCCCGCACTCACATCGATATTTTACCTAAACACAGATAGACTAATAAAAAACAAGTTCTGTGTTCAGTTCCATGGTAGCTACTATACTAAAGCTTACTTTTTATCTACCGGTACTATTAAATTTAATTACCTCATGTTGTTTTCTTATTTTCTCAAATTCTTTCATTTTAATAGCAAGCTCTTTTTGGTTGTGGCTGAGTTCCTTGCGACAAGTCTTGAGTTCTAACTGCGTCTTACTGTGGTTACTTCTGGAAAACAAATATCAAGATACAATACGAGTAATTCCATGTATACATGAAGGACTGCAGTCATCCTTTATTGAAACATTCCACAGAATATCGGTAATACTTATCAACGTCAGTGCTGCATATAGGATTTGAATAGGATAGAGTGCTGATGGAAGATAGGACACTTCTAGGGGGTGCGGGAACATTTTGTTTTCTAGATTGTCTCTGGTGTATTCTGGGTTCCATGTGATAAGTGTTATACATACACGTTCTAGCACACAATGTTATGAAATGTACATTAGTAAGAACTGAAAATAAGAGAGACTGTTTCGTCACCTCCATGGGTCTCATCACTGACACTGTTTCTTGTCACACAACAAAGTACAGGAACTTCTCACATATGCCCCCCTAAAGGTCCACGGAGTGACCATACACATCTATTAATCTTTAATTAATAAGTTTCCTTTTATTTGCATTTCCAATTTTAGATAGTGAGCGATGCATATGCTCTCAAGTAGGCATATTTCAGGTTTTTTACATAAATTATATATCAGACAGAAACAATAAAAATTTTTTTATGTGTAATCCGAATAGAAATGTAACAAATCAAATCAAAATTAATCACTTTTATAACGAAAATGTAGGGCTCGAAATTACCATATAATTTTGTTAACCCTTTCCCTCATAGAAGCACCTCTTGACGACATTACCAATACAACATACATTGACAATGTAGTAGCCAAGCCAATGTTCATAATTAAGGCCAGAATCTTGTGTAGTCCCAGTAATATCTATGGAGGTGGGATAGATATGGCGACTACTTATCCACTGCATGATAGCTAAATGGCTGTCGTTTGTATGGAGATATAATAGTATATTAACCTAAATCTGATAATCTCTATGAAGAAAAGGGTTAAATATGTTTGAAATAAGAGCAGGGTGGGTGCTCAGGATACAGGCAAGATGCTCAGGATTACGGACAGGGTGTGGTGCCCTTCTAAAATGACCTTGCTGGAGCACTGAATGTTACAATGCTCTGCAAAAAGATGTTGCACAACATTTTGAAAGCGGTGTATTGTACAGCAATAACAGTAGAACCATAGAAACAACAACAATATGTGCGATATAGAACCAGACCAAGTACATTGTAGGCATTATAAATGTGTATGTTGTGCAAAAGATAGAAAAAACAAACATCTATTTGCACGAATAAATATTGTCATATATAAATAGAAATCTATTTTATAAATACATTTCTTTATTTATATATATGATACATTGTTAACCATGTAAGATTATGATTTTATGTATTATGTATAATCGTCTGCTATTATTTTTGCGCCTAAATTATCAGTTCTCTGTTTGCGCGGGAACATTTTCACTACCGAGTGCAGGTGGTCAGTTATGTAAGAATATAGCCGCTTTATAGATGACAGAGAAACAAGTCATAATATTGTATAACATCACAGATGTTTGGCGCCGTTATGTCTGTGATAGATGTTAATTTTGCTATTTAAGAAATGAGAAATGATGAAGAAATTAGTGCATTATTATCCTGCCAAGGAGGCATTTAAGGAAGAAATGTAACTCACTTTAAGATATAAACTGTTTCTATGATAGTTAGAAAAATTGATATTTAAAGAAGTATTAACTCTTAAATATTAAAGTCGTATTAAATACATGAACGGAAGATAATTAGGCTGTGTAAGAAACGATTGTTTTGGCTAATATATCTATTGCAATAGTTTGATGAAGGAAGGAAATTAATATAATAGTTATATGGAACTATTATGAACATATGGAAATAGTGAGACGAACTATAAGATACAAAATATTACGAATATAGGATACATGTTATAATATAAATTAAAGTCGATTGTTATAAATTATATTATACAAAGGAAAATGATAGACTGTGTTGAGTTATAAATTATTGAAGGATCATAGAGAAATCCCCTAGACATCGCCAGCATGTCTACGATAGGATAGACCCTGGTTAGAACATTATTGAAGGACCGTAGAGAAATCCCCTAGACATCGCCAGCGAGTCTATGATAGGATAGACCCTGGTTAGAACATTATTGAAGGACTGTAGAGAAACCCCCTAGACAACACCAGCGAGTCTACGATAGGATAGACCCTGGTTAGAGCATTATTGAAGGACCGTAGAGAAACCCCCTAGACAACTCCAGCGAGTCTACGATAGGATAGACCCTGGTTAGAGCATTTGTACCGGACAATATATAATAAGAGAAAGAGAGGTTTGCCACAATGTATACAAGGACCCTTATTGTTATCATAATGTTTGCAATCTTACACGAATATTGAAAACAAAAATAAATGTAAGCATGTTATCATTAGATAGATAGACTATGTATTCTTTCAGTGCTATGTATATTGTTAACATGTGAAAACTATGTTTGTATGTCATAAAATAAAAAAATAAATAATAATAAAAAAATGTTTGCAATCTTATTAATAATAATTCTGATAAACTGTATTATTTTACAATGATTGTGAAACAAGCTTTAACAAACTATATTAATCACTCTCGGATGAATGCGTATATGTGGTCATTCATGTAGAAGGAAACAGAAGTACCCAGAGAAAACACACCTGTCCGATCTGTCGCCACAGTACCAATTAATAATAATTGAGCCCAGTGCTAAAATTGAGTTGCTGTGCAATGCAGTCGTCTCCTTTCCAAGACTTAAACTTAAATCATTGTAAACATGAAACAATAGTAAAGTGTTACTCTTCAGAGTTTATCTGTTCTTGAAGCAGCTTTATCTGTTGTGTGAGGTTTGCTATCTGATCCATCTTCTCCTGCAGCTCCTTCTGAAGGTCCGATATACCAGCCTAAAACACCATCAATGTATTCCAGTTATTGCATTAGAAATCTACTTTACATTTCCCGTTGGGACCTTTTCTTAACACTTATTTTATAAGACTTTCAAATTATTATCTTGTGCATGACAATATGTGATGTACAATGTATTACAATAAACGTATGAAAAACAGTTTTACATCAAGTCATTTTGTATTTTGATATGCATTTGAGAAGATAAGAGGCAACATTTAAAAAAAATTGTTTACCGTTTTTGAGACCATGTCAGTTTCAAATACTCGTATCCTTTCACCTAACTGACACTTTTCTGATTCTACAGTAGATAGTTGAGTTCTGATTTCATTCAATTGTAGCTGTTCCAAGAAAAGACAAGTAAACCGTAGTAAGTAAATGTCCATTCACAACAAATTAACAAAGTGAACAAGAAAACACGTACTTTATCCCTAACATACTGTGATAAATGATTGTGTATAACTGTGTTATAACTCCATGTTGGAGTGGCATTGTACTTTTATTATGTAAACTATACATGTAATATTATTGAATATATTGTACCTACAATGATGAGATGTAAATAAAGATTACTACTACTACTTTATTTAACCTGATAACCAGTAATAATACAAAGCAGGCATGTCACGCTCTAGTGAACATTGCTGTAGCAGGTGGGTATCCTCTCCCATTTCCAAGATTTTTTTAAAGTAATGATATAATTGGTGGAATTTCCAGGTTTTTAAATCCTTAATTTTTTTTCTGTTCATGTTGAATTATAACATACTTATCGATACTCGATCTAAAATTATTTATTTAATGCCGTTTTGAGTTTTTTTAACAAGAGCAGATATTTTTAATTTCTACATAACTTTTACATGGTATAGTCGATTTGTTAATAAATAAACATTATTAGTAATTAACCCTCGCTGTAGGTACATGGGTTGTTGTTTTTGGCTGCATGTGTGTCTGTCTGTCTGTTAGCAGCATGATGAAACTTTGTGGACATATAGAGGGTTGCTCTAGGATGAAATGATTGGATATTTGGAGAAATTGGTTAAGTCACGTGGTGATGGCGGTCAGCCAAGAGCGGGGGTTTGCATCTCTCCGAGTTCTCTAGTTTATTACTGTAATCTGTCTCGAATGACTATAAATGTGTTTTAGAAGAATGTTCAGTACAGTTCAAATACACAAGAACATGTTTCCTTTGCCATAACAAACTCATTAGCAACACAGTATATTGTCAGTAGTGGCTCTGTGTACATGCAACATCACCAAATGATTGAGTTCCGGTAACTTTATCCATGTTTTCATGACAAGATATTCCAAAGGTATATATAAAAATATAAAGTATACAATTTTTAGAGTTTGATTTTTATTTATGGTTGATTGGATGAAATTTATCATCACTTACAAATATAATTAGCAAGCTGTCTTTTGTCGGTAATTAGCAACTAACAGTTTGTGCCCGCTAAAATATACCCAACACAACTTGGTCCATGTATATTACAATTATAACATGTGGTCTTTAAACGCCGCCCCAATTCATAACTTTGTTGGCCACCCAATTAGTGATTTAAAGATGAACAAATTATTAATCAAGACCAGATAGACTATACACACAGGTGTCACAGTAAATGAGACCATTGCCCTTCATTTGCCGTTTTCGCAGCTCCAATTTGCGCTTCTAATAAAATTATTTCTTACATTTAAAAATGTTTCTTAATATTTTTTCTCACCGCTGTTCGCGAGGCGCCTTTATAGATAAATCTTGATATCAAAAGCTCAATGGTATATCAGAGTAATATCGCCAAGATTCACCCTACAAACACCTGCAACACAGTTAATTTGCACATATTTAAATTTCTTTGTTCTACAGTACAATGTCTAAGCTTTATAATAGTTTCTCACTTTACTTTTGATGCGACATGGTTAGGTTTTGGTGTACGCACCGTAAGTGTAGCGCCATCCTGCTGGCTGGTTGCCAGTTGTCCCTGAAGTTCTTGGATGGTTCCCGACATCTGATTCAGTGTCATACAGCCTTGTTCATGCTGGGTAATCAGCTCTGCCTGTAAATACAGGAAAACATTCAATGATATAAATAAACTGCTCGTAAATCTCATCAACTTGCCAGAAACTTCGTATAATTACAAAAGATTAATATATATATATATATAAGATATAAAATATACATACATAAAAGATCCTGTATTTTGTTGATAAAAACAAATCTGTTTAAATGCTATATACACACTTGCATTTTGTGTATGCATAAAGTCACCACAACATGAATATCCAGTAAGACTATGGACTTTCTGAAGCAAACTGGACAAATGTCCTGCAGCAGAGAATTGATTGAATAAAAGAAAGGTTAATGATTATCTCTGATTAATATTGGTGTATAATAGTACATACATTTTGTTTTTCCAGTTCACAAACTCGGTTTTCCAGCTCAGCTTTCTCCATAATCAGCATATCTGAATGTAGCACAAATACCTTTTTATACTTATATAGATGTTCTTTTTTGTTTTTTTTATACTTTATTTATTTTACAACGATTGCGAAGTAAGTGTTAACAACTTATATTAATCACTCTTGTTGACCGTACTTCTGTAGAAAAAAATGCACTAGCGATGTAAATATGGTATAATGAATGGATAAAAATATGTCCCCGATTATAAGAATCATTAAAAATTCCCAACAATCTGCATAAAAAAACTGCCAATTCATCCTTGTGGGAGACATGGGTAAAATACTTTATTTATTTTACAACTATTACAAAGCAAATTTGAACAACTTATATTAATCACTCTTGTTGGCTCGGATGAAAGCGTATATGTGGTCATTCATGTGGGAGGAAACCGGAGTACCCGGTGAAAACCCACCTGTCTGATCTGGCGACCACCGTACCATCTCACATACTTCCCTGTCCGAGGATCGAACCCGGGTCGCATTGGTGAGAAGCGAGCGCGCTAACCACTGCGCTAATCGGACAATAGATGTTCTTTCTGCCCCCATTACACATCAGGTAATTTTAAATATATCCAGTAGAAATTAATTAAAACATTTCTTCAAAATGCAAGAACATTAAGATTTGTACAAAAATACAATTAATAGTGGTAATAGAATACATTGCAATACTAACATATCCGAAAGCAATGCAAGGCCTTAGAAACTGTAGAATAAATCTTCACTGTTCTTGTACAAGGTAGTTGCCTATTATATTATGGACAGGGCATCTAAAATGTCCGAAATGCCTGTCATTGACCAATCTATTTAGCCAGAAGGCAGATTCTAAAAAGAACAAGAGGACAGTGCGAGAAACAGCCATACTCCATGCAGCGTTATTAAATTGCAACAAGAGTGCAAACTGAAAGACAAACACCATAATACTCTCAGTAACATAGACATATTCAAGAAAGAGATAATTTTGTGATATCTAAATGCATAGTCTTCACTTATAGGTTATGATCTGTACAGATCTACATAGAACTAAACTATGGAGCTACCGAGGAGATTGGTGCAAGCAAACAACTATTGAGATATATCTGTATCAACAATAATTCATTCCATCCATCAATGTTTAAAATACTCCAGATGGCTGGACAATGCCAAAACAATATCACTCTGCTGGGGTATAAAAAATAACAAATATGCTAAACCACCACTATTTTGGACTATATAGTTTACTTATAAAATGAATGTGTTATAAGTTTATCCTCAGTGAATAGTTTACCTTTAGAACTCTTCACATCTTCCAGCAAAGAACTGGTTTTGTCAAGGTCATTTTGAAGAAACTGTAATCTGTAAAATATATTGATGTATATGCAAATTGTGTGTGCAATATCATCTCTGTCAGTAGATAAAAGTGCACAGCAAACAATATTGAAATGCACCAACTGGTTTTCACATTTAAACAATAACTAGTCCCAAACAAGATTGCTTAACTGAAACTGAAATAAAGTGTACAGGTATGACCTTGACTACTGACCGAGAGACATATGTTTTCCACCTGTGCTAAGTTATTTTGCTGACCTTTGACTGAGTGGGATATGTCTTCCACACAATTATAATTATTGTCCTATTCAGCTGATCAGTTATGCTAAGTTATTCCAAAATCCCTCAATACATAGCAAGGGATACACAAGTTAGTTCGGATGGGCAAACAAACACACACATATTAAACTGCTTTTGTCAACTGCTGTTTAAGTTGATCACAAGCCAGCTGAACAAAATGCATAGCAAAACACAAAATATATTCAGTCAAACCTGTCTTAAGCAGCCAGCAAACATATTGATGAACAGTGACTGTATAACCAAGATATGTCACTTAATTAAACTCACTTGATGACCAAAATGACACAATTCCCCATTAATATAGGTTGGCTGCCTAATGGAGGTATTCCCTAGTACATAATGTATGAACTAAACCAATTTCAGAAAGACAGATCAACCAAGACATGTTCACTAATGTTTCCCCTTTGATGCATCATAGTAAAATTCCAATTATCCAAGTATGTCAATTGTTTCCCCTAATTCCACATGTACATGCATTTTAACTAAATTATGGAATTACCTTACATTCAATGTAAAGAGAAACAGTCAATCCCCCAATCTGTGTGTGCAAACCTTAGCAACCAGACTTTCTGTGAAACAAAAGACTGTACACTGTTCATCAAAAGTGTTGTGTATTATTTTTTGTCTTCACTTTTTTAAAATGTCAATGTATATATTCAGGTAATTTTACAGGCTAGTAAATATTTAAAATGTGTGGTAACTATTATAAAACCACTTCAGCACATACTTTTTATGTTTCTGACAAAGATGAACTTTGTGTTCTTCCAGTTCTGTGCGCAATGTTTGCAATTGTTGGGTGTGCTCCTCTCGGCTAACATTTAGCTCAGACTGAAGGTCTGTGTTTTGGGAGGTCAGTTGTTGAACATTAGTTGCACTGGTGACCAATGTTTGCTCCAAATTAATCTTGTCGATCTGAAACAAAGTTCTCACATTCTACAACTGGTGATATGTCTTAAAACAAAATGCTACACATTACCACACATGATTATACATATATATAATGACTGTCACATTGTCCATCTATACACCTCTTTAACATTTTCAAAGTTTTAGTACATATTAGTCAGTTTAATTATAACCGAGTGTCCACGTTATGTTCTTTGCTTATACACAGTCTCTATTCTTTCATTTTCAGATGCTAAGAATCCAGGTCTTGCAGCTTGTTGGATTTTGTTTAAGGTATTTCAACACTATTCAATTCAATCCAGAGTCACACAGAATGACAGGACTGATGCAGGAAATACTCTTTGTCAATCAGGACCATCCAAATCTATGCATGAATGTGTAAAGAACAGTACATGAAGAACTAATATGAAAAACCTATCCAACGATGGGATACACTTGAAAAGTAATAGGCATGCCCAATCCATGGATCACTCCCAACCAATTGGATTGGTAGTCCAGAGTGTTAACCACTCAGCCACAGAAAACCAGAGTACCCGGAGAAAACCCACCTGTCCGATCTGGCGATCACCGAACCATCTCACATACTACATATGGTGAACATTGATGTGACGTTATTTGAAAGTCAATCAATGTGTGGAATAAGACATTTTGAAGTATTTGACCTCCAAGTGTGATCAGTCTCATTGTGGTAAACAGTATGACCTCTGAATGTGACCTTGACCTTTGAGAAATGGTCCAGGGTCTTATGCAGGACACACCATCTCATCATGGTGAACATCTAGGGTTTAGGACTTATACTCTGGACAAAGCATTTTGAACCCTTGACCTAAGTGTGAATTTGACTTTTAGCAATGGAACGGGATCTTGCGCGTAAACAGTAATTTTTTATGGTAAACATTTGTGCCAAGTTATTTGAAAAAAAACCCATGATGTATGTTAAAATTATGGCCCGAACAAAATTGACATACAGGGGTGGGGGGTAAACCTATAGTCCCCTCTGGTCCCGACCGGTAGCGGACTAATAAATTCATGAGATGGACTGTAACGGACTAATACATCTATGAAATGGACTGTCTGTACCTGCAAGGTATCAATCTGTTTACTCAGATCCTCATTCTTTATTCTAGAATTCTCCAGCTGTTCCTTGGAGTTCTCAAGATCCAACTTCAAACAATCTGAAAGTTATACAAACAGATAATCATCATCAATTCTGTACAAACAAATATCTATCTTCAAGTACTCACAAGTCAATTGCAACCATATACAGCTAGCTCATACATTAAACTCTCATTTACCGTAGCAACAAAGATCTCAAGATTATTAAATTATTTTTTCCCAGTGATTCTTACCAACCTTCTGGAAGCCAACTGGATAGAATCTGACCCACAGAAGAGCTCAAACACACAGTGGTGTGGAGCAGGTGATTGTCCATTCATGGCTTTAACAAATACTCAATCAAAATAAATAAAAAACACACAAGATTGTGATACAACTTTGCAAAACATTAATTTACATGTAGTTTAAATATCTCTGCATTTACAGTTACATGCTGTTTACCAATGCTTTCCTTCAGAGTATGTATTTTCTCGTTATTTTTCTCAACTTGTGCTCGGATATCACGTATCTCAATATTCTTTTCATCAAGCTGCTGGTGCAGAAACTTCAACTGAAATATAATGCAATACGGTGTAATGTAACATTTAGCAAATATTTGCATGATTCTTGTAGATGAAAAATAATTCAATGACAATGTTTCCATATGCATTCAGGCAAATGTTTCAAGATTAAACATATTTCTCATTTTAATATGAGCTGTTTTAACCCCATAGAAGATGTTTGCAATCTAGGGAATTCTTTAATGCTATTACAATTCCCAGTATGTTTAAGCATACAATATTTTAATAAGGCTTAACACTTAAAATACTAATCACAACTAAAATTGCCTTTGCAAATAGCATAGAACCAGACCAGACCACACACAACATGCTATTCAGATAGTGAAGCTAAAACACTTGGCTGAGCCCGATCAGACGTGGCGTTGCCCTGTGGCTATTCTGGATCTATGTTGCTAGCACATTCCTTCCAATTTATTCGGTACTTTAAGGGTTTGTTTTCCATATATACAGTGGTTTGATCTTACTACATTACTGGTAAGTAAAATAAACTAATATATCACAAATTAAAGTACATGTAGTGCATACAGACGGATATGTAGTCCAGTGGTAACACGCTGGACTGGTAATCCAGGGATCGCAGGTTCGATCCCCCGTCTGACCCTAATAAAATTAACAGTCTTTCAGCTGGGACGTTAAACCGAGGTCTCGTGTCGGTGCTTTACACCGTGCACGTAAAAGAACCAGAGGAGATTCTGGAATGGGTCTCTTGTCTGTATCATGCACTATCCTCCAAAATCTAAAATAACTAATCTCTTCAGGAGGCGGCGCTCATATGGGCAACCGGTAGCGACGATAAATAAACGTAAAAAAACAATGTAGTGCATAATGTTGCAAAGTTACTCTACTTTGTGTATACACTTAAATCAACATGACATATTAAATTCATTTCTTGTTCAACCCCCTGGCTAACACAGTTAAAAGTGCTTCCATATATGGCAAGTATAAAAAATAATAAACAATTACTTCATGTAATATTGGACATACATTTGTTTCGGCTTCATGTGTTTTCTGTTTCAGCTCCTGTGTCAAATGTTCTCTCTCCTCAGTTACAATAGATACTGGAAAAAATATACCAAAACTAGAAATTTTTGTTTGAGAATTCAATTGCATTCAATACTAAAATAAATGGTCTGTGAACTTATCTGTTGACCACAAAATCTACTGACCTAAGCACTATCGATGTTATCTCTATTAATCCTGATACTGTGGTATGGAACACCACATTCAAAATGCTATACTGCTCACAGCATTTAATGCAGAGCATTATAACTTTTACAAGATCTGTTTAAAAATTCATCCAAATATATTCATTCTGCAGGGAAGATTTTTTGGGATGACATAGCATATGAAATGATCTAAGATGTAAATATGGGCTTGCAAAAGAGGACTAACATTTCATCCATGTTCCCAGATTATTTTTCATAATATCATTTGAATAGATTGTATTTTAAAAATATTATTCCGTCTATGCTCATTATATTTATTTACATTTCAGACTAAATATATATACAGTTATGTTTTGCTTTTATCTCTGGGATTTGAAGTGAGTGGTAAGAATACTTATTGTGGATTAATATAGTACAATGATATTGTGGATTAATATAGTACAATGATATTGTGGATTAATATAGTACAACGATATTGCGGATTAATATAGTACAATGATATTGTGGATTAATATAGTACAATGATATTGTGGATTAATATAGTACAATGATATTGTGGATTAATATAGTACAATGATATTGTGGATTAATATAGTACAATGATATTGCGGATTAATATAGTACAATGATAGTGTGGATTAATATAGTACAATGATATTGTGGATTAATATAGTACAATGATATTGCGGATTAATATAGTACAATGATATTGCGGATTAATATAGTACAATGATATTGCGGATTAATATAGTACAATGATATTGCGGATTAATATAGTACAATGATATTGTGGATTAATATAGTACAATGATATTGCGGATTAATATAGTACAATGATATTGTGGATTAATATAGTACAATGATATTGCGGATTAATATAGTACAATGATATTGCGGATTAATATAGTACAATGATATTGCGGATTAATATAGTACAATGATATTGCGGATTAATATAGTACAATGATATTGCGGATTAATATCGTACAATGATATTGCGGATTAATATAGTACAATGATATTGCGGATTAATATAGTACAATGATATTGCGGATTAATATCGTACAATGATATTGTGGATTAATATAGTACAATGATATTGCGGATTAATATAGTACAATGATATTGTGGATTAATATAGTACAATGATATTGCGGATTAATATAGTACAATGATATTGCGGATTAATATAGTACAATGATATTGCAGATTAATATAGTACAATGATATTGCGGATTAATATAGTACAATGATATTGCGGATTAATATTGTACAATGATATTGCGGATTAATATTGTACAATGATAAACTACTTACTCTGATTTTGGAGCTTATTGTGCTCTTCATTCCTTGCTACTTGAAGACTTTGAAACTTCTCAGAAAGGCTCTGAATTGTATATGCAAAATTGTAATGTTGCAAAGCATCTAGATTACTTGTTGCATCAATAAAACAACATTCAGAACCCTCTGTCATACATGAGAGTACTGACTGGGTCCATATCCATAGAAAATGAGCATTGTTTTCACAATATAGATGTATGTAAGTTTCAGGTACAGACTGAAGTTAGAAATCTAAACAAATTCTTCTAGGTTGGAAATTGATAATAATAATAAATACAGTGAAACCCCTCTAAACTGAACTGCCTCCAGATGAGAGAAGTTCGGTTTGGAGGGATTTTTCAGATTAGGAGTTTTAGGGGAGGGTGTGGATAAAGTTTTGAACAAATTTCATAAGGGAAGTAACTGCTACTGAGCTTCTTAAAATTATAACAGGTGCATGTCTATAAATAGATATGGAATTTCCGTGTTTTGTTTCCAGAAGAGTGACTTTTCTACAGGTCAGTGCGCACTTACAGGCCCAGAGAATATCTTTTAACGAGCGCATCAAACTGGAGAAACACTGTATAATAATAAAAATTAAACCTCTTTATCACAATATTTATTATCGCAACAAGTAAACATTATGTCGACCGATTAACTGTAATTGAATTTTGAAAAAGCAAAACAAAAAAATGGTTCTTAAAACTTGTCTGGATTTCGGAAAAGAGGGGTTTAAGTTATAGAGGGTTTTTATCACGAAAAAAGCAGTAAAAATATCGGGACCATGAAAATCGTCCAGTTTTGAGGGAATTCTGCATCAGTGGGGTTCCGCTTTTGAGGGGTTCCACTGCATTACAAACTAATGTTAATGACTATCAAATTGAGTTACACTATGCTTTACAGATACTGAACATCTTTCATTGATTCAAATGATAATAAATTATTATTACGTTATTGGTGAAAATGAGTCTTCCGTGAACAAAATTGTTTGAAAGCGGTTATTTTATGTCAATTTACTATACAGGTATAAAACATGGCGACCAAGCACCAGTGTTAGTACATGTACATCATAGGAATTCAGGTTCAGGACATCTATACCAGTTTGTATACACTTTAATATAATTATATCTTGATACTTAATGTATTATTGAGGGATTCTTTGATTTCTGAAGAGACTGAATAAACTAGGTGAAACACAATCATTTAGTTCCTCCAACATCACAACTAGGGGGCGAATAATGGACTTACTTCATATTGTTGTTTATGTTCTTGTTCAAGGTATCTTACTTCTGTCTTTTCGGCCTCACCTACAGTAGCCAACAAAACATATACAAACAGTTACTTCAAATGAACAGAACATATTCTACATTATTTCCTGGCACTGAACTACTTTGCGAGTTGTAATGATTGTGGTGTTTAACCCTTTCCTTCATACAGATTTAGGCTAATATACTATTATATCTCCATACAAACGACAGCCATTTAGCTATCATGTAGTGGATAAGTAGTCGCCATATATATTCCACCTCCATAGATATTACTGAGACTATCTAGAGGTTTAGGTTAATATACTATTATATCTCCATACAAACGACAGCCATTTAGCTATCATGCAGTGGATAAGTAGTCGCCATATATATTCCACCGCCATAGATATTATTAGGACCACATGTGATTCTGGCCTTTATTATGAACATTGGTTTGGCTACTACATTGTCAATGTATGTCGTATTGACAATGGCGTCAAGAGGTGCTTCTATGAGGGAAAGGGTTAATCGTATAATGCTGGGAAATTTTACTAAAACCCACCCTTTAATTAAAAACAATAATGTTTGTAAGCATTAACAAGAGATGCTGTACATTAATTATAATTACATCCTTTTGTTTGTAATTCAGAGCCTCATTCTGAAGATGTGCATATAGTATAAATCTGCAGATATAATTTAAATTTGCCCTATTTGACCTCTTCAACCCAACCCCTTAGACACACTAGTCTACAAAGTAACAAATCCAGATCCCAAGAGATCATTTTCCCCCGAGCATGCTTGCAGCCAAGAATTGTGAATATGTAACAGTAGTTTCAGATGTAAGTCACATTGGAATTATTTTAATTCACCAGAGGAGGTACACTACTACACCATGATATGCACATTCCATCGGGAAGGGCCGTAACTAATGTTGCGAGAACTTGTTGCCCTACCCGTTTGTTTTTCTTTAAATTGACATGATTTGTATTGCATACAAACAAACGTATATAAAAAATGAATCGTATCGAATCAAATTTGTAGTGTCAGTTCTCCATCAATTATCATGAAAACAGATATGAACAAACATCATGTGCAAGGCAATATACATATATATCCAGGGGGGAACAGACTATGAAGCTTATATTATTACATATTAACTTACAGTCTGAAACTTTGGCTTCCGTCTTGGCAAGATGATCCTTTAATATAGAACACAGGTTTCTAGTTGAAGCAACTCTGCAGAAAGGAAAACAGATAGCATGATTTAATAACACAAGCTAGGCCAATGACAAAATGAAGTTTACCTCATTCTCCATTGCAATGCACTACTGAAGATACAAAACACACTATCATTATATGTGAATATCTGCCCAGTTCCTCTAGCTAGGTGTGATCCTTGTGATTTAATACAGTGCATTTCATGATTGGATGGTCATTTGTAGAAAACAATGTGTCCATTACTATTTTACTATTTGATAGAAAAGACTTGAATATTGGACCAGTGAGAAATTTGCTGGACAAACATTTCGTATGATTGGATATATTTCAGGTCAATGGATACTGTGCTGATTTTAGATCTGAAACAAAATGGTTATGCAGTCTTCCTCACTACGTGGTCCACAGGTAGAGATTCAAATTTGGAATTGAAGGGTCCCGGGTTCGATAATCAGTCTGGGCATGTGTGTAGTTGAACAAGGCACCTCACACACATTGCTTAGGTATTGGTTAACCACCTTACTATGCCTGCCCAGGATAGGGGTTTGAAATAACTGGAACAAACATGTATACATACTTACTTCTGTAAAATCTCTTGTCTGTTACCTATTTCTTCTTGAAGTGACATACTCAAGCTCTCATTCTGAAGCTGAATATAAACACAAACTTGCAACTTTCAATGTCAGATAGTAATTGTTACTTAACCCTTTCAACACCAAGTAACTGACATGGACTGGTGCATTCCACATCAAGTAACTGGCATGGACTGGTGCATTCAACACCAAGTAACTGACATGGACCGGTGCATTCCACATCAAGTAACTGGCATGGACTGGTGCATGATATTTTAGACCAATAAATTAATAAGAAAATTACATTGGGACCAGTTCATTTATCAAAATGGGTAATTTTGTCTAAAAATAGTAATATTACTGGCAAAAAATGTAGATCCTGATGAGACGAGATGGCTCATATGGATCTATACTTTTTGTAAGCCTATTTAGAGGTATGTGGTGTTGAACGGGTTAATTTTATAACCCTCCATAACATTACATGGTTCATAACTTTGCAAAAGATGATCAACAGATGATCAATACGTCATTTGGGAAAACATTTCGCAAATTCATCCGAAACTACAGGAGAACGTTTTCTTAACAAAAACAGATGTGTCCCCAAATTTCCATTCTCAGCAAATTAACCCTGATTTGATTGACTTCTGAAAGCCAATCCCATCATAATTTGGCAATACACCAAGTTCATTAATGGACACGTTTGATCAAGCAGAAACAATTTGTATTATTTTTAGTAGAACAGACATTGACCTAGAAGGGGCTGGCCCCAAAAGCAATTTCAAGATAATGTTTGTTATAAGCTTGTTATTTTATATGCAAGTATCCGTCCAATATCTAATTTCCATCTATAGATACTAAGCCAACCGTCTACAAGTAATATGCTAATGTAATATAAGCAGATTTTCATCAAACCTGGTTTAGGTTATCGGTAATGAATTTGCATCAGATTCTATTTACAACATAATAAGAAAGGACCTCAACAAGTCTATGTATGTATGCATATTGCATAAAATCTGAAACTCTCACCTGAATATCCAGGATAGACTTTCTCAGGGAGTCTATGGTGTGGCTGGAATCTTGTATCTTCCTGTCCTGAAATAATTAGATGTTTACTCAATTGCAAACAAATCAGCTCGAATTGGATTCAAGTTAAAAATAATTCAAAATTCTAGTATGATAAAGCTGGTATCACTTCAGAGTATACACACCTTTTGTTTCAGGTCTAATTCTGTCTGGTTCTTCCATTTTCTGATTCTATCAGCCTCCTGGTGAAGCTTAGCATGCAAAGTATTCAACCTATCTCCGTTGACAGCCAAATCCTGATCCTGTCTGCTTGCCTCTGAAATTAACAACAAGACTGAATGTAACGAAAAAGAGAGACACCCTGATCAACTAGATGGTCTTTTCTTGATCACTTTTTTATTCTCTTCTTTATTGTAACAAACCTTCTGGAATCGGAGCCCCTCTTTTCTAGAAACCAACCGGGCAAACACACTTGCAGAAGAGTTTGAATACATTGTATTTCAAATGGTAATTTAATTAAAAGTATTTCTAGTGTTATTTTGTAGTAAATTGTCAAATATTTGAAACAGACAAGTGTCTCGGGCTACATACCATTTGTGTTGTGTGCTTGTCTATTTATGCTCTGTGATTTTCCAGCTGAAATCTGAAGAGATTATATATGTAAACCTATAGAAAAATACAGACACAGGCTTCCAGTCAAGAAGAACGACAAAATCACACACACTTCAACATCTAATACTGGATTGTTTACCGTGCGTATATATATATTCAGTAAAATGCAGAAATAGAAACTCATATTGACTCCTCTGAATATATACCATGACAAAATATGAGCCTCCTCATGAGTAAGCCAACATACATAGCTGATAACAACACATAACTCCAGAATTATTAATGATAGAAATATAAACTTAGCATAAACCTGACTGTAGCTAGTCGTTTGGAATACCACAAAGTTTCTAATGACAGAACAGCCATATTAAGTTGATTTGCATTCAATCAATTTCAATAACTCATTTATTTTATTGAAAAGCAAATCTCATCATAGACTGAAATAAAACTATTTTCTATTGAGCTTTCTAAATTTGTCATCTTTTATCAAATCAGACATTATAAAAATGTCTTAACGGTATGGACATTTCTCTTTTACCTAATAAGTTAATTTTGCAAAACATTTGCTAATTAGGCAACATTAAATTGCTCATAACTGAAACTGTAAATTTGTAAAGTAGGACAATTTTATATGTTATATTTCGAGTTTTACGCCTGCATCAACACCATTGGGCTATATCGCCAGCGGGCAGTTTACCTAACAACACCTTTTCTGGGCAGGCTCCAGCGGTTAACCAGTACTTGGGTACACCAAACTCCATAAGAAACTGCCAACTTTTTCATATAAATAAGACACGGTCTGAGCGGGGCTCGAACCCGTGACCATCAGTGATGATAGGTTACAGTGGTATACAAGTCAGCGACCGTAACCACTCGACCACGGAGGCGGACTAGGACAATTTTGCAAAGCTGGGACATGTCATTTTCATTTGCACGCAAAATGAACATTCTAATAAATATAAATCAGAGAAGTTCTTTAAACTTTATTTATTGTACAATGATTGCAAAACAAGTTTTAACAACTTATATTAATTACTCTCGTTGGCGCGGATGAAAGCGTACTATGTGGTCATTCATGTGGGAGAAAACCGGAGAAAACCCACCTGTCCGATCTGGTGACCACCGTACGTACCATCTCACATACTTCCCGGTCCGAGGATCAAACCCGGGATGCATTGGTGAGAAGCGAGCGCGCTAACCACTGCATGTTCTGCATGAGGAATTTATTCAAATTAAATTGAATGGTATTCCATAATATAATTATACTTCAGCTTGATTCCAAGTTTATCTTTCTATTATAAGAGTCTTCACGAAACTTTGCCAGAGTGGTCTGACATACATGTGTCAGGTAAATAATGAAAATGCACTTAGAATTCCAATTGATTTTGTCTGACGGAAGGACTTTTTCAATTTTTTGTCTGACATGTCGGGCGGTCCTATGGATTTCGGGAAGACTGTCATAAGTAGTTCTTGGGTTATGTACTTTCATCAGCACTACAAAGAGTATTTGACATGGGATGACTCATATATGCTTGTTTACGAATATTCTTTGTATTTTAACAATACAGCACAATTTATGAACTAACAATTATTTTAAAGTAAAGCTATTTTGGAATAGTTTTAAAACTACAAAACTGAAAATCATTTGGCCATATGCATATTGATCTAAATGACATCCTTGGATTAAACTTATTCATATGTTTATTTGTTTATAATGTACAGTATACTGGTACACAACATTATACAAGACATATTTGAAATAGAAAGTACATACATGTACATCTTCAAATTTTGCATTATAAATTTTAAAAACATATACATATAGCTCTAATAAAATTTACAGACATACTACAATTATAAATTGTTAACAATGAAATTGACAATTTTAGTTTTAAATAAACTAGGGAGTGAAATACACCTCATAGCAAAAGCTCATTTGGAGCTCTAGTTAATATAGTACCTCAAATGTGTGATGATCTGTGTTTAGAGGTTTGAAGAATGGTTCCCGTTGATTCTGCATCATATTGGTACTGAAAACAAGAAACTAATCATGATAGAGGCGATTTGTCTGAGGGGATGTCTGCAAGGTTGTAATCATCTTGGACATAATAGCTAGCCGTTGCTGTCTTCAGATACATGTTAGCAGCTCCAAACGTAGGTCAAGCATCATATTGATTATTGGTTTACACATACTGGAGTGTTTTTGACAAAGAGCCATTAACCCATTCCACACCAAGTAGGGTGCATGATATTTTTATACCAATAAATTAAAATGAAAATTACATTTGGACCAGTTCATTCATCAAAATGGGTAATAGTGTTTAAAAATAGTAATATTACTGGCAAAAAGTGCAGATCCTGATGAGGCTAATCATCACGAGCCTATTTAGAGGTATGTGGTGTTGAAAGGGTTAAAGAATGATTAGGCTGCTGTCCTCTGCATATTTCTATTGCATTATAGTACCATCAATAAATTGATTGATACATTGATATACTGGCATTACTGCAATATTCATGATATTGAGCATAAGCGCATGAAAAAGACAAGAAAACCAAGATGAAAGAATACACAATTATTTGATTACCGCAGCATTAGCTTCAAACTTCATTGCATCATATAATTGATTAACAATGGGTTTGGAACCGTTACATCTCTTCTAATGCTTGAATTTCTCTATGTGTAAGCATTTTTATTGATGTCTAATTTATCATTTATATCTGGTAACGTAGATTACAGGTTTTGTTTATTTGCTTTAAGTTTTGGGGTGTAACGTCGCACAAGAGCTTACCGGTATGTCATATGGCAACTATCTAGCTATTACTGGTGGAGTGAGACCCCAGGTGACCCATCGAGAAGTTTTTAATTCACATGGTAATCATGTATTTAATGCACGGACGGTCAGTGCAAAGGACTGTACACCAGGTATAACCATGCACGACATGTGGATAGCTTCCTCACTTGAAAGAATTCGACACCTCCAGTCGGATTCACACCCCTTAGCCACGGAAACCCTCCAAATATTTAATCACATTAACCATAATAAGTAAGCTACGTTACTAGTCTGATCTGTAAATGGATACTAAACACACCTGTGTGATGTATCAATCATTCTAATTACATGATTCTGTATCATTGTAATTGTCAGTGAAGTTAACATTGGTTATATATATATATACTAAAAGTCTCCACTATCTGATCATCAATGACAGCATGCCACTTTCATGGAAACCTACGTTACCACAAATTTGCATACCTCCCTGTGTGTTTTACGTTTATTTATCGTCGCTACCGGTTGCCCATATGAGCGACGCCTCCTGAAGAGATTAGTCATTTTAGATATTTGGAGGATAGTGCAATGATACAGAGAGAGACCCATTCCAGAATATCCTCTGGTTCTTTTACGTGCACGGTGTAAAGCACCGACACAAGACCTCGGTTTAACGTCCCATCTGAAAGACTGTTCATTTTATTAGGGTCAGACGGGGGATCGAACCTGCATACCTCCCTGATGATTAATGGAGCATTTATAGTGAGATTAGGTATAGTCTTGACATGCAAATGGCTATCTACGTAAACCTAGTACCGATGAAATGGTCAGAAGGCTATGCTACAGATATGAAAAATAGCAAAATAAAAAGGAAATGGAGTTCATCAAAATGCATATGCACACGCGGCCGTCAATATAACTCCATATTCATGTTGTATTCATGCAAGATACTCTTCTAAAACGAATAGACAGCATATTATATAAATAGTTAAATACCAATCACACAGCAAAATATAGTTCATTTGTATGTTTTTATAGTGTAGTGGTATATAGGGAGACTTATACTGTCTCGCTATAGCTTTCATAGTGACATGGTAGAGTGATAGCCTCCAGGTAATGGAGGATCAATTAGTCGTGGGTTCAAACACCGACTTGGGCTTGGTTACTTTAATATTTAAGCCTACGTTACCACAAGTAAGAGTGGAAGTTGTGATAGCGCAGTGGATGCGCGTTCGCTTCAGGAGCGAACGGTCCGGAGTTGGAGCCCCGCTGGAGCCGTTACGATTGTGCCCTTAGGCAAGGCATTTAAATTCCACGTTGCCTCTTCTCTCTCCCTCGTGGCGATGGATTCCATCAGGAATGAGGTCTCGAGAGTGATTAATATAAGTTGAAATAACTTGTTTCGCAATCGAGCTAAAATAAATTTGTATAAACTAAACTAATATTTAAGCCTGCTTCAAGTTCACCCATACATACTAATGTTGTTTTATACTCTTGGTATGGTCATATTTATATCGGGCAACGTAGCTTACACGTTTCTGGCGACAATAGTTGTTCACTCAAAATACTGAGCAAATAGTGACACAGTATAGAACAAGAACTACAGTGGTGGAACCTCTGCTCGCGGTATTTTGCATATATTATAAACAGATAAAAGAACAGACAAAAACTTAATGTTCTGTTTTTTCCCCCAAAAACATAATCATCATGTTAACCTTGAAGAAACCATCCATGCTTTTTTTGCGTCATCACATGACTTATGTTACCATGCTGGCTATCGACACATCATATGTAAAAGGTAGCAAATTCAGCCTGAACTGAAAAGAACCTATCTTCGCTGCATATCATATTTCATTACTTAACCATATGAATACATTTTTATGAGCTAAAATTGAACAAATAACCATTAATAGACGCGTGATTCACATAATCGGCTCATGATATACGGATAATTTGGAAGCATATCATCGGTCATCTCCGTTGCAGGCAAAAGAAATCGGGTATCTGCAGACTGCACAAGTATCCCGGTGTTACTGGTTTCCGACGTTGTAGTACATAACGGACTCCTATAGGTTTAGAATTGTCATACACTGCAAACAATTTCACCAAATGAACAATATTTTAACATTCATTCACAAAAATCTCGAAGAAAACCGATTGTTTACTTTTTGAGAAAAGTTGATAAAATAACAGTACCTCATTCTCAGTAATCCGTAATGACGTCACATGTTTTCGCCTAACTGTGGAAGTTGCCTACAGCGCGAGCATTAGTATGTAAACAACAGTTCTTGTTAACAAAACAATATAAATAACGAAGACTTACTTTAATAAAGGCTTAATTTATCATTTTCACTCAAAATTCATTTGTTGGACAGCATTTTGTCTATATACTGTATCTAAAACATTAACATTTAGTTTAACTTAAGACAAACACACGGGCATAAGAAGTCGTCGCCCCTCCTAATTACTCTGACTGGGTGCAGAACCGTAACTGGACACATCCATCGAACACATCACACGGTGCCTAACAGAGAATAACTAGGTTTACACAACCATGTATATCAGTTGGAGAACCTCTGTGACAACACATGGACCTGATGGCGAAAATCGATATTATTCATAAGGACCCCTTGTGTGTAATAACGGACGAAACTCATAAACACGGAGTAGTGAGACTATAATGACATTATTAGTCGTAAATATATTGGCGTGGCAGACGATGTATATGTCATTTTGGAGAAAAAATTGCTAATTTCTTTAAAAAATGATATATCCCGGCGTGAAGAGTTTTCGCCCAGAACAGGTTTTCGCCCAACTGTGGAAATAGCAAGTCGCGAGAGATCACGCAATATTTCACGCTCCAGTTACCGGAATTATAAATAAACATACCTTGTGCACTTCCAATCTATTTCTAACTGATCATAATATATTAGACAAGGTAAATTAGCGGTGAAAACTTTAAACCTACCCCAGTTTTCACTAACTTCACTATATCCGTTTTATGTCACCATATAAATATCATTTTTTAAAGAAATTGGCAATTTTCTCTCCAAAATGACATATGCATCGTCTGCCACGCCAATATATTTACGAATAAAAATGTCATTATAGTCTCACTGCTCCGTGTTTATGAGTTATGTCCGTTATTACACACAAGGGGTCCTTATTAATAAAATCGATTTTCACCGTGTTTCACCTTCAGGTCCACGGGTTGTCACAGAGGTTCTCCAACTGATATATATGGTTGTGTAAACCTAGTTTTTCTTTGTTGGGCACCGTGTGATGTGTTCGATGGATGGGTCCATTTACGGTTCTGCATTAGTCAGAGTAATTAGGAGGGATGACGACTTCTTATGCCCCGTGTGTTTGACCTAGTTAAATTAAATGTTAGTGTTTTAGATACAGTATATAGACAAAATGCTGTCCAACAAATGAATTTTGAGTGAAAATGATAAATTAAGCCTCTTATTAAAGTAAGTCTTCCTTAGTTTATTGTTTTGTTAAAAAAGAACTGTTGCTTACATACTAATGGTGGCGCTGTAGACAATTTCCACAGTTAGGCGAAAACATGTGACGTCATTCCGGATTACTGAGAATGAGGTACCGCTATTTTGTCAACTTTTCTCAAAAAGTAAACATTCGATTTTCTTCGAGATTTTTGTGGATGAATGGTAACATATTGTTTATTTGGTGACATAAAATTGTTTGCAGTGTATGACCATTCTAAACCTATAGGAGTCCGTTATGTACTACATCGTCGGAAACCAGTAACACCGGGATATGATAATATGGCGACATAAAACGGATATAGTGAAATTAGTGAAAACTGGGGTAGGTTTAAAGTTTTCACTGCTTATTTACTTGTCTGATCTCTATGATCAATTAGAAATAGATTGGAAGTGTACAAGGTATGTTTATTTATATTTCCGGTAACTGGAGCGTGAAATAGTGTGTGATCTCTTGTGACTTGCTATTCCCAGTTAGGCGATACTGTTCTACAAGGCATTTTTTGGGAAATACGCAAGCATAGGTTCCACAACTTTATATAATGAGTGTATAATGGTTTTTAATATAACCCAACAACATCTACCTACGAGATTACTATGGTTTTATCCGGAAACAAATCCTATCCGAATACTTCTCAAACGTCACGTCAGCGCATTACAAGTCAACGGTTTAAACTAGGATGAGTGATAATACATACAGTCACTGATGGTTGATACATTAAATATTAATTACGTTTTCTCAATAATACCACTATTAACTTACAATAATACATATATTCAACAAATTACAAATAAAAAAGAAAATAAAACTTTTTCATATCGTCTGCTGTTTTTGTTGAGAGGTCAAGGTCACGGGTCAACTTGATTATTATATTGTTCTATTCGGCGGTAAATGTTTTCAATGTCCAGATCAATGTCCAGATCAAGACCGTCTACATCCGCATCATACTCCTAATGCTCAATACTAAGTATGACTGGGTGGCGCTTGTCATGGATAGCGGTTAAAATGTCATTAATTGAGACAGAGAGTGTTAAAAAGAACTACATACTAAGGCTAACAACAGTCATTAGTGCAATGTGAGTGATACAGTGGCAAGCCGCTCAGCAAAAATGATTCAGCTGGGCTGGACTGTACATAGGCTAGTCAGGGATGCAATTCCAATAACGTATTGTTCATGGGAAAAACGAGTTAATATAGTACTGGGTTTGGGACTGCGGAACTAAGTAGTTCAGGTCCTTGTATGTTGTTCCCCGAATGGTATTGTTATACTCTTGCGACCTCATTAATTGTACTCACAGAACAAAAACAGTTATAAGTTTGGATAAAGTTTTCTCTTTTGCAATGTTAGCGTAGTGGTAGCGTGTTCGCTTCAGATGTGAAAGGTCCAGAGTTCCCGCCCAGCTGTGTTCATTACGATTGTGCCCTTAGGCAAGACTATTAAATTCCACAGTACCTCTTCTCGCTCCGTCATGGTGATGAATTCCATCTGGAATGAATTAAGTCTCGAGAGTAAATATGTGTTTCGCAGTCGAGCTAAGATACATGTGCATATACTAAATTTGATCTTTTAGATTGTTGCGATGTTAATACTGATTTCACTGACTCAAGCACAACACGGCAAACGTTTGTTTTGAAATTAAGGTCAACTGAAATATTATTTCCCACATAATTCAACACTGTCATCTATAGATGCTTCTTTCAAACTGAGTAGCTTTTATTTGGATAGCCTTTGTTGGTTGCAACAGGATCATTCTATAGTATTTGAGAGGCATCTAGGTTCCTGGATGAAATCAAAATTTATTCGCAAATATAACAAATAGTCATTGCAATCAACAAAAGAAATGAATAGTGTCAACGGGTTTATGGAAATAAGGAAACTCTTGGAAATACGATCTTGGAGAAATTGAAGTACATCTTGGTAATCTACTATCGAAAATACAATTAAAACAATGTATAAAAATATCTCTCGACGATATATAAACAGCAACTACTATATGTGCTTTTACGTTTATTTATCGTCGCTACCGGTTGCCCATATGAGCGACACCTCGTGAAGAGATTAGTTATTTTAGATTTTGGAGGATAGTGCATGATACAGACAGAGACCCATTCCAGAATATCCTCTGGTTCTTTTACGTGTACGGTGTAAAGCACCGACACAAGACCTCGGTTTAACGTCCCATCTGAAAGACTGTTAATTTTATTAGGGTCAGACGGGGGATCGAACCTGCGATCCCTGGATTACCAGTCCAGCGTGTTACCACTGGACTACATATCCGTCTGTAGCAACTACTAAGCCATGCAAGGACATATATATACCTTTACATTACTTAAATAATATATATGTATCTGGTAAAATGCACCCGATACTACAAAGAAAGGGGTGTAAAGAAATGACAGGAATACCGATTAAATAAAACTACTAACGCGCACATATATACCACACTATATAAGAGTGGCTTTTAATGAAAATGAGTTAGATCCAACATGTAAACAGCACTTGAAACATTGCAACACTTTATGCTTGAATGTGAAACATTACACTCAATTCCGGGAAAAGATGCTATGTGATATATAAGTAGCATAAATAGAAGGCTTTTACCATAACTTTGATAAATTGGACAACGAGTCCCTACTTTGTGTAATTATATTAGACTGCACGAACATTGAATGCATATAATGGAAACAGATTAAACGGATCCAATGCCGTAAAACTCGTTTACACATTACATAATGCCCGGTATCAGAATGATGCTAGGTAAAACAAAACAAAGACAAACGATAGTGTAGTGGCAAGCAGTTTGTTTCAATGTTGGTGCAGCATTTATCCATTCATATAAGCATACTAGGCATGTGAGTCATACGTTACCCATGTTAAACGGATATTGTAACACTTTTAATGCCATACAAAATTTAAACATTGGTGAACTATACAGTGCACGCAATCGGTGAAGGGGTTATACTCCAGTCGTGTACATAATTCGTGGTGGAGGAACTAATTAGATCAATTCAGAAATTTATATGTACTGTATATTATGAATGAATAACTATGTTTAAACCAACTCAGAAATTTAATCTGAGGTACGCCTGTAATGGCGGATTGATATATATACAGAATGACAGTAGCTAGGAGACACGGGTCCGTATATACAAATACATAGTGGAATGAATACAACTAAAGTTATCTTAATAAATACATGTAATAAACGATATTTAGCTAGTTTAGATTAAACATAATTTATTTCAAGCAATGATATAACATGTACATGTGTACATGTTATATCATTGTTTGAAATAAACTATGTTTAAACTAAACTAGCTAAATATCGTTTATTAACATAGAGCTTAGTCTCACATGGTAACTGATTATCATACTATCTATCTATCTATCTATCTATCTATCTATCTATCTATCTATCTATCTATCTATCTATCTATCTATCTATCTATCTATCTATCTATCTATCATATCTATCATATCTAATTATCTATCTCATCATCTATCTATCTATCTATCTATCTATCTCTCTATCTATCTTCTATCATCTATCTATCTATCTATCTATCTATCTATCTATCTATCTATCTACTATCTATCTATCTATCATCTATCTATCTCTATCTATCTATCTATCTATCTATCTATCTATCTATCTATCTATCTTCATCTATCTATCTATCTATTATATAAATATTCTATCTATCTATCTATTCATCTATCTATCTATCTATCACTATCTATTATCTATATATCTATCTATCTATCTATCTTATCTATTCTATCTATCTATTCTATCTATCTATCTATCTATCTATCTATCTATCTATCTATCTATCTATCTATCTATCTATCTATCTATCTATCTATCTATCTATCTATCTATCTATCTATCTATCTATATATCTATCTACTATCTATCTATCTATCAATCTATCTCTCTATCATCTATCTATCTCACTATCTATCATCTATCTATCTATCTATCTATCTATCTATCTATCTATCTATCTATCTATCTATCTATCTATCTATCTCACTATCTATCTATCTATCTATCTATCTATCTATCTATCTATCTATCTATC